>OX453312.1:600000-1105543 GCA_949710035.1 Crambus lathoniellus
CATATGTTTTGGTGAAAACGGCCATAAGAATTTCACTCACGGTTCTCGAACTATTATTTATTCTGTGCTCGGGGTTCCCGGAAATCAATTGTAGTCGTGCACAAACGTGTGCATATTTTTAATTAATGGTACCTAACTAAACAAACGGTTTGTAATTGGTACTAAATATAGCTTTAAAACAAACAGAATAAGCTCGTTGGTGCAGTGAGCAATAACAGTGCTAAGCGGATAATACGGTTGCACGTCTAACGATCCCAGATGGCGCATTTAGACCATAGTACTGCGTCAGGTGTCGCGGATTGATGCCCAGCTGGGGAAAACAATCATGTGATGAACAATAAAACATTTAATGTGTTCTGATATCAGTAAAGCTTGGAGATTTGTTTGTGAGTAGCTTCAGGAGTTTTAAGCCTGGAGTGCACAGGTAGATTTTAAGATCTTAATGTATCATATTTTATGCAAATGAATTATCTTCATCTTTATAGTAAACGGTACAGTTTAAAAATTTATTGGACACGGTGGTCATTTTTGGAACTAAAAAAACCCGACAGTCTATTTTGACTTCTAAATTTGTATTTTAACCGCCTCTGTGGTCTAGTGGTACACACCATTGGTCCGGTATAAGACCCAGAGGTCCCGGGTTCGATTCCCAGTGTGGGCACATATTGTATTCGGTTTGGTTGGTGATAGCGCTTGTTCAAAGTCCGCCTGGCTAACTACCACTATCTTATCTAAGTCTGACGCCGTAACAATGATGTTTTCTGCATTGTTGTATTTCGGCAATTAGAGAAAAGATAGCCAGTTCTTCAGTAATGGAGGGTTTTGGGAGTAGTGCGCTACACCTCCACCTTCAGCCTTATCATCACTTATCATATTGTATTCGGTTTGTTGGTGATAGGGCTTGGGCTTGTTCAAAGTCCGCCTGGCTAGCTACCACTATCTTATCTAAGTCTGGCGCCTTACAACGATGTTTTCTGCATTGTTGTATTCCGGCAATTAGAGAGAAGATAGCCAGTTCTTCAGTAATGGAGTTTATTGGAATGCTTACCACGTTAATCAATTAAGGTAAAATTAGGTTTAACTTAAAATAGTTGTTCCTTGTACTTACAAGAACTACGGTTTGCGACTTCGCACTACTTAGTGCGAAGTCGCAAACCGTAGGTTAGCCTAGAGCCCTTTATATTAAACTGTCGTTAAAGTCGCATTATCCCTCCAAATGAGACGATTATTATGTGTCTGAGGCTTCTTAGGTCATTATATTTGCAAACATTGTACGTAAAACACTTGTAAGCTTACGTTTTTTTTAATTGTAGTAGTTTCGTAGTAATACTCAGAAATGAACTTAAGTTCGTGTGGATAAAAAATCGTAGCTTGATGTACAACAGTAATGAAAAATAGGAAATGTAGAGTTAAACGTGTTCAGACAAACTTAAACAAAAGTAAATAAATAATAATTAATAAATATTGGACACCATCACATACATTCTTTTAAATACCAAACTTTTGTAACATTAGCACTAGTGTTAAGAAAATTGGAAACCCGACCGGGAATCGAACCCAGGACCTTTAGAGATAGCGGACACCACTCGGACACGGAGGTCGTCAGATATAAAATAAAATATTTTATGCTAGAGACTTTATTGATTCTACAGTGAAACCTTTAAAAAAACTTTAGTAAGTACAAAACTTATTTACATTAACTCGATAGGTACCTAAAAGACACATGACGAGAAAACACAAATACCGATAAAAATAGGTATGTGTTTATTAAAAACATTAATAATATGCTCAATATTTAAAACGTCGAATGAAAACTCGAATGTCCGCAATAAATTGCTTCTATTTCCAATTAAAAAATGTTTCTATTACCTCGATTTGATATAAAACCACTCGATTGGCCCAGTGATTTATGGCGTAGGCATATAACATTACCTTGAATGGAATGTGCTATATCTGTATTATTTTATCTGTGAGTAATGTGTAGGTATCTCGTAATTTGTGTTACATCGAACACTGAAAAATTGTGATAATATATTTTTAGATCCTTCTCAATAGAAAAAGGCCATCATTAAATCTTTGTCGATTATTTGTCTGCCAATATCCTGTTTTTCGATATCGAGCTAAAATATATTTCAAATAGGTACTAAGGTCTTCAAGTTTATAATTAGACAGAAAAAAACATTTATACTATTTCGATGTTGACTTTAGAAATATCTTTGAAACTTACGCAAAGGATAAGTTAACTTTTGGACTAACATGACAAAAGAGGAAGTTGATAAGTTAACTTTTGGACTAACATGACAAATGAGGAAGTTGCTAAGTTAACTTTTGGACTAACATGACAAAAGAGGAAGTTGATAAGGTAACTTTTGGACTAACATGACAAAAGAGGAAGTTGATAAGTTAACTTTTGGATTAACATGACAAATGAGGAAGTTGATAAGTTAACTTTTGGACTAACATGACAAAAGAGGAAGTTGATAAGGTAACTTTTGGACTAACATGACAAAAGAGGAAGTTGAAAGGCACATGCATGCAGGCAAGAAGCGTCAAAAGTACCTGTATAAAGCCGCGTGTGTCGCGGCAAAACACAAATAAGGAGAAATTTGAAAAACAAATCTACAAATTTTAGGAAAACCTAAAATACACTTTCGTTTAGCCGGTTCCCGAATCGGTTCTTAATATGTCATTTATTTGGCGGGAACGCGCCGCGGGTGCCCAGCAAACACAAAATGGCGAAAATTAAAAATTTCAATCTCGTTTTCGGTTCGGGATTTTCATGATTGATACTCTCACAAAGAGGCGGCGGGTTTTCATCAAAACCATTTTGTTTAGGTACTGTTTCAAAAGTTTTATAGATATTTGGTGCTTTTTTTGCGTTCATTGAATTTGGAGATACAAAGATGGACACTTTTACCTACGATGTTGAGTAAAATGTGTTTTATTTCCATCACGCTAGTATAGCTTATGGTTCATATTATTCTTTTAATCATAATCAATTTTAACAAGCCAAAGTACATGAAAATAATTTACTGATCGTGCTAATCTAACCCATGAATAATAAAATCTATACAAATATCTATACATCTATACATCTTCTATACATACTACATACAAATAAATAAAATTGGAGTGTCTGTTTGTAACATTAAAATAAAAATTAAAATTATATATACGGTACATATACCAAAATGACATGTTTTACAAAATTTGTCTGTCTGTCTGTCTGTCTGTCTGTTTGTTCCGGCTAATCTCTGAAACGGCTGGACCGATTTCGACGGGACTTTCACTGGCAGGTAGCTGATGTAACAAGGAGTAACTTAGGCTACTTTTTATCCCGGAAGAATATCACATTCCCTCGGGATAATTTTTATTGTGAGTATGGATGTATGGATGTTTGTTACTCTTTCACGCAAAAACTACTGAACGAATCTGGATGAAATTTGCTACAGAGATAGATTATAGGCTGGAATAACACATAGGGTACTTTTCATCCCGATATTCCTACGGGAACGGGCACCACGCGGGTGAAACCGCGGGCGGCCGCAGGTCTTGAATATTTTTTGATTATAGTTTTCTTTATAATATTTTCATAAGTACGTTTAAAGGGTACCCTATGTCCTTTTTACTTCTTCATCTTCGTGAGCCCTTTTTCAAATTCAGTCTTGAAAAATATTTGCGAAGCTATTATTAAAGCTTATCATATTATTATATTACTTGTTTTGAAGAAACCAACATCTCCCTCTCAATCTGCTTAAAACTTGTATTTTAAGTAAGTGGGAAGTAAAGTCGTGTTCACACCGACACTTTACGAGCGCTCTGAGCGTCTGCCGCAGTTTTATTGGTCTCTATCTGCAGATCGCTTATCCGGAGTGTTTACTGCCTGTTAGCGACCATCAAACGCCACCTCCGACCTTGTGTACGTTTGAGAGAATAAAGCTTTGTACATACTCGTGTCAAGGACCGTTTTTAGAGATTAAAAGAGGTTTAGTGGCACTAAAGTATTATGTCTTGACTCGAGATAGAAGTCCTTTGCGAGGTGATTCGCGATAGAATTGATGTTTGAAACGACTTCGGCTTACTGCCCAGTTACCTGTAATACGGGGTAGGAAGAGAGGGAGAGTATATTTTTTCATTACTATTATGTTATGAGGGCTGTGAGTTTTTTTTACGATTTCCCTAAGATTGTAACTACTACGAGCAATCCTGAAGCCTATAGATTCTTTTAATTGGCCTGTTTGGCTTGTTTGGGTTTATTAGAAGTTTTTATTCGCAATAATATTCGTTGGTTTAAATTCAATCTGTTGTTCTCATCATTAGACTCAACAACTGGTTTACAAGGATTTTGTAAACAATAAATACTTAAAGCTCTGTACAGAAAGTAACATTTATCAATTTTACTGTTACTCAAGTACAAATTAAGTTTAAAAAAACAATGGTTAGTGAAAGTGGAGAGTGCTGGGCTTGTACTGCAAGTCTTTATGACTATAATACTTAACTTGGATTTAATTATATCGAGTTAGTTTAAGTATAGAACTAAATAGTACGGGTAAAAAGTGAACGATATAGTTTAAAACATTGTAAGTAAATACTACATAAGTATATGTCACTTGAAAATTATTCGTATTTGAAAACTATTCTTAACAGACGAAAGCACTGTGTAAATTCCACTTTAAAATGAGCTGACAAGCAAAAATGTTAACGAATTTTCCATGAGTTACGTGTTACGTTACGGAATGGCTGGTTTAAAAATAAGCTGTAAAGGGGTTATTGTTAATAGTGTAGGTGGCTAATGAATGCAAACCAAACTGAATTATTTTCTAATTTATGCAAATATGGCGCGACGACGACGTGAGCGCAGGAGAGCCGCGCCGCGAATTTAATCTCACTTTAATTTCGCTGGGCAAATATAATTATACGTTGTGTCGACGCGGCGTTTGTGAACCTGCCTTTATTTACACGCGACCTTTGTGTTAAGATAGAAAGAAAACAGTTTTATTTAGACTACTGTAACAAATTAGACATAACATTGTTGTATTTTTAGCTTCTTGGCAGATGTGTTATTTATTACAATTGTAAAATACAGGGCTAATTAACAAAATAAATAAACGCTGAGAAGCCTTTAAAGGTCTTGGAAATGAAAAGATAAAAATAACTCTA
This sequence comes from Crambus lathoniellus, assembly GCA_949710035.1. Lineage (NCBI taxonomy): Eukaryota > Metazoa > Arthropoda > Insecta > Lepidoptera > Crambidae > Crambus > Crambus lathoniellus. Next base: position 605,161 of record OX453312.1, read on the forward strand.
CAAAAAGCAACTTAATAAATAAACTATAGAAAGTTATGCTCTTGACCAAAAATTGGCTATCTGTACATTATCTGTACAAACATGAACGTGAACAAATTTAATGATTTTCTACTGTGATGTTGGGAAATGGGGCGCTATTTGTTTTTTATTTATGGCTTTTATTTGAAAGACGTGTAATTTTGCATTTTGATAATAGTCAGTGTAGAAAAATAAAGAGTAGATAATCTAAAATAGAGACTGTGCAGTGAGCATGATTGTATGAAAATAAAGCACATAAATGATGATTTGATCGAAACCAAGTGCCCGCTTTTATTCATACAAGTGTATGGTGCACCATACTCTCAAAAAAATAACTATAGGTGTTGTAAAAAATGTACTCATGCATACCGTGCTAATTCAAACGACTATTAGCACTGCTAATAGTCGTTTGAATTAGCACGGTACCAACATTTAAATCGCCAAAAAAAATCAGCTGTTCCATACATTTTGATCTATTCGATTTCAAATTTTCTATGGAACAGCTGATTTCTTATTCGCGATTTCAATGTTGGTACCATAGTACAAGTTGTTTGCATGCATGAGTACATTTACCCCTTAAAATTCCGTCGACTTTTTTACAACACCTTACATAACATTCTTCAATTATAAGCATTGGTACAGTCCCGTAAAGGTTGCCCCGCACTGGTGCGACGGCACTGTAATAGGTCGGAATCGGTTGGACGACACTGTAATAGGTGCAAACACGTTTAATTACAGTTACGTTGCAGTGTCAACAGCCGTGTTTGCACGCCCGCACGGCTGCCGGACACAGCTCGCAGTTTTAGGGTTAATTCTGTGTATTTGGGTAATTTTAGAATACTAGTTGTATAGTTACAAAGAGACGGCTTACGGGTGTTGTGTTGAGGCTAATAGCAAAAATGGAATGATAAAAATAAAACAACGCGTATTTTACTCAATATACAAACAAAATTCATACTCTTGCGCATCACAATCTAGAATGACACCGTGCAAGGTATAAAACTCACATCTATACTAATATTATAAACAGGAAAGAGTTGATCTTTGTTTGTTTGTAGGTTTTTAATGGATATACTCAAAAAGTACTGAACTGAATTTAAGAATTCTTTCACCATTAGAGAGCTACATTCTTCCAGACTGTTATTATCCATATTTTATCCCGGTATTCCCACGGGAACGGGTAGTTTGACATTTTTTAGCCAACATTTCTGAACAACTTGGATAAATCATCTCTACGAAATATTTTTAACTCTAATAACATTATTATGTCGAAGACGTCTCTCCTAATCAAAGACGATCGAGTCAACACAGAGTTTCCGAACTTGTGGGGGTCGAACTGAGCCGAGAGCTAACATAACGATGTTTAATACGTTGCGGTCATGACGTCGATACTAGAGGGTGTTCCTTCAGTTTTCGACCTTGGAATTATTACCGTGACATGTTAAAGCTTAAACTTGGAAAGTGCTCACATGTGCGAAAAAAATAATAGAATTCAATTGTTGTTTTTTAAGATTCGAGCATCTTAAAATACAACAGTAGATATTTTCCTTTCAGTATTTACACTGGTGCCTATGGGATTAGGAACATTGTTTTGAGTATGGCACGGCTTTTTCTACTTGGTATAAATGCTAATGTTCGGTTGGATGTTTTTTACCCCATGCCCGTTAGAACTGCTAAACTTGAAAGCGGAATTTGGCACAGAAATAGATAAATATAAATAGGCAATTTATTATTTCACAATTAACCATATTGAAAATGAAATATTAGAGAAATCGACCCGTCTACCTCCCAACTTGCTCCGGTAGATTTCGAACACACGACCTTTCACTGTCCGAGCGAATGCTCTAACCACCGAGCTGCGGTGTCGCCGGTCTAATATTTCATTTTCAATCCAATTGTAAAGCACATTAGGCTCTTTTGACTTCTATCCCAATAGTTACACAGGAATTTTAACCACGCGATTAAACCACTAAGCACAGCTAATCCTACATATAGTCCATTTAGAAACATATATTTATATTATATAATCGAATGAAAATCATTCCAAAGTTATAAAAATAAGGGTCACCCTAGTATACATTTTACGGTCGGCCGGCAGAAGACGGTTAATTAAAACCTTCTTAGGGCAAATCTGTGAAATAATTTTCATTAAATGGCACTGATATTAATTTCGCCACGACCGTGTGTAGAGATCAAAGCGTGAGATGACGTCAAAGTACTCTTGTGCTAATAGTTAGTTGATGTTATGTTGAAAAACTTTAGCCGGAAACTTATAGAGCGACGACTAAAGGGTAGGATTGCGGTGAGATGATTTAGCTAGAGACAGATAACTTGTGTTATTAATTCGAAAGTAAATAAGGTAACTTGGTGTTAATATAGGTAAGGCGTATTTCTGCGCCGAGCATGTACTGTTATTATTGCAATTAAGTCATGGAAGAAAATAAAAAACGATAAAATAATAACATTATTGGGTTCAGAAAAATGGAATTCATTTACAGATGAGACAAATTGTTATGCTTTTGTTAAAAGAAGGAGTGTTTCACTCGCCACATTTTTAACACCTCTCAAATTCCGAATCTGAATCGCCAGTACCTAGGTAATTCAATTATTGTTGAATTGCATCCCGATGAAAATTTTCCCTTCGACGAGAAACGGTGCGAGAGTATCAATAATAAAAGTTTTATTTTTATTCGTGGGGAATCAACGTGTATTGTCTTTTGTACAAACATATTGCTGTGGTTTTTGTGGCTAAGATGATTTTTCTGGGCCATAAATTTAACAAGCGGGTGCGCGACTTTTTCTATGTAGATATTTTCCCAAATCACCTTTTAACATAAAAACAAACTCTTCAACTCTATTTGAATGAAATAACATATGGAAACAATGTCTTCTAAGAGTTATTTATTTCATTTATATTGCGAGACAAATACAGGGAATTGCAGACTAATGTCATTTCTAAATCTCGCACAAACGGAATATGAGAACTTTTTATTTTCCACTATTTTTAGTAACTATATAGTTGATTGACCATGACTAGACTATCATGCATGACCACCATTCAAACTCGAAGGAAGTATTATATAAGTACCTACCTGAATTGCAAAATATTTTTGCATCGCCCAGTTTTTTTTCGCCCATTTTTTTTCGCCCATACGTCACTTGCAGTGCAATTCCGTGAAAATTGATTTGAAATTCCACGCAGATTGTATATCGGTCATCTCCATTCGTATGGAGATTCGACGAGCCCCGCTCGAAACGCGTGTTCAACGGAATAAATATACAATATGGGCTTCTACTAAATATTTTGTGGTTTGTTTGTCCGATCCTGAGCAAACAGTTCGTGTATTCCAATATAATAAAACTGAAGAGTTTCAATTTTTAGTTTTTTTTGCATTCACAATGCAATTTTTATTACTGAAAAATGGAAAATGAAGTATTTAGAAAAAATCGACCCGTCTCACAACTAGCTCCGATGGGACTCGAACCCGACCTTTCGCTTTCCGGGCGACTGCTCTAACCACTGAGCTACGGAGTCGTTACGAGAAGCGTCGAATTTATCCAATACTTCTTACGCGCTGTATAGCCAGCGTTAATTTCATCAATGTGGAGATATTACTACCCTCACACGCGAATGAAATACCTTTCCAGGTATTTGGCAATCGCTAAAGATGAAGTGTAGTGCCGCCGTGTAGTGCCGGCACGTAAATAGAATAGCACTACCCCCTCTCTTCCCGTGGGTGTCGTAAGAGGCGACAAAGGGAAAACTGCCATCAGGAGATGGGCAGCAGCGTCTCCAGGCTTCAACAGGCTATACTGCGATCGCCAACCCGCCTGCCAAGCGTGGCGATTATGGCAAACCCCCCCTGAATGCTTACACAAGAAATACATGGGCCCCCAGTCCCCGGCGGCCCCGCTATTCCTAGCTACGGTAGCGGCTATGGTAACGGCGGGGCAGGGGGTGCTAAGAATCCCCGGGTAGGCTCCGGCTACCAACACCGACGACTCGACCTGGCAACCTACAACACGCGCACATTGAGGCTCGACGAGAAGCTCGTAGAGTTGGAAGAGGCAATAAGTAAGTTACATTGGGATATCATTGGGTTATCTGAAGTCCGAAGAGAGGGGGAGGACTCGATAACCCTGCAATCCGGTAACTTACTTTACCACCGGGAGGGCGACCAACAGTCCCTTGGTGGTGTCGGGTTCATCGTCCATAAATCCCTTGTCAACAACGTGATCACCATCGGAAGTGTCTCGAGCAGGGTAGCGTACCTGATACTCAGATTATCGAAACGATATTCGCTGAATGTTATCCAGGTCTACGCTCCGACCTCGAAACACGACGATGTCGAAGTGGAGGCTATGTATGAGGAGATCGCTAAAGCCATGCATAGCTATAAAACCCACTACACGGTTGTGATGGGGGATTTCAATGCAAAGTTGGGGCAACGTTGCGGTGATGAGCTGAGAGTGGGGCAATTTGGATTTGGGCAACGGAACGATAGAGGCCAGATGCTGGCAGACTTCATGGAGAGGGAGAGCCTCTATATGATGAACTCCTTCTTTAGGAAGCCCGTAAGCCGCAAATGGACCTGGATCAGTCCGGACGGTAAAGTCAAAAACGAGATCGATTTTATCATGTCGACGAAGAAGCACATATTCAATGATGTCAGTGTGATCAACGCTGTTAAGACAGGAAGCGATCACCGTATGGTGAGAGGCACATTGAATATCGATGTCAAGCTCGAAAGATCGCGACTGATAAAATCCACGCTCCGACCAATACCAGCTCAAATTCAAAACCCCGAGTGCTTTCAGCTCGAGCTTCAAAACCGCTTCGAAGCCCTTGAGAACAGCATAGACGTGGACGATCTATACAACATGGTGGTGGATACTGTCCGCACGGTAGGGTCTAAGTACTATAAAACCCGCCGTCCCAAATTGAAGAAACTCTCCAGTCAGACTCTCCTACTCATGGATCAGAGACACGAAATGAAGCTGCAGAACTTAGCGGATGCCCATCGTTATCGACAGCTCAATAGACAGATATCTAAGTCTTTGACACGCGACCTTCGCCAATTTAATACCGAGCGTATTAAAGAAGCCATTGAGCGGAACAAAGGCTCCAAAGTGTTCGCGAGAGATCTGTCTATCGGGCAAAGTCAATTGACGAGGCTGAAAACTGAGGAAGGTAGCATCGTTTCGTCAACACCTGAAATCCTGAGGGAGATTGAGAGTTTCTATGGACAGCTATATTCCACACAAACACCTGTTGAAAGCAAGGCTACAGACCCTAGAGCCAAGTTTACCCGACACCATACCGAAGATATCCCGGACGTCAGCCTGTACGAGATTAGAATGGCTCTCAAGCAGCTTAAAAACAACAAGGCGGCGGGCGATGACGGAATCACAACAGAGCTTCTGAGAGCGGGCGGTAAGCCGATACTTAAAGTCCTCCAGAAGCTTTTCAACTCAGTCATCCTTGAGGGCAAAACGCCAAAGGCATGGGGCAGAAGCGATGTGATGCTGTTTTTCAAGAAGGGTGATAAAACTCTCTTGAAGAACTATAGACCCATCTCGCTTCTGAGCCATATCTATAAGTTGTTTTCGAGAGTCATTACGAATCGTCTCGCTCGCAGGTTCGACGACTTCCAACCTCCCGAACAAGCCGGGTTCCGGAAAGGCTACAGTACCATAGACCACATTCATACGCTGCGGCAAGTTATACAGAAGACCGAAGAGTATAATTTGCCACTTTGCTTGGCGTTCGTGGACTATGAGAAAGCCTTTGATTCGATTGAGACTTGGGCGGTGCTGCAGTCTCTCCAGAGGTGCCAAATAGACTACAGGTACATCGAGGTGCTGAGGTACTTATACCAAAACGCCACCATGTCGGTCCGATTACAGAACCAGAGCTCTAATCCTATCCAACTACAGCGAGGTGTGAGACAGGGAGATGTCATCTCTCCCAAACTGTTCACAGCTGCGTTGGAGGATATTTTTAAGCTGCTGGATTGGAAAGGATGCGGCATCAACATTAATGGCGAGTACCTAACGCACCTACGGTTTGCTGATGATGTAGTTCTTATGGCTGAGACCTTGGAAGACCTGAACACAATGCTCGAAGATCTCGGTAATGCTTCGCAAAGAGTGGGTCTTAAGATGAACATGGACAAGACGAAAATCATGTTCAATGCCCATGTTGCACCCGCTCCAGTTAATGTTGGGAACATTACACTCGAAGTTGTTGACCACTATGTTTACCTAGGACAGACGGTCCAGTTAGGTAAGTCCAACTTTGAGAAAGAGATCTCTCGTCGAATCCAGCTCGGATGGGCAGCGTTTGGGAAGCTCCGGCATATATTCGCGTCCGAAATACCTCAATGTCTCAAGACGAAAGTCTTTGACCAGTGTGTGTTGCCAGTAATGACCTATGGAAGTGAGACGTGGTCTTTTACTATGGGTCTCATAAGAAGGCTCAAAGTCACCCAGCGAGCAATGGAGAGAGCGATGCTTGGTATTTTCCCTGCTCGATCGAATCAGAAATGATGAGATCCGCAGGAGAACTAAAACAACCGACATAGCTCGAAGGATTGCATCATTGAAGTGGCAGTGGGCGGGACACATAGCGCGGAGAACCGATGGCCGTTGGGGCGGAAAGGTTCTCGAATGGCGACCGCGTACCGGACGACGTTCCGTGGGCAGGCCCCCTACAAGGTGGACCGACGATCTGGTCAAGGTCGCGGGAAGCCGCTGGATGCGGGCAGCGCGGGACCGATCGTTGTGGAGATCCTTGGGGGAGGCCTATGCCCAGCAGTGGGCGTCGTTCGGCTGACATGATGATGATGATGATGAAAGATGAAATTACTATTGCAAGTTATTTAAATTTTTTGATTTTTGCATTCACAATGCAATTTTTAATATAGAAAAATGGAAAATGAAGTATTGAGAAAAAATCGACCCGTCTCACAACTAAGCCCGCCCGGAAAGCGAAAGGTCGTGGGTTCGAGTCCCATCGGAGCTAGTTGTGAGACGGGTCGATTTTTTCTCAATACTTCATTTTCCATTTTTCTATATTAAAAATTGCATTGTGAATGCAAAAATCAAAAAATTAAAATAACTTTAATAAATCTTTTTTGCAGTTAATAGCCGAAACTTAAGGGCAAACGGGGCAAACCTAAGTACTCATAATTCTCGTTTCGATAACATAATAAATACTACCGCAATTATTTTAATAAGGGAATAAAAACTATTTATGATCTTTTCCGATACCATCTACACGATTAACAAGAATAAGAAGGTTAAAACGAATAGCATATTAATTAAAAATCATATTTAATCATATAAAGTGAAAAACTAATTGTGCATGTGGGCCTGTCGGACAGGCCCATGGATGCACAATTAGTTTTTGTCCTGTCCCGCACCGAGTGTTGGTTACTAATTAGTCGTTAGTCAAAATAGATCGCCGACATTCACGTGTGATATTAAATTGCTTCAATTATATTTTGTAATGTGTGTCCGGTGCAATTTGTATGGTAATCTCAGCGCAGCGGTCGCTACGGACAGTTTTATTCCAAATTGATTGTCGTACAGTTCCGACTCCGAAACCAGTTAGTGAAGGTGGTCCCAATCGCCGTTTTTAATAGTAATTAGTCGAAATAATTGCATATTTTATTGTCCGAAACGCGAGTAGGCTTTTGGTTTTTATTGGTTCATTCGATTTTTATTTACACCGTTCGGTTTTATGGGCCGCAATATTTACATTGATTCCAGTTAGGCGTCCTTAAGTCCTATTGATTTTTGCGGAGTTTGACATTTTGTTTCAGCCAGAAATATAATAGGTACCTACCCACAGAACAATGGAAAGAAAAAAACTTTCCGTGTTCTGAGTACCTACCTATTAATTTAAAGATGTCGCCTTGATCCATAAAAATGACACGTACAAGGCTTAGTTTGTAATCCATAACCATCTGTTTGTTTGGACTTATTTTTACAGAATCCAGTAGAGATGTAAAGTTGAAGTTAATATTAGGTACGAAATTTTGTGATCCTTCGAAGCCAGTTCGGAGTGGTAAGATAACTCTACTAACTTAATTCTACGATATTTCCTAGTAGAATTTAAAGAAATAAAGATATAGATTTTGTGTTTCATTTGCACTAGTGTGTCTGTAATTTTTCTATTGACGGTGCAAGACATTCTCACACTTCACCACTTTTCACCATTTTAGAATAAAATTCTTTCAGCACAATACTTGTGTAACCCACCAAGAAAGGATGAAACGATCAGCTGACACAAACGCTTTACAAAAGGTGCGAATTGAATTCATATTTTCTGAGCGAGATCTCCATGGTGAGCATAACAGGAGGGTTGGATGGAGATATCCTATGAATGCAGGATTAGTTCTGACGCACAAAGATTACATGGACAATGGTGCTAATATTGATGGATCATATGTGTTAGATGTTGATGCTATGCAGGAGATATCGTATAGCTGAGATACAAATAAAGAATAATTATTTTGCTTACCTTAATCATTTTTGTTGCAATTATTAATAATACTTACATGCATTATTGTTGATCAATGGAGGTGGTAGAAAATAGGGTATTTTACTGTTGTTGAAATGTAGATATTTAATGATGACGTTAAAAAATATTGCAATTAAGAATACCAAATGTGAAAAAATAATTTGAATCTGTTTTATAATAAAAGAATTATAGTCTGTTTGATTTTGACTATAGCTGTCTCTTTCTAAAACGAAATCTTCTATGGCGTGACTATGACGCTACTAACCCACTGACGTCACTAAGATAGCGTCCTGTCCTTGTCTAATTATAAAGTTTGAAGTCCTATATCTTTGAAAATATTCAAGATAATTCAAAATGAAAACTTGTTTTGTGTAGCTAATATTTCGAAAAACATTTTAAAGAAATAAAAAAAAACAGTAAAATACCGTATTATGTAAATTAAAAGCAGCGTATTTTTAAGTTAATTTAATGATAATTTGACTTTTAAAACTAAAACTTTGATCCATGTTAGAACGTTAATGAAATCAATGATTTACGAAGAAATGGTGACTAAGTTTTATTCGTTTTTATCTCAACCCTTATCTTGACATATGTATAAAAAGGCACTCCTGTGTTTATACATTAATTCTATTTATCAAGTGAAGTCAAGTACAGAGCTAAGAACAGGCCTCAGGGACTATACGACAGTCAGGATCTACACTTCTATTCCCCGGGGAAAGGAGTGTGGTTACCCTTTGAATAAAGCTTGTTTTATCACTTCCTACAGGAACAGGGGTTAAATAAAAATATGTCTGACAGTTTTATCTAACTATACTTACATTATGTTTATTCTATACCTACACACTCTTTATATTGTTCTCAGGCCTCGAACTACTCCGTTCCTTCTTTTGTCTAAAATATTACTGGTTTAACTATTTGTAATCGTATTTTACTAGGTCAATAGATATTTTTTTATCGATTCTATAAGTACCTTTGGTTCCTTGTGAAAATTTAACCGCCTCTGTGGTCTAGTGGTTCATACCACGGATTTCAGACCCAGAGGTCCCGGGTTCGATTCCCAGTGGGGGTACATATTGTATTCGGTTTGGTTGGTGTTAGGACTTGTTCTTAGTCCGCCTGGCTAGCTACCACCATCTTATCTAAGTCTGACGCCATAACAATGATGTTTTCAGCATTATTGTGTTCCGGCAGTTAAAGATAAGATAGCCAGTTCCTCCGTGATTGAGGATTCCGGGAGTAGTGCGCTTCCACCTTCAGCCTTATCACCACTTAACATCAGGTGTGATGAAGGCTAAGTGCTACCCCGTTGTGGATAAAAAAAAAAATATATGCCTAAACTTGAAACGTTTTTATATCTGTTCCTAAGACCTACCTTTACGATTAAATTAAGGCCACTGGACTAAATCACCTTGTAATAATCAATTTCAATTTATTTATTTCTTAAACAGTTTAAAAATTACAATAACATTTTATAGTTCATACTTATCGATCTACCTATCTTAAAAATATGTCCAGATCGCGCAAAATAACTTGGTTGGCGTGTGTCAAAGGGCGCTGATCGTCAAAAATAAGCCTTATTCCCATGTCATAATTTAGTTCTAGATATCAAAGCGCGCCAAGTTATCGATATTATAGCATCTTCGCCGCAGATAGTAAATTCTTTAACCCAACCGAGCATATTGGCAATGAAATACTTACATAACTGCTACAATCGATCGACGATTTGCAAACTGCTCCACCGAGGACGTGCGCGTATATATAATTATGTGTCAGTAGGTACTAGGAATTGATTCCCAACCACTTAGTACGTTGACGGTGAAGTAAAAATGACTGAAAAGAAACTGGCACCGATGACATAATTATGATTTGATGATAACTTCAAAGCTGTTTTTCAAGCAAATATTCTTAACCCTAAAGACGCGAATTCCTTCAACAATACTCTCACAAGCTAAATGTAACGGTTATGCAGGCAGTTATGCAAGCATTCAAGTCAACTCAAGATCCCCTAATGATTATTATGACACAATACAGGATAGTGAGCCCAAAAACTGTTCCATCACTGGTTAAAAGACAAGTATGATAAAAACTCTTTCAACTAAAACCTCAATGTATGATGAATTCCTATGAGTTCTGCGCTGCATTCTTAAAGAAAGGGGTGTCTCGGTAGGGGTGATATTCCCCCATTAGGGGGTGTCCGCCTCGACGCTTTTTGCTGCAAACGATAATGTGGAAAGTATTTAAGATTTGTTTTAATTACTGAATGAATTTGAGCTTTTTCTTAATTGCTTTTGAACTTAAAGTATGAATATTTCCGTTATTGATTTAAGTTATTATATTTTCATTAATTAATGTTGATTTCAAAGGTATACGATAATAATATGAATAAGAGTATAAATTCAGGATAAGTAATGTTTTAATCACGAATCCGTTGCATTGCGTTTATTTTAAATTACTATCTATTAATATTTTAATTCCAAATTATTTAATAGGTGATTAGGTGGGTACTCCAATTTCGAAAACAATTATTAGATACTAGCTGCCGCCCGCTGTTTCAACGGCGTTGTTCCTGTTCCCATGGGAATATCGGGATAAAAAGTATCCTATGCTTTAACCCTGGATATCTACTATCTGTGTGCCAAATTTCAACCAAATTTGTTTAGTAGTTTTTGCGTGAAAGAGTAACAAACGTCCATACATCCATACTCAGAAACTTTCGCATTTAGAATATTAGTAGGATCTTTTACAGGATAAAATAAGTAAAAATCTTACAACTGCAAAAACATAAAACGTTCCCGTGAAAACCCGTGAAGTTCCCGTGGGAGTTTATTAAAATCCCTTTCTCCGGGTTGATACTGAAACGGGACCCGGCAATACCTTCAGTTTTAAACGCGGGTTCTTTGCATTTGCCGGGCTTTCTCCGTGAAAAGGATTGTATGTAGGTACCTGGGTGCCTACCATCAACTTTTAGACAGCGATTCAAAAATAGCGCGATGCAGAATAGGTTCCTAAAATGAATTGCTTTCTTTCGTACTATGACCTTCTAAAAACTGGATCGCAAATGAATTGCTAAATGTGAATGACCGAACGATTTGTGTCCTTTTTCTTCTACCCGTCTCTTTCACTCGATTCTGTTATGCCCGGAGAGTGAGAGGGACGGGTACAACCTGCAGGTGTCATGTTAGCTTGGCCGAGTTATAAGTCAAATAAGAGTTCTTGAGAGCTTAGCGGCTGTGAAATGTCATTGAATGATGACTGAATCGCTGTCATTGATATTAAGCTGTCGTGCTACGAATAAGCGAAGCAGATCAGTTTAGGTCCTAAACAAAATCGCAATAAGAGTTGATGGTAAGCACCCTGGTGAAAGTATCGGTTACGCGTTACTTTACTCTTGTAATAAAAGTTTATCCCTAGACTGTGGGTTTATAGTGGGACATACTTTTTACTCTGACCTACATCTACCGTAACCTTTGTGCCTCTGTGGTCTAGTGATACACACCGCCACCGGTACAAGATCTAGAGGTCCCGGGTTCGATTCCCAGTGGGGGTACATATTGTATTCGGTTTGGTTGGTGGTAGGACTTGTTCTTGGTCCGCCTGGCTAGCTACCACCATCTTATCTAAGTCTGTCGCCATAACAACGATGTTTTCAGCATTGTTGTGTTCCGGCAGTTAGAGATTATCCTTTAGTTGAGGATTCCGGGAGTCTTCCACCTTCAGCATTATCTTCACTTGAAATCAGGTGTGATGCAATAAAGCAAAGTGCTAGCAGAGTGCTACCTCGTTGTAAATAAAAATAAAGGTAAAAATTGAACGTAAGTCCTATTTAGTATTTAATTTTTTTTAAGCTATTTAAGTACGACAAGTTATGGAGGATTAGGAGCCCTTTTTGTGCTTAAGGTGGTAAATACGTATTTACCATCATCTAGCGCGCGGCTACGCCACAGCGAGTTCCGAAGCCTAAAATACTTAATTTTAAGTAGGAACAAGAAACAAGCCTAGTTACCAATTAAAAAGTAACTATTAGAATTTTATTTCACATAAAACATCATGCTTTATATGTGATAACATTATGTTAGTTCGTCTAACATTGGTAAACTATGTATTACTTTTTAAGAAAGCTAAGTATTACAAACTACATCTAGAAAATACAGGATAAATTTTTAATTAGTGCACACAATTTTTATTGTAAATTTCACCATCTATGACGTTACGATGTTATTTTTAATCCAGGAACTATCGCGGTATCGACATTGCACAGCACTACGAAATTGACGGAAAAATATCGAAGGTCTGGTACACCTCAGAATCGGTAAGTGAACAATTTTCTCCTAGAAACATGGGTCGAAACGAAATACGACTAAAATTGTATTAAAATTTAAAAAAAAAACTGTAGAGTACTATAGGGAAATATATAGACTGTGGTACTAATACTAAAACCAATTTGACTACAATTCAAACTTAATGAGAGGTCAGCCTTCACTGAAAACTTAATAACAATCTGATAATGGGAGATACTTAATACGAGACGTTACCGATATTTGCCAAAATAATTGCCTACAACCCAAACTCCATTAAAAATGTTGATATCATTTCAAACCCAATTAACTAAGGAACTATTGATAATTCGGGTCGAGATAAATTTCGGTCATAACGAGTTAGGCGCAAGCCACACAGCTAGCTGGCGAGCGAACTAATGAACGGCCAGCGAGCGGTGTGAACGATACCCTTAGTACAAAAAATCGTTACCTACCGTGACTAGTGCCAAAAACTTCAAGAAGAATATAGTAGATTTCTATTTAGGGTATCAAAAAATATAGTATCAACATAAAAAAATATAGTAGCCTTTAATATGTATTCAATATACATTACAACTCGTGAGGTTTCTGAACGCTTTTTTCAGGCACAAGAATGAAACGACCGACAGTGATGATGTCTGTTTAATCATGGTCAAAATATAGTAGATTTGGCTACTTTATATTTTCCCAACAGTATATAGAAGCATGACCTAAAATATAGAAGGCTACTATAATTATATAGTAGTTTTGGCAACCCTAACCGTGGCCGTATTATTTTGTATGAAAACCAGAGCAGCGCCTCTTTCGGTCGTATAAGGAACTTAAATTCACTGGAATTTTGACAGCTTTAGACTGATGGTTTATTTTAGAGTGTCACACTCCTGTCTGTTCCGGTGACAGCCGTGACAGAGGAGCCACTTGCAATACGAATTTAGCTGTCAAAATGGACTGTGTCGGTCGTATGGAAACATTTAGTTCCAAAAATTATCACCGGAACAGAAATGCTTGTCGCACTATACTATTACGATTACCATTAATGACAGTTTTCATGCTTGGATCATCAAAGTATTTACAGTGGTGAAACGTCACATAGCTCGGCTCGTTCGTTCGTTCGCCAGCTGATGGTGTGACCAGCGCTTTATCGAGCACTGTTTGCCTAATCTCCGTCCCGCCTGTATTAACATCGGTCAGCAAACGAAAAGGATACTCTGCCAAAATGTAATTTATCAGGAGACGTAAACTATTCATTGGAGTTGTTTATTTTGTTGTAGAATTGAGGGTTGAAATATTGTTCACTTAGTGAAATGTGAAAACAGATTTGTTGATGAAAATGCTCATGATAATCTTAAAAGGAATGACGTCGGGTCGGGCAAAAAAATTCAGATGATTGAGGACATTTTTGTCAAAAAAGCTTTTGAAGAAAAATTATTTAATTGCGTTGCGACACACGTATAATGATTGCAACCCCAACATCCACTCGAGAGTTAAATGGTCATTTAGCACAAATTTATGTTTATCAAGCTTAAGTTAAACAACTGTTATTAGCTCATCAAGCGTCCTGCGCTTATCGAAGTACTAGCTTTCCGCCCGCGGCTTCGCCCGCGTGGACTACACGACGCTATCCCGCTGGAATGTAATATATTTCCGGGATAAAAAGTAGCCTATGTTCCTCTCCAGGCTACAAAGTATCTGTGTTCCAAATTTCAGCCAAATCCGTTCAGCCGTTCTGACGTGATTGAGTAACAAACATCCAAACATCTAAACATTCAAACATCTAAACTTTCACATTTATAATATGAGTAGGATATTTAGCTAGCTTTATTCTTATTCTTTTAATTTCAAATCTCATTCTAACTACTTTTTTCTCAGAAAGCAGTCCAGACATATCACATACAGTTTGATTTAGTAACAAATCCAATATAATTCGTCGCTGTGCAAACAGTCTCTGCTACAGTCTGTTTGTTGACATTGCCATCGCAGGCACGTCATATTAGGCTGACTTCAAAGCTATGCGAAGCTATTTATCAAAGAGACGCGAGTATAGCTCGGGGAAAGACGAACGTTCCAATAATTACGGGCCTTTTATTTATTTATTTGTTTATCAGTACACAAACAGGTTAAAATCGAAACGAGCAATACATTAAAATAAAATAAATATTAATACATACAAGACTCTAACCCTTACAGTTTGCCTACCAAGTAAATATGCTGATTGGGTTCTTCGTACTTGAATTTAAAATATAAAATCTACTAAATTAAATTTAAATAAAATAAAATAGTTTCAAATTCCTCTATGGCGTTCCCAATTTTTTATGTTATCGGTGAATGTTTGAAGTGGCATAAGATATAACTTCGTTTTTAAAATGTCGTTGACTCGAATCTCAAAAGTAACTTTAGTGTATTTTGGTGTTTTACTTAAATGTATCTTATTTTTTATCCACAACGGGATGAGCATTTAGCCTTCATCACACCTGATGTTAAATGGTGATAAGGCTGAAGGTGGAAGCACACTACCTACTCCTGGAATCCTCAATCACTGAGGGGCTGGCTATCTTATCTCTGACTGCCGGAACACAATAACGCTGAAAACATTGTTTTTATGGCGTAAGACTTTGACAAGATGGAGGTAGCCAGCCAGGCGGGCTTTGAATAAGCTCTACCACCAACCAAACCGAATACAATATGTACCCCTACTGGGAATCGACACCGGCACCTTTGGGTCTGAAACCGGTGGTGGGAACTTTTGCCGCGTATTCTATTTTCTAAAACCCCTTAGTTACTTGTGATCTGTAATATCATTTCTACAATATTGATTTTAGTATATGACAAAAGGTAGAAGATAACGTTTCTTCCTACTTAATCCTACTAATATCCTACTAATATTATAAATGTGAAAGTTTAGATGTTTCGATGTTTGTTACTCGATCACG
The DNA here is from genome assembly GCA_949710035.1 of Crambus lathoniellus. Taxonomy (NCBI): domain Eukaryota; kingdom Metazoa; phylum Arthropoda; class Insecta; order Lepidoptera; family Crambidae; genus Crambus; species Crambus lathoniellus. The sequence goes on from OX453312.1 coordinate 620,931, forward strand.
CCAGAATGGCTGAACGGATTTGCCTGAAATTTGGGACACAGATACTTTGTAGCTTGGAGAGGAACATAGAGTTTTTATCCCGGAAAAATATCATATTCCTGCGAGATAACGTCATGTAGTACACGCGGGCGAAGCCGCGGACGGAAAGCTAGTATTATATTATAATTAATGTCTATTTCCGAATTCATATTTGAATTTAATATATTTTAATGCATGAAAAGTTGTAAAATAGTGAATATTCTTTTAGAATTTCTAAGTATTGTCTGGAATTAATTCTGCTTAAACATCATCACCTGATATATTTAGGGCGTTAGCTACCTTTAAGTAGGTACTTAGTTACAGTTTGAACGGATCTAAGAATATAGGTAGGTACGCGTGATTAATATGAAGTGACATTTCCCGAACATCACACTATATTTGGAGATAATGTTAGTTATATTTGGTGGTTCTAATCCGGTCTGACATTTCAGAGTCTGACATTTATCGAGTAAAACTAATAAAATGGAGACAACCTTTATGAGTTAAATATTGAAACTTTGATTAGCAGGTTCACAGTCCAAGCCAAATCGTGAGATATGTTTGACCCACAACTCCAAGTAGGCCTTTGTGAAAGTGTCTGCAGACTATCCATAGCCACCAGTCCACAGCCCATAGGTATGTGGGATGTTCACCAATACCCTTTCTAAGCTTTTTTGTGAGGTGGGACTCAAACCCCCTTATTCCAAAACGTGGCCTAAAGTCAGACCTGGTTTAAAATAGATGCTAATTCCTAATGTCTTTCATTTGGAAAATGAAAGTGACAGCACCAGTTTAGTACCAGTTTTAAATATTTTAGTCCAAGTTTTGGAATAAAGGGGAATAAGCAGCCCGCTCTCCGCAGCTCAGTTGATAGAGTATTCGCCCGGACAGTAAAAGAGGGATCGGTTGTGAGACGGGCCAACGTTTTCTAATACTTCATTTTCAATCGGTTCAGAAGTTGTTGAGTTTATCTATTACAAACATAAAACCAAACAAACAAACAAAAACTTAGAAAAATCTTTCCCTTTTTAAATATTAGTAGGTCGTCTGTTATAGTCGTAAAGGCCTATATCCTATATGTACTTCAAAATACCTCAAAATTTCAAACCAATTAAAGTGTTACAGAGTGTTCAATAGACTTTTCAGTATTACATAATGAAATAGTTCAAATTCTCTGTAAGTAAAATTTTTCTTTACAGGAATTTTCAAAGGCATTCCTATTAAAATGTAATTAAGATTAAGACATCTTCCTGAAATACTTACATAATTAGTAGTTTTAAATCTTAATTAACGAGTATACAGCGCAAAATATTTTTTTTAAGTTATAAAGACTCAAGAAATATAAATGAACTGGCGCAATGGTAAGCGCATTCAACCTGCAATCGTTGAGGTTACACAGCTTTTATAATGGTTGGTCGCGGGAGGGGTGACCAAAACTTGGTTATCCTGAATGGTTTTAAATAGAGATTTATTATTAAATAAATAAATATTCTCTTACAATCACACCAATTATCTAGCCCGTAGTTAATTTCTTAAGAAACTGTGTCTACGTGAACTTGATAACGGATAAATATATACTGAAATACTTTTTGTTTGTAAATAAATACTTAATTTACATAGAAAACACCCAGACCAAGACAAATAGACATGTTCATGCACACAAATATTTGTCTTGTTCGGGAATCGAACCCGAGACCTCTGGCGCAGAAGGCGGGTAGTTTACCCCTGCGCCAAATCGGTCGTCATCAATTAATCAATCAATTATTATTTAAATTTTAACTTTTTTGCATTCACAATGCAATTTTTATAATTGAAAATGAAGTATTTAGAAAGAATCGAGCCGTCTCACAACCAGAGATTTATTTTTAACTGTTGCATAACCCGATGTGTCGGTCTAACCTGTCTGTACACTATTCTAAGACAATACTGAAAACTTTTCAGCTATCATCACCCAAGTTCTGGTGGAGTGTCACTGCCAGGGTTGACAGCGAAAACATTGTTCTAATCGGTCGTTGTGTGGCGTAATTAATATTCAAATTACGCACCCCTCGCCTCTTTGTCGCCATTACGATCCGGCATTATCAAAACATCTGTTGTGATAGGTTTGCCTAGAATCGCACATTGTTTGTCGATTGTTCTTGTTTGACAAGGGTGAATTTGTGAATTTGTTTCGCTGATTATTTGCGTCTATTTAGAATTTGCCGGTACACTGCACAGGTCTGATGAATCTCGTTGACACACAATGTAGATTGGCATGATAATGTCTAGGTTTTGTTGTTTTCAGAATCTTTAGTTATTGTCTACAGCTGATACTGTCGCTCCATTCAGCAGCGATAGACTGGTAAATAAGTTTGAAATTGAAATTTTATTCTTTTTGAATTGGAAATTTAATAATATAAAGGTTTAATTATAAGGAAAATATTATCAATTTATTTGATTTTAATAAAATTTTGTATACCTAAAGAAGTTTATAACCAACGTATGGAATATTTTCTAGGGTTATAAAAAAAATCAAACAGTCAAAGAAAATCCGCAAGTTTTTACATATAATCTATACTTATATTATAAATAGGAAAGATTTGATTTACGTTTGTTTGTAATGGATAAACTCAAGAACTACTGGTCCGATTAAAAACATTGAAAATGAAGTAGGTACCTATTAGAAAAACTCGGCCCGTCTCACAACAAGCTTCGATGGGACTAGAACACACGACCTTTCACTGTCCGGGTGAATTCTCTATCCACTGAGCTACGGAGTTGTTAGGAGAAGCGTCGAATTCATCCAATACCTCTTACCACAGAATAAGCAAGATTGCTTAAACTGTGCCTCTTACGCTCTGTTTAGCCAGAGTTTAATTCATTTGCGTATAGCATTATTTCTAATAAGTACTTCATTTTCAATATTTTTCAATAATAAAAATCGCACTGTGAATGCAAAAAAAAAATGTAAAAAATAATACTGGACCGCTTTTAAAATTAGCTACATTCTTCCTGAGTGACATAGGCAATACCTTATCCCGATATTCCTACGGGAACGGGTACCACGCGGGTAAAACTACGCAATCTTTTGTTCGTGATAAATACGAAAAAGTAATGACTTGAAATTGATAGTTGTAATTAATTCCTAGAAAATAATAATGATCCTATATCGTTGTTGTTCTCACAATGTATGTTTTTAATGAGACAACGTCGAATATAGGATGTTACTAAGGAAGTCTATCAAAGGAAACTGGTAAAAGGGAATCAGTATTGATCCTGGTAACAAGGATACGCTATTTTCGTTGATGCAAAATGAGCTTTGTGATATAATAAATAAATTATAAATATTGGACACCATCAGATGCATTGTTCCAATACCAAATCTTAGTAGCTTAAGCACTAGTATTATGGAAATTGAAAACATCGACGTATATTACTGCATACACCCAGACCCGAGGAAATATTAAGAAGTTCTATTTCAGTATTTACCCGACCGGGAAGCAAACCCGGAACCTCTAGTAATAGCGGCACTTTGAATACACCACTCGGCCACGGAGATCGTGTAAAACATTAACTTACATTGCACCTGTGCAAAGCCGGGGTTATGCTAGTTATACGCTTATGTGACTTATGCCCGAATACTCGTACGCTACTTATCTTTGGGAGCGTCTCAAACATCGCCCTGTCACTTTAAATGTCAACCGTATGAAAGAGATGCCATGATGTTTGAGACGCTCCCAAAGATGATTTGCTTTCGAGAATTCGGGCGTTATAACGTCTACCACTACATCTATCGACAGGCAGAGTCGGACAGCACACCAAGTTCATTATTTAGCGCTCTCATCAAATTCATGATTACCTAATATATATTTTTGTGGTGCGATTGTTACTCGTACTATCGATTATGCAAACAAAACAATAGTAACATTAAAATGATTTAAATTTCATATGCAAATGTAATCTTGATGTTAAAACTTATATTATATAAACTATATAAAATGACGTTTATAATGGCAAAAGGATTAGGTATATTTTGTGTAACCATTTAGAAAGTTAATTAACCAATAAAAAAATGACTCACAATCAAACTTATGGCATAACCAAGAATCCAATAAAGGCAAACGGAGCGAACAATTAAACGTCTCTCGTTAACCCGGAGATTAGTTGGCCGATTAAATTAAAGCTTCGCGCAAATAATAATAATGTTGACATTTGTTTGTGACAGCTTGAAACGCGCCGATGCTTACAATACAGTTAGCTCGAACCAACTGAGAGCTTTGTGTGCCAAAAACAGAGAATACAAAAGAAACGACATTAAATTATTTTAATTGATAAATCTATGTGCTAGATACGAGATATAATAATGTAATCATTGTAATCATTTGAATTAAAATTTAAATTTGTAGATGATTAATTCCCAAAAAATAAGAATGATCACTAGAATAATGTTCAGTGTATGTTTTTAATGATCTATCAGCGGGTAATAAAATACATAGAAACAGAGTCGAACTTGTATATGAAGCAGATTAAATAGCTACAATTACTCCCTATAAACACCACATAGACATCAAAGGACAGTTGTTAATATTTTGGTCTGTTTAATTGGTTGGTAGTCATAGTTTTTGCGCCAATACTATTTCACGCACTTTTAAGTTTAGGATAGATAGGTACTATTTGATTACAGGTAAATACTCCGATCTTACGTGCGATTTTCAATCTACTTGTAATCAGTACCCCTAGCATGAAAAACTATCGTAATGTTGATCGGATAGTAAACTATAACGTCCTATAAAAGCTGTCAAAGTGCTGCTGTCAAATACTTCAGTTCCTTATAGGACCGAAAGAGGCTCTACTCTGGTTTTCATACAAAATAATACGGTCACGATAACGATAACCATATCGACAGTTTTTCGTGTTACGGCTACAGTTATAAAACACGAGTAAGTAACTACTACAAAAAAAATTCAATCTTATAAATGTGAAAGTCTAAATGTTTGGATTTTTGTCACTCATTTGGCTGAAATTTTGGACACAGATCTTTGTAGCCTGGAGAGGAACATAGGCTTCTTTTTATAACGCAAAAATATCGCATTTCCGCGGGATAACGTCGTGTAGTCCACGCGGGCTAGGCCGCGGGCGGAAAGCTATTGGAGAAATAATTTTCTCTGAAAGTGGTCCAAAGGCGCCTTTTCAGCTGAACGTTTAAGCAAATTCAATTTACAACGTCAAATCTTCTTGCCATGAACTTATAAGTTAGTTTTAAGTAATTTATCAGCTCTAATGTTTATTGTCAAAATGTTTAAGGTAGTTACCTTGTTACGAGTATTTACAACAGGCTCATAAAGTTCAAACTAATTTTCCTTCGCCAAAAGTCGTCAAATAAGCAATAACTTATCCCGTCACTTATGAGCTGTAGTGTGGAGTAAGCGACGTATAAGTTTAGCTTATTTGTAAACATAGGGGGCGCAGCCGGCGCCCGAAGCGTTGATTCGCACGTCCGCTCATGCTTTATTCAGCAAGCGCTGCAACATGTGCTGCCATGCTTCGCAGAAGCACAATACGATTCTAATAGCCCACGTTAATACTAAAGTCGGAATTAACATGAAGCGATGTAATTGATCTCAATCTAACGTTTCTTACTTATGTATATCTATTTAAATAAAGGACTCGTACTGTGTGTTTCCGCAGAATTACACAATTACAGAATTCCGCGAATGTACCGTACACAGAAATCACGTTTCGCCGATAAACGGTAAATCGATAGAATCATTCGCCGAAGCACGGTTCGCCGAATGAACTTTTTATAGAATAATGGTAAGCCGATTCTACGTCATGCCGAGGTTCGCCGAGTGTACCAACGCTACAAAAATCCATGCGAACAGTACCTACGGCATTTAAAAATATGTTTCACTGACATACTTACCTTAATTTAAGCACACAGTATTAAGTTAATTGCTTAAACTACTAGTATAGGCACTCACTGATATGTCTACTCTAAAAAAACAGAATCATTGTTTCAGGCATAAAATAACGTAAAAATCTTTCTTACTTTCCTACAGTTTCTAGCTTAAGGAATTATATAAATAATGATAATACTTATCATGACTCTGGGACTTTAAAAAGATGCAGAGAAAAACCCGCTGGTATATTTACATACGATTTATTTGGCAAAATATAAATAACTTTACTTTATATTTAGTATACATTGATTCTGTGATATCAGAAAGAAAAGCATGCATGTTCATTTAACATCAAAGTTGACAAGTTTCTGTTAATTTGATTATTGAACACACACGAGAGGTCCTTTATTTGAAACAAAAACCTAATATCTTCGATCAACAATAACACCTAGTTAATATTCATTTTCCCGTTAGCCGTTAAGTCACAACTGGGACGCGGACCGAGTCCCAAAATCGGTCTATAATCGTAACCCTTCCGAAATCGATACCTAATTATATTATTATTTCTGTTTTACGATTGTACTTCGAAAACAATCCGATTTTGTGCGCGTAAAATAAAATTTAAATGCTCACACAACCCTTTGACTTCCTAGCGCCTACCATCAGTTGTAATCGTCAATAATTAATGTTGAACAAAGGACAGAGCTATACAGTACGTTGCGTCATCTCGCTTACAATATTACTTTTTTGTTTCGCAGCTCGTGGTAAAAGCTCAGTACGTTGATTCGGTCACCAACTCTTTAGCGACTTCCCTGTTCTTGTTTGCTTGATTTTCACTTGTTTTGATATGAATCCATACTAATATATGTGAAAGTGTGTTTGTTTGTTAAACGGAGCAACGGATTGACATGATTTTTGGTATGGACTATACCAAAATTAAACTATCGTTTGGGGGCTGGAGAATGACATTTTTATCCCGAAAAAATTTCACACTCCTGCGGGACAACGTCGTGTAGTCCACGTGGTTAAGCCGCTGGCTGAAAGCTAGTTAGACATAAGTGATTCTTGGTTCAATATTATGACAGCCAGATATTTTTTCAGAATCGCAACCATCGATCAAGGTTTCAGAAGCTTGATATAAGAGTTTGAGCAAACGCGCTCTGAACTGACTAATGTCCTACTTAGTCGAGTTTCGTAAGTTTAACGTAACGTGTAAGTAGAGGCAGCTTTAAGCTTGTACAGTTAATGGAACGTCAGACACACTTGCTTTTCGACAATCACCGCTATTAGAAAAACACCGTAGTAGAGTGCTTTGTACGCCAGTTTTCAATCAAGGTGTTGCCTAAACTTGAGGGCCTGAGCTCAAATTCTGGTAAAGGCAAACGTTTGTATTATAAATAGTACTACCTAAGTTTCTCACTGTTTATATATTCCTACTAATATTATAAATGTGAAAGTGACCGGTTTTTTTTGGTATGGGGATAGTTTGGAAGCTGAAGAGTACATATTTTAAATTAATACTTTCTTTTTCTTCATTCGAGCTACTCATCTCTTCGAATTTTGACAATCATCAATATTATTCGGCATTCTGCGTGCACAAGTATATTTGAACACGTTGTTGGATGGCTTGAACAATTTGGTCGCTTTGGTCGAGTCGTTGTAATGACCATATTGGATGTTTTCAAGTATTTGTTGATCTTGACTGCTACCCACTATATGACGCTGACTGTACTAGGCATTTGTTCAGTTTAGCGCCGCTTAGCTCATTAATTTTATCTTTATTATCTCATTATCTTATCTTATCTTATCTATCTTAATAGCCGTGGTATTAATGATAGACGCCAAAATAATAGTACGCAAAATGTGTGTTTGCTTACGTGATTGCGAATAAGTGTGAATATTTGAATGTTTATGAAGCTTATATTTGTACCCACGTAATGTTCTATACCAAATATTTATTTGGGTATAATAACTATTTAGAGGTTTTGAAGGGTGTGTAAGTATGTTTCTTTAATTTAAAACATGTACCGACTAGCTAAATAATGTTATGGGAAATAGGATGTTATTCATACTAATATTACGTGTTTAAGAAGGAACTAAAAAAACATTACCTATCTATTTAAATTCCTTCTTCTCCTTAAAACTCTGTGCTTGCTCTTCATCGGTTTGCAGACATTGATATATTTATACATTGTTTATTGGTATATATATATATATATATATATATATAATTTAAGTATATGTAATTTGTGTATGTTTATCATTATAGGTATTTATGTATGTTTATAACTTCACATTTACAATTTCTTCAACTGTGCCACTACACCCCGCTTCTTGTCCTGTCAATATCTCCATACCATCGGGTTGTCTGGAAGAGATCGCTTTGAGCGAAAAGACCGCCCTTTTAATGCTGTTAAAGTTAATTAAAATTGTTTTCTTTTTCTTTTTTTTATGTACTGTGGTGTTAAAATAAAGTGTTAAATAAATAAATAAATAAATATTTGACGACCTCCGTGGCCGAGTGGTGTACGCGCCGGTTTTCAAGGTGCCGCTATCTCTAGAGGTTCCGGGTTCGATCCCCGGTCGGGTAAATATTGAAAACGAACTTTTCAATATTTCCTCGGGTCTGGGTTTATGTGGTTAATACCCGTCGTTGTTTCCAATTTCCATAATACCAATGCTTAAGCTACTATACTTTGGTTTTTTTTATTATTTTTTTTATTTTTTTATTTATAAGGCTTACAAAACAAGTTACAGTCAAAAAGTATGCTTAAGTTTATACATTCAAATAATTTGGTACTAGACCATAACTCTCTAGATGTAGGCACAGTATTAACTAAATTACTAGTAAATTAAAGAGGGGTACATTTAAAGTAATCTATAGTCTAGAACTCTAGAACACAATAACTTAATACAGAAAATAAAGAAAGAAGAACACCAATTAAGTTAGTTTTATGAGTCATTCGGACATAGGGCAGTCAGAACTTCTCTCCTAAATTTATTATAACTATTATTAAAAATATCCAGAGAAGAATGTCTAGACAAAGTCTCATTATATAAGCGACACATTCTAGTAACAGGGTTGTAAAACGATGTATTATTTTTATAAACTTGGAGGCAGAATAATTTATGTGAAGAACTACGGGATTTATATCTAGTATTAAAGGTAAGCTGGGATAAAAGCGAAGGGGAATCAATATATGAATGAATTATTTTATACAGACAAACTAACTCTTGGCATCGCCGGCGATTAGAAAGAGATTTAATGTTAAATTTAGCAAGTTTAGCGTTGTATGATTTATATTTGCGTCCAAGGTGAAGCCTATATCTAAGTATGTTGAGACATCTCTTTTGCACTCTTTCAATACTTTTACAGTGAACATCATAATAAGGTGACCAAATAATAGATGCGTACTCTAACACGCTACGGACAAGGGAATAATAAAGATACATAAATGTTTTTTGGCTCTTAAATTCTTTAGTTGAACGTGAAACAAACCCAAGCAGTTGGTTCCCATAAGATATAATATAATCATAATGATTACGAAAAGTAAGTTTTGAATCAAGGAACACCCCGAGATCCTTGGCCACCTCTTTGCGTTCAAGACTAGAACCATTGAGATTATAATCATAATTTATTTTGTTCTTTATCGAACCAAAAGAAATCGTGAAACACTTGTTTGTATTAAGCATCATTTTATTATCACTGCACCACTTAACCAAAGAGCTTAAATTATTTTGTAAAGTGAGGCAATCTTGTGAATTATTAATTTTAAAATAAATTTTAAGATCATCAGCGTAAAGCAAGCAGGGGCACGTGAGATGATGGGTAATCCTACTAATATTATAAATGTGAAAGTTTAGATGTTTGGATGTTTGGATGTTTGGATGTTTGGATGTTTGTTACTCAATCACGCCAAAACGGCTGAACGGATTTGGCTGAAATTTGGGACACAGATACTTTGTAGCCTGGAGAGGAACATAGGCTACTTTTTATCCCGGAAAAACATCACATTCCCGCGGGATAACGTCGTGTAGTCCACGCGGGCGAAGCCGCAGGCGGAAAGCTAGTATCATTTATAAAAATAATAAATAATAAGGGCCCGAGGTGTGAACCTTGTGGTACGCCAGATGTCACTGTTACAGGCAAAGAAAGATGTCCCTGGATGCTCACTAACTGACTTCTATTGTCCAAATAAGATTCCAACCATCTTAGCAAGTTACCTTGAATTCCATATCTGTTTAGCTTCTGTAAAAGTATTGAATGATTGACCTTGTCGAATGCCTTTGCAAAATCAGTATATATTGCATCAACCTGGCTTCTACTGGCAAAAGCAGAGCAAATATAATTTTTATATTCCAAAAGATTACTGATAGTGGACTTGTTAGCTAAAAAGCCGTGCTGAGCAGGAGATATAACAGGTTTCATATGAGAGTAAATAAAAGGGTATATGATAGATTCGAATAGTTTCGCAAAGCATGATAGAATACTAATTCCTCTATAGTTCGAACATTCATCTCTTGCTCCTGATTTATGTATTGGAATAATAAAGGCTTTTTTCCAATAATCTGGAAAAACACCAGAAGCAAGAGACCAATTAAAAAGCAAAAGCAAAGGAGGGCTTAACTCATCACAACAACTCCTAATGAAATGTGGAGGTATTCCATCAGGACCTGCTCCTTTATTAGTGTCAAGACTTTTTATTTTCTTAATAATTGTATCCTTATCAATTTGAAACGTGGATAAAGGAAAATTTGACGAAAAATTGTTACTATTTACAGACACTTCATATCTCTCTTTATCTTCAAAGACACTACCAAAATATTTGGAGAACATTTCACAGACTTCACCAGGGTTTGAAGAACTCATAATGCCATAATTCATTGTTTGAGGTATAGAGCTGGATCCTCTCTTGTTTTTTAAAAATCTAAAAAAAGGTTTGACGTTATGCTGTATGGAGGATTCGACAGACTCTAAATAGGACTTGTAACATTTGTCAATTAAGTGTCTACACCTTGTACGTAGCAAACAAAATGAATCATAGTCTAGTGGATTAGAGAACATTTTGTATCTCCTATGGTATTTTTGTTTTTCTTTAAGACAGTGTATCAGAGCTGGACTAAACCAACAGGGGTAATTTTGTGGTTTAACTCGCGCCAACGGAGTGTATTTATTAATTATTTCATTTAACTTCTCATAGAACCTGCCGACTGAAGCATTTATATCAGTATCGGATAAATAATCTAACCAGCTCACAGAATTTAATTCATCGCAAATACTTACTAAATCGCATTTAAAGAAGTTTGGTCTGCATATATGTTTACTAATAATACACTTAGGAGCAGAGTCGGCGATCGGAATTTCAATAAGTAGCGGAGGATGATGACCGTCGATGCGACTCAATGCATGAGTTTCGGTGACGCTCATTACAGAAAGATTACTTAAAACAAGGTCTAAAAAGCGATTATTTTTATTGGGGATGCAATTAAATTGATATAAATTTCCAAAGGAAATGGTTTCCAAAAGAAGCTCGGATTTTCGGTCATAAGCTGGGACAGGAAGTAAGTAAGCAGTGTTTGGAGAACGATTCCACTGGACATTTGGTGAATTGAAGTCGCCTAGAATTAAAATATCACAATTATTACTATTTATGCAAGATATTCTTCTCTGACAGTTAGCATAAAAATCACTTAGTTTGTGTATATCAATATCGGGTGGTAAATAACAAAGGCAAATTATTAAAGTCTTATGGCGCGATACATTTAAACGAATCCAAATATCCTCAACTTCACTCTCCCAATCGTACAAGCGCTGAGAGACTATATTTCTATTTACACCAATAGCAACACCATCCCCTTCCTTTTTTGTAATGCTAGTACTAACACGGTCCCTTCTATAAACTAAATACCTCGAGTCTATACATTCCGTGTCATGTACACCAGTAGTTAAATTAGTTTCTGTAAAACATAGTAAATCATAGTTGCTATTGAGAATATTTAGAGACACTTCATCTAACTTACTTCTAAATCTGTTTACATTTTGGTAGTATATTAACATGGTAAATAAAAGTAAAAGAACTTAATATAAGTAACTAAGTTATTTTAATTACTAAAAACTACAAAAAAAGATATACTACAATTTACTTAACGAATCTTTATTTTTGATTAAAATGGGACCAGATTCTTCATTTTTCCGTACAAAAATTCGGCTGAATTTTACCCAGACAAAAGCATAATTTTTTTCTTTGGCAACCTTTCTTGTCTCAGCGTAAAGGAGTTTCGTTTGCGGTGAGAGGTGCTCATTGATAAAGATCCTAGATATTTTGTTTGAGATTCCAAGGTGGCCACTATTAAGTAATTCAGTAGGATTCTTAGCTTTGCTCTTATTAAAGCGTTTAGTCATAGATAAAATAGTATCACGCAGCCGCGGTGAAGATAGTGTGACTAATATATTCCTTGGCCGGTCAGACTTGGTGTCCATCTTTGCAACTCTGCGACATTGAATAATTTGGTTATCATCAACCGATAATCCAATAGACGTACAAAGGTTTTTAAATAACAATAGTACGTTCTCGGTTTTGCTCTCAGGGACACACTGCAGCTCTAAGTTGCAGTTTCGTGACATTGTTTCCATACTAGATAGCCTGTTATTTAATTTAATGATCTCAGATTGTAATTTAGTATTGTCAGACTCCAAGTTTTTTATTTGCTCATGTTTTTCCAAAATCTGAGAATTTAGGGACCCTTGCTCTTCACATATAAAATCAGTAGTAGCTGTGAAGTTTTTTTCCAAGTCTTGTACCACAGACTTAACCTCAGATTGAACTATTTTCTTGATGTCTTCCTGTACGGCACTCCGGAAACTCAACATAAATGAGGACAAGGACGATTGCAACTTTTCATCTAAAATGGTTGAGACCGAAGTTTTTATTTTGTTATCTAATAGAGTGCTGATATTAGTCATAGTCACAGCCTCTGACTCGTCTTGTAGAAAAGTTCCATCGTTCAACGTAGATCCATAATTATCATTTGCGTTCAATAAGCTGTTATCCAGAGACATGTTCATACTCGGATCACCAGTTGGCAGCTGGCGTGTTCGCACTGGCGTATTGGTTTTCGATCCTCGGCGTCTGGTATTCACATTAGTACAGTCAGGACACACCCAACCAGTCAATGACTCATCAGTAAACAAATCAAAATTTTGTTTAGAATTATTCAAACATTGTCGGTGATATTTTCCCAAGCACTTTTTGACAATGACATTGGAACAATGTATGTAATGGTTCCCAATATTTATTTATTATCTTAGAGAAAATAACTTTTAGCGAGTAAAGCACTAAAAGGATTTCAATTTTTTTTGGCATAAACCATCATAGTGATCTCTACAGAATTAACTGCACGTGGACGAAATCACCGACAGAACTCTAGTAATTTAACATACATAGGTTTTGCAAAAATTTTACGAATAACCTGCATATTTTGGAATAACGTTCTATCTAAATCGAGACATTCAAATTCCATAAGGTTCAATCTAAGAGCAAGTAAAGCGACCAAGTCCCTCGAGTGGTTATAAATCTCTCAATAAAACACGACGCTCACAGCACTGAAACTCGTTAAATTAAACCCTTTAGTTTTTTATTTTATTTTAAAATGTAATTGGGAAATTCTAAAAAGGACGCTTCAACCATCTTTTGAAGTTTCCAGCTCAATTGATTAATATTATCATTCTAAAAAATTTGCAATGTCTTTCATCGTTTCTTTTTCAATTAAGTAGTACCTATCAAAAATTTATTTATGAACCAATAATTGATCGATGGGACTCTCCACTGCTAGAGCATTGGCTGAGCTTGCATGCAAAGCCAACTGCACCTGCACGTATTTACTGTCATTGTTAATTTAAATTTACTAACATAGTTTTTAAGGATTATTGTTACTAACACTCTATGGACTACCTTTTGTCTGAAATTAAAAAGATTTATTATTATTCCCTTTATTACATTTTAAATACTTACAAAATTATATTTCTAAACATTAAATTTTTACAATGTATAACACTAAAAAATATAACATTTAAAAATACAAAAATGCAGTTCCCCAACGGTAGCAAGATCAGGGTCCCGGCTACCGATGGTTAAGGATCCAGAGACAGGAACCTTCTCACTATACGGGCCGTGTCCAGAAGTACTGCCTTCTGCATCTGACTCCCGATCCATCCACCTAACGCAAGCCTCTTAAGGTGTTTATCGAGGCTCTTGGCTATCAGACCATGGGCAGATATGACTATCGGAACAATAATTGCTGAATCAATGTCCCACATGTCAACAATCTCGTGAGCTAAATCAAGATATTTGTTTTCTTTATCTTTTTCAGCTTTCACAAGGTTGTCGTCATGGGGAACAGTGACATCAACAATTATTGCGCGGCGTTCGTGTCGATCTATCAATACAATATCAGGCTTATTAGCTACAATAGTCCTGTCTGTAATGATAGATCGATTAATTATTATTATTTATTATTATTAATAATAATGTTACCACCTTACATTTCCAACGGTACCGTACATTTTTATGTAATTAACAAACGAAACGATAAATTGTGTTTTTATTCAATTAAAGTTTTTCTAAAAGTCGTACTTATGTTAAGGCAAAGAATATATACACGTTAAGGCACTACTAGCAAAAAGGATGGACTTTTTGATATAAAACTATAGGACGTCTAGTGTTGTTTCAAATCTGGTAATCTATACTAATATTATAAAGAGGAAAGATTTGATTGTTTGTTTGTTTGCATCGAATAGGCTCATAAACTACTGGACCGATTTAAAAAATTCTTTCACCATTGGAAAGCTAATACATTCTTCCCGAGTGACATCTTTACTTATATTATAAATGCGTCTCTGTCTGTCTGTGTGTTACACAATCACACCTAAACTACTGAACCGATTTGAATGAATTTTGGTACAGAGATAGTCTAGAGCCTGAGAAAGGACATAGGCTACTTTTTATTCCTGAAAAATGTCACCTTCCCGCGGGATAACGTCGTGTAGTACACGCGGGCGAAGCCGCGGGCGGAAAGCTAGTAGGCTATATTTTATCCCGATTTTCTACGGGTGAAACCGCAAGGATCCGCTAATAAAATATATATTTCTTCATACCTTTATCTAGATTCGTATAGTTTCAGAAACACGATTTTATGATTTTGCCTAGACACTTTTTCTTTTCGAAATGACCTCTAAAAATTACGAAAATTTTAGATTATTCTTAAGGCTGTGCAGTCTGCACACTAGCGCCGCCAAAATTGGTTTAATTAGTGGATACCAATAATATTTAGGATCGTGTAGAAGCATTTTTACAAAATCGCTATGGGTTTTTTAATACGAAGTGATTTTGTGTTTTTATTCCTAATCTGCAAAATCGGTCTCACTTCCGCGCGCGTCGTTTTCTTATTGCTATCTCGCTTCAGCATAATTTTTTCGAGTATCGCCTTAATTACTGTATAATTAAAAATAACGTTTTTAAAGAAAGTATTGAAGAATTTGGCTTCGGATCGGACAAAGCATTCTCGCAATAAAGGCGCTACGCCGTAGCAGCTACGGAAGCCGTAGCGTCGTAGCCAACCGTAGCCCCTTTGTAGGCGCCCCATGCCCCAGTGCAGTTTTATATTTATTGTAAACAGTTTGTGACCCGTAGAATGCTTTGTACTACGGTCATATTAAATTAACTGGGAATTTAATTTGTTATAATTAGGAAAAAATATTAGAACTAAAATAAAAATTTGCATAATTATTAGGTATCCCCATTAAACTTTTCGACCGAATACTTTGTAAGGTCTTGTTATTTTAATTTTTAGGTTTTTGCATTCACAATGCAATTTTTATTACAGAAAAATGGAAAATGAAGTATTTAGAAAAAATCGACCCGTCTCATCACAAGGTCTTGTTGCATAATTTTAGTTAAAATACACCACAAAGTCAATGTGTTAGTCAGATAGTTTAATAGTTTACTTAGATGACAGTTCCAGCAAATATTAAAGTACAAAGTAAAGTACTTACAAGACATATAATATAACTATAAATAACTTTTGCTACTTTTTAACTAATTTACATTTGAATTAAGTTATTATTATAGCTGTGTTTAGAATTAAAAACTGTAAGTAGTTTAATTATGTATGTAATATCAATTGATTTAGAAAATGAAAATGGAAAATATCAATGTCCAAAAGTGTACGTAATTCACAAGATAGTTTTACCAAAGTCCAATTTTGAATACACCCAAAAGCAATTAAACAAAATTCTAGCAATAGTGCACTCCAAATTAAGAAAAAACAATTTTCCAGAGGACGAGCTAAGAAGGGCTTCCCTCGGGATCAGCTAATGCCTCCATTAAATATTTAATCGATAACAATTATCGGATTATTTGAGAGCTTATCGCTTTGCTCGATAACATCCTAATACCTAAGCTCAAGATGCTTGTTGAGACGACCGCGTCTCGTAACGTATCGATGTATACATAGACATTTATCACATTTGCATTTTGAAATAAAATAAATCTGCGTTCTTAAAAATATATTGTACTTATGGCTCCCCGGTACCCGTTCCCGTAGGAATATCTCTATAAAGTACCTTATGTCACTCGGGAAGAATGTAGCTTTCTAATGGTGAAAGAGTTGAAACATTGAAAATGAAGTATTTAGAAAATATCGACCCGTCTTACAACCAGCTCCGATGGGACTGAGACTGGTTGTGAGACGGGTCGATTTATTCTAAATATCTCATTTTCAATTTTTCAATAATAAAAATAAGAGAATTTTCATTGAAGATAATAATATTAGGAACAAATTCACGAAAGAGCTATCTAAAGTAGATTTTAGTAATGATAAAAACGCAAATGAAAACTTTAATTCATTCTCATAATAAAAATGGCGTTTACGTTTCCAAAATCCTTTTTTTGTTTGAAAGGTTGTACTTCCTAGTTGGTCCCATTGTCATCAGGTCAGGATCTGATGATGGGATCCTGGAGAAATCAAGGAAACTCTTCAAATATTATAGGCACACCTATAGGGTTTTGGGAGTTTTCTGTAGTAACTCGTGCATATGCTTTCGGTTAGCACCACTTGGTGATGTGGAACTGATTATGACGACCACAGATGGTCATCGGAAATATTAATTAAATACTAAATATTTCACGCGCGCGATACGATTACTTTAATTTGGTTCATAAGGTTTAAAAAAACACATTATCTCGTGCGCGGAGTTGTGTAAGTTGTAACCTATCAAATTATGGCTTGGCACCGATTTCAAGATCAGTAAATTCCAAGATTAATTAGAAAAAGTACCACACTTTCGTACTTTGAATTGAATGATTCAATTTATTTTTCACTTTTACGTGTTTTTGGGAAATGAGTTTTTGTTTGCAGTTTTGTTTTAATAAATTATACTGATTAATTTGATACACAAATCACGCGGGTTATCAAATTATAATCACTGAGCGATTAATAAAGAATTTTTTAAGTTAGTTAAAAGAAAGCAATATCACCAGAATGAAGAATTTCGTTATTTAAACCGTCTCTTTTAAAAGCCAAGTTAATAAATAAATTCTACAATTTGTCCTTCCACGACGGACGTCAGCATTCCGCCGGAGCGTCTCACCTCCAAACAAAATTACCGCAACATCGGATATTCCTGATATTCAAAAGGGAGCGAGTACCCAAGCCGTCTGTCCCTTTTAATTTACGTAATAAAAATTGGAATTAATAAATTGTTTTCAGTGTTTTTGCAGGTCTGCGGGGCTTCATAAATTAGGCATCGCGTTTCAGTGAGGCGAGCTCACGACGCTGATGAATTGCCGGAATAATAAAGCCTTCTCCATCATAAATTTATGCAATGTTCAGTTTCAATTTGAGTAAGTGTTTCAAAGCTTGTTTAGAAGCATTAATGGGGTGTTTTACGGATGGTAACTGGACGTTTAAAAAAGCGTTTTAGAATAATTATAAATTATATAATAAATATATTATAAATTATAAATTGTTTGTGTTTTGTACCTACGACTTTTTAAGTTATTGTTCTTAATTAAGAGCTATGACATAATTTTAAGACTAGCGTTTGTAGAACTAACCCGAGAAATAAGTAACTAAAAATCAGTTCCTACCTAAAGCTAAGATATCTAAGGTATCTTGTATAGTTATAATAAGATATAATGTACATGTATTAAAATTAGCATTATATTATTATTAATTTAAATGATAATTACGCAGAGTGACAAATTAAATGTAAAAAATACTTAATATTAAAGACACTTCAAAATTGTAACTTTATTAAATAATATGGAAATGATAGATAAATAAATAGATAGATATAACGTTTATTTTCCTATTACATACCTATTATTATTACCTATACCCATTACCTACCTAAGTAATGCCGGTATGGAGATGTGCCTGTGTGCAGGAGCAAAAAGATCTAGGCTCGGCAAATTATATCCACCAAAAAAACCACATCAAAAAAGTAAGAAATAATTCCTCACCAAATAAATAACGTAAGTACTTTGAAGTCGGGCGTGAAACATGTACAATTTTTTGTTGTTTTTGTTAAAACCCGCCTGACTTCAAAGTACTTTCGTTATTTATTTGGTGAGGAATTATTTCTTACTTTTTTGATGTGGTTTTATTTTTTTATAAAAATAATTTTTATTTCACTCTTTTTAGTGCATCGTGCAGGCAATTTACGTGTTTTCTGGTAAATAGGTATGTGATCAATCCTTTTTCGAAGTCGTTTAAAATACCTTGAGGTATCCCCTTTTTAACAAAACAAGAATCATCTAAATCGGTTTATAAACAAAGGAGTTATGCCTAAAGATACGCATTAAACTCATATAAAGTGGTAACGAAAACGACAGTATTTTCAAGATTTCCTGAAAACTACTAAACCGATTTCAAAATTTCAAAAAGTGGGACCAACTTGGAAACCAACCTGATGTAATAACGTTTGAACCATTTCAATCGGTTCAGCCGTCTTCGAATAATCGGTGGACATACACAAAAAAAAACATACATACAGACGAATAGAGAACCTCCTCCTTTTTGATTTAGAAGTCGGTTAAAAAGGTGAAATGCTGATTTTCATGTGACGTACGGGGGGTTGACGCGTTTACCACCAAAAACTATTACCAGTCACAGTTGAATGGAATATAAATTAAATCACGATTTTAATATGTATAAAAACATTTTAAAAAATCCATAAGTCGTCCGTTTTCTATTGTCTTAATTCAAAAAACCTTGTAATACTATTGAAATGTAATAAAACTAATAGGGCATAGCACTTGCTTGAAAAATGTCGTTAAACGGTTATCCGTGTTTCATGAGTAACGAATTGACGTGTGTATAGTGACGGATAGCGTTTCGACGGGAGTAAGCCCGTTACAAAGTGGACTGACGATTTGTGAAGGTCGCGAAAAGCCGCGAGGTGCCGGTAGCTGAGGACCAATGGCCAAAGACAAATATATGAGATTATGAGTCTTGAAAAATCACTAACCTTCGTTTATTGAACGAATAAAAATGAAACTTTCAAGAGTATCAATACTTATTGGTACTCTGACCTTTAGGCTGATATAAAAATGTGATGTCTTGTCATACATTTTCTTTACACCCCTATTCATGAACGGTAAGAACACTATTCATTAAGAGAAAGTCACAACGTTTGCTTTCAAACTAAACAAACCGCATCTAATTCAGCCTCATGATCTCAGATCATGTTGTATAGTATTAAGTGCCCCGGTAACGATCAATCGTCATTCGTCAATTGGTACGTGATTGACCGTTTCAATTGAAGGTGCGAATGATGGAGCTTCAATCGATGCGTCAATTGCTCGCGCCATGTTTCTCACCGAAAAATCTGTCAATCGCACAACGAGACGATCAATTGGTAGCGTCATTCGCGATTGTCAATGGGCTTTCCATCATTCGCATCAATCACGTAGTTTCGAATGACAATCGCTTCAATTGCCTTTGTAGACGATCATTTGGTCCGTCAATGACGTATATATTGTCAATTGCGATTGATCGTTACCGGGGCACTTTATATGATCTGAGCTCATGATCAAATGACAGCCCTCTTTTTGCAGCCGGGCGTTTAAATTGCAATACATAAATGTATTGTACTGTCTGTTACCGTATGTATGTCACAGTAAATTGTCACAAATTCAATTAATGTCTTGAGCATCAGCCTACCAGTTAGTTTATTGTATTAGACGTAGCGCTGTTAAGTTAAATTGCTAGGTGGTTCAACAGCTCATTTAACTAGTACCTACCTAATACGACAATGTATATTGTATATTGTCTGTTTTATTTCAATTCAAATAGTTTGTCTTTCTCTGTTACTTATTTTTACCGATTTGGCGCAGCGGTAAGATGCGCGAGGGGTCTCGGGTTCGATTCCCGGAACAAGACAAATATTTGTGTGCATGTTTTGTCATGTGTCTTGATTCTATGTATATTAAGTATGTAGGTATTTACAAACAAAAAGGTATTTCAGTACCTATAGCTATATTTATCCGTTTTAAAGTTCACGTAGACACAGTTTCTTAATTAAATTTACTATGGGCTTAGATAATTGTTGTTATTGTAAGAAAATATTTATTTATTATTTAATACTAACTTGGTTTTTAATTCACCACAGGCACAAATGGAAGTCTCAGCAAAATTATGTCAGGTAGGTATCAATGAATCGGACTAATAAATCACGTTTACTTCTGGTTTTAACAACACTGTCTAGTTTATATTTGTCTCAATAAAGTCAGTACTCAGTTGGCGTGTTTTCAGTTCCTATGTCATTTTGTAACTAGTTAAATTACGTATTTATAATTTACTGTACAACAAACATAAATTAACTGAATCGTTGCCAACAGCGGAAATAATATACAAAGATTGAACAACACCTGTTGAAGCACGCGTTTAGGTTAAAACATTTATACATTAAAATATGATTTATTTTAGTCCGATAATAGCTATAAGCTTTCAGATAACATTATAATTTAATATATTTGTGTAACTATAATAAAAAGCGATTGAAATTAGTCAAAGAAAATAGACATACTTACTTACTTTATTAAATTTTATTTGTCGATTAGAAAGCCGCCGGCCCTTAAATAACTAGAATTGTAGTTAAAATAAACACAAAAATGAATTAACTGTTAAATAGCAAGAATCTAAATTATAAACCATTGTGCAAGTTTTAGGCATTGTTTAGGCGCAAATTAAAAGTCAATAGTTATCATAATTTTTAATTTAACTAATTTATTTAGTATAAACCATACCTATTTCACTCTAACGTGTTACAGTAAGACCGAATAGATTTATTGCACTGATAAGTTTTAAAAATATAAAAAATCGGCCCTTATTAGCCAAGTTAAGGGTAGTTTATATATTTTACCACAATTTAATAATGATTGTGTTGTTGTCTTATTCAATATTGAGTTCATTAAATGAGATCCTTAACAAATAATTGTTTACTACAGTTTTTTTATTATTAATCATCACAGACTGAAAGTTCGTGCCTAAATAGGCATAGTAATAATCGCTTGTGATATTCATCATAACGTATCATGAAAAGCAAGTAGTTATTTGGTTTACTAGTTACACTTTAATAAAAGTTTTCTGATTGGTATGTACCTATTTACTTATTAATAAATATGTCTTGATTATGAGAAAGGGTTGTCATTAAGTTGTGAAATAGTTCTAATAGACAATTCTAGTCACATGAGTGAGTTAATTATCTGGATAAAAACCACGAAGTTCCGTTATCGCTCCAATGGATTTTCCACCTAGAAACACCCGAATTTCCCTTAAAATCTAGCGCTACTTACCGTGATGTTGTTCGTCGTAAACTTTAGACGAACCGGCGACAACAAGTCGGCCTCGATTCCCGATTGTTACTGAAAGGTTCCGGAGCGCCAAAGCCTTATATACGGGTTGGTCGTCGCGGCCGGTGTGGGCGGAGCTAACATCGTCCTGCGCGGCTAAGCTCCGCCTTCTTTTGACAGAATTCCCGATGACGTCGTTCGTGACGTCACCAAAAATATTCTAAATAGCCAATCCTGCGGTCGGCCAAAGGTCACACGGTCTTATGGCTGTATCAGTTTCATGAATAGGCATCCTCATTCAAATTTGGGAGGCTTTAGAAAGTTTTTCAGGCTCTCGAGATTGGTTTCCACGTCACAGGCTTAATGGGACTGTAATGGAATCTTAGAGTCTCCTCTGATTAAGATAACGAAAGTGCTGTAACGTACTTTTTTATTTCATTAACTTATATGCTAAAAGAAAACTACACGGTACGATTTAAAATATTTTTAAAGTCTTCTGAAAGCTTTTTCTAATAATATAGTTAGGTAATCTAAGCATGACACAGCTTTCAGGAATAGTTCACGGGTGGTTGAAAGCGA
Organism: Crambus lathoniellus; assembly: GCA_949710035.1. Lineage (NCBI taxonomy): Eukaryota > Metazoa > Arthropoda > Insecta > Lepidoptera > Crambidae > Crambus > Crambus lathoniellus. The sequence continues at coordinate 643,261 of OX453312.1, forward strand.
TGGGTTTGGGTCCAAAGATATTTAAACCTTCGGACAGAGAGCAGTGTCATATTAGTGTGCTTGATGTAATATATTTTACATCATACTGCTCGGTAACTAGGATCTAGGATAGGTCTAAATATCTCGGGTGCACTCGATCCTTTAGCGCTCTTCGCGAGCTGCGCTCGCACGGGCGCCAAATTGGATCTTGTTCTGTAATAGCTCGCTTACGTTCCTTGTGTAACAAACTACTAAAATCAGCGCATTTGTACGAAATAAACAAAATATCGTTAAATTAAAGATAAAATATTATTTTTTTCACTTAAACATAATAAATATTCTTTATTTTTTATTCACAATGGGGTAGCACCACAGGGTACTCTGTGGTAGCACTTAGCCTTCACCACACCTGATGTTAAGTGGTAATAGGGCTGAAGGTGAAAGCGCACTACTCCCGGAATCCTCAGTCACTGAGGAACTGGCTATCTTATCTCTAACTGCCGGAACACAATAATGCTAAAAACATCATTTTTATGGCGTCAGACTTAGATAAGATGGTGGTAGCTAGCCAGGCGGACTAAGAACAAGTCCTACCACCAACCAACCGAATACAATATGACTTGGAATTGAATCCAGGACCTCTAAGTCTGAATTCGGTTAGTGTGAAAATATGAAGGGAGTAGCCCGTGGCGCATTTGTTACCGAGCTCGGCCTGCGATCGTTGAGGCTAAGCAACGTTCGCAATGGTCGGTCAATGGGTTGGGTGACCGAAAACTTTTCATCTCGAGCTCCTCCGTGCTTCGGAAGGCACGTTAAGCCGTCGGTCAAGGCTGCATATGCAGTCGTTAATACCCACCAAGCCGAATTGGGCCAGCGTGGTGGGTCATGGCCCATTCTCCTTATCCATCCATACGGAAGGCCAGTGCCCCAGCAGTGGGGTTTTAACCGCCTCTGTGGTCTAGTGGTTCATACCACCGATTTCAGACCCAGAGGTCCCGGTTTCGATTCCCAGTGGGGGTACATATTGTATTCGGTTTGGTTGGTGGTAGGACTTGTTCTTAGTCTGCCTGACTAGCTACCACCGTCTTATCTAAGTCTGACGCCCTAGCAATGATGTTTGCAGCATTATTGTGTTCCGGCAGTTAGAGATAAGATTGCCAGTTCCTCAATCATTGAGGATTCCGGGAGTAGTGCGCTTCCACCTTCAGCCTTATCACCACTTATCATCTGGTGTGATGAAGGCTAAGTGCTAACCCGTTGTGGATAAAAAAATGTGGGTATATTAAATGGATGATGATGATGATGATGGTAAATGAATATATAGGTAGGTACTTATGAATATTGCTACCGCCCATTCAAGACTTTTCTTAACTGACAAGAAGATGTTAAACTGTATAGTTTAACATCTTCTTGTCAGTATAGTTTATCCTACTGTGAAAGTTTAGATGTTTGGATGTTTGAATGTTTGTTACTCAATCACGCCAAAACGGCTCAACGGATTTGGCTAAAATTTGGGACACCGATACTTTGTAGCTTGGAGAGGAATATAGGCTACTTTTTATCCCGGAAAAAATCACATTCCTGCGGGATAACTTCGTGTAGTCCACGAGGGCGAAGCCGCGGGCGAAAAGCTAGTAAATAATAAATATTTGACACCATCACATACATAGTTCTAATGCCAAACTGTAGTACCTTGAGCACTAGCATTATGGAAATTGGAGACAACCACGGGTATTACCTTACCACATACATTGTTTACCGCCTCTGTGGTCTAGTGGTTCATACCACCGATTTCAAACCAAGAGGTCCCGGGTTCGATTCCCAGGGGGTACATATTGTATTCGGTTTAGTTGGTGGTAGGACTTGTTCTTAGGTCTGCCTGACTAGCTACCACCATCTTATCTAAGTCTGACGCCATAACAATGATGTTTTCAGCATTATTGTGCTCCGGCAGTTAAGAGATAAGATAGCCAATTCCTCAGTGAAAGTGAAAGACCATGGAAAGGGTATGTAAATGGTTTTTACAAGATACAATACAATCTGTACATCCTTTACATAAGCACTAGCACGCCTACAGTGCTGGCAAATCCACAGAATCGGCACTCAATCAACTAGTCGGTAAGATAGAGGAAGCGTTTCAAAACAACACTCCTTGTGGAGGCGGTGTGTGATAAGGTCAAACCATCCCTCATCCTACTAATATTATAAATGTGAAAGTTTAGATGTTTGGATGTTTGGATGTTTGGATGTTTGGATGTTTGTTACTCAATCACGCTAAAACGGCTGAACGGATTTGGCTGAAATTTGGGACACAGATACTTTGAAGCCTGGAGAGGAACATAGGCTACTTTTTATCCCGGAAAAACATCACACTCCCGCGGGATAACGTCGTGTAGTTCACGCGGGCGAAGCCGCGGGCGGATAGCTAGTCATTGATAAGAAATACAAAATACAACTGGATGACTTAGAAAGCTCTCAGGCACAACACAGATCGCTTCTGATATACACCGATGCCTCCAAGACCTCTAATGCAGCAGGGACAGGTCTGTTCTCAGAAGACTTAAACATACAAATTGCGCTGCCACTAAGTTCATACAACACTGTCTTTCAAGCTAAGTGTATTGGCATTTTACTGGCAGCTCAAGCAGTAGCAACCAGGGAAGTAATCGACTATGATATGCTTTATAGATTGCCATTATATGTATGAATGGCCCTTACAGCTGAGTTCATAATATGTGAAATCTCAATTCGGTGTAAGTTTTCTCAATTCGATGCCCCATTTTCCATGGAATTGAGATCCACGGAATTGAGAAAATATTACAATTCATCAAATTACTCAAAAAATTATAAATTACAACAATTTCTATAAAACATAATGGCAGATATCAGTTAAACACTCAAATAATTTACCACAAATCTCATTAAATATTTCATAAACAAAATTAATGTCGCACACCGATTTGAGAAATGACCCGACCCCAAAAACACCGAATGATTTCGAACCTTCGAAAAATGCTCCTCAATGCGACAGGTCCCCCGTCCACATTGCTCGGCTGCTCGGGCGCAACCCCCGGGTGGCGAGAATCAGTAATGTGCATTCGCACTGCGCGTAGTTAGTGATATAGGTAAGCAAAAGTAAATTTCACCGAATTGAGGCACACGCCTCGGACAAAATTTAAATGTGTTACTGTATTAAAACCCAATGATGTACAATAAATATAATAACGTCTAAGGCTTTATTGTCTATCCCTTGTTCTGTGAATGTAAGAATTATAATGAGCAAGTTATTATTTTAAAAGTTATGAAACAATAACGAGTAAATTCTGGAAACCGGACACTCCATTTTAAGCCAAATCCTGCCCGTTTTCGAACTTTCAGATTTTTTTAGGCGATATGTAAAACCTGGCGGTCTTCTAGTTTTGCTCTCTATCAGGCCAAGAGTCCTATAAATATGTGTGATTTTTTTCAAGTACTTAATTCAAGTTTAAAGGTACTTTTTTCGCTCCAGTAGGTCAATCGGTCGTCTCCGTAGAAATGCCCATCGATAGCTTTCAATTCTATCAGCTCCTGTAGATTACAGTTGGGAACAGGCGTCCCAACAGTACCTACTCGTAAATAATATCATCGATTACAATGAATCACCCTAATATTTTAATACTAGATCTATTAATAGTAGTCCAGTAATTGAGCTCTAAACTAGTCTTTGTTTATTGAGTGGCGGTAGATTAATTGCAGCAGTTAAACCGTGGTTACGACTAACTATAAACTTAACTGGAGGAACGATCGCAGCAACTGTAATACAAGTCAACTCAAAATGCCTGCTTATTTTAACTATTCTTCCTTAGGGTTCCGTACCCAAAGGGTAAAAACGGGACACTTTTACTAAGACTCCGTTGTCCATCTGTCTGTCTGTATGTTTGTCTGTGACCAGGCTGTATCCCATGTACCGTGATGGCTAGAGAGTTGATATTTTCACAGATGATGTATTTCACTATACTTACCTATAATTAATTAAATTAAAATAAAACAAATACTTAAGGGGGCTCCCATACAACAATCGTGATCTTTTTTGCTCGATACTATGACGGCAACAGGTAGACGCTTAAAATACAGAATATTTAGTTGTATATTCACTTTGGTACGGAACCCTTCATGCGCAAGTTCGACTCGCACTTGTTTTTTTATCCACAACTGGGTAGCACTTAGCCTTCATCACCCCTGATATTAAGTGGTGATAAGGCTGAAGGTGGAAGCGCACTACACGCGGAATCCCCCATTACTAAAGAACTGGCTATCTTATCTCTAACTGTTGGAACACAACAATGCTGAAAACATCGTTGTTATGGCGTCAGACTTGGATAAGATGGTGGTAGCTAGCCAGGCGGACTTTGAATAAGCCCTACCACCAACCAAACCGAATACAATATGTACCCCCACTGGGAATCAAGCGCGGGACCACTGGGCCTGATACCGGTGGTAGTACCACTAGACCACAGAGGCGGTTAAATTATTTTTATTATTACAAAATTAGGCTTTTTTGGATATTATAAATTAGCCCATAAGAAAAGAGAAAGTATGTGAGCGGAAAAAATAGTAGATTGTACAACAAGTGCATAAAACGTACTATTTTACCCGAGATGTATATAGGGTGGATATAGTCAATTCGAGGGTAAAATGGGTTTTGTGTACGAGTTATACACTCTGCTTTTCACTTCGAGTGTAAGGAAAATAAATAACAATATTGCAAAAAAGAAACAATAAAGACTTCGCCATATTGGCGGGAAGACTTTCTTTTTCTTTTTTTGTACGTGGCAGTGGCAGCACAGTGACTTTAGCATAGATCGTCCATAATGTTCTTGAAATACAATTATTTCTTACAAATCTCATTAATTTTGTCTAGTTTTATTAATTTTGTAATTTAACATGGATTGTGTACAAAATTAAAGAAACAGAATGAAATAACAAATTTATTCAACGAAGTTTAATTGCGTGTGTGACTGTTTACCTGACGACCTTTGTCTTAGAGTCTGAGACTTTAGACGAAGATTTTACTTTATGCACTAGAGCATAAAAAGCGATTTTATGCAGCCCAACATAAACACGAACTTTACGAGCATGAGAAGTGAAAACAATATTTAATGATACAATACACGTAAGTATTGTTAAATTAAACTCGCTAATTTCTGAAAATGACCAGTAGGAATTTATTTTATTTTATGTGAGGCTAAGACCGAAATGTTAGTTAAATTGATTTTTCTAGCAAAAATATGTAAATTACTGAATCTAAAATAAAAAGTCAGTCTTAAAAATGGTCTCTTTGATTAACATGTCGTTGTCAGTACTAATCCGCCGTAACGTCTCGTTGTAATAAAAAGCCAATAACGCCAAATTGGCGCTGACGTCCGAGTGGCTGTAAACGACGCGTTAATGACCAACTTAATTGGAGACTCTATGACTATGTGGCGGAAAAACTACAGAAATTGGAATAATTGTACATTAAAAAAAAAACTGTGAAGACTAGGCGCCGCCGCCGCCGCCCGCACCGCTAGCATGAGCGTAGCACTATTCCTTCGTTAGCTTCTGTCCAAATAACAGATAATCGCTATGATTTGTCTCAACCTTGAAAATTCCGGAGAGCAGTCGCCCGGAAAGCGAAAGGTCGTGGGTTCGAGTCCCATCGGAGCTGGTGGTGAGTCGGGTCGATTTTTTCTAAATACTTCATTTTCCATTTTTCAATAATAAAAATTGCATTGTGAATGCAAAAAACTAAAAATTAATAGAACTTGTCTCAACCTTTTTTTTTACTATGACATAATAATTATGTAAATACTTATGAATCGTCAACATTTTCCTACCGCCCATTCAAGAACAGGCGCAATAAACTTGGCAGCGTTCCTTAGGTAACGAAATTTACAAACAAAAAAACAACGGTTTCCACTCCGGGAATGCCGGCAGAAGTGAAAAGGGCTCCCTAGACTTTTTCACAAGAAAAAAAGGAATTTGAAAATAAAAAGACAAAAATACGGACTGGATTTGAACCGAGGTCATCTGGCTTCAATGCCGCGCGTTTTCTAACCTGAGCAACAACTTTGGAAACGGTGGCGAAATTTGCCTTCGTATCCTAATGACATTGTAACAGTTCCACGGAATTTTCGATCTGACGGTAACGTGATGTCCTGACGCGAGTTTAAGGCGCTACTCGGAAAAATATGGACTTTTTGATTTAAAACTATAGGACGGGTACAGTTGTTACAAATTTGGTAATAAGATATATATTTCTTCATACCTTTATCTAGAATCGTATAGTTTCAATAACACGATTTTATGATTTTGCCTCGACACTTTTTCTTTTCGAAAAGACCTCTAAAAAATACGAAAAGTGAAGATTATTCTTAAATGGGGTTACTACTATTGGAAATTGGTTTCATTAGTGGACACTAATAATGTCGAGGATCGTATACTTAGAAGCATTTTTTTAAAAATCGCTGTAGTTTTTTAATACGAAGTGATTTTGAGTTTTTTTTGCCTAATCTGCAAAATCGGTCTCGCTCCCGCGCGCGTCGTTTTCTCATTGCTATCTCGGTTGAGCACATTTTTTCCGAGTATCGCCTTAACATTTTTTACCCATCACAAAAAGTGCACAGCGCCGCTAAAGAAGTTTTCACTTCAAAAGCCTGCAATATTTTCCTCAGTAAAAAATTCACTATCACAACCTGCAATGTTTGCCCCCAACTTTTCCAACATTCATCAAACATCCTGTACATCGTAATTATCCCTATCCGCTCCAGACAATCCCGACACAGAGAACAAACAACCATGTTGAATGTGCAGATTGAATGAACATCGCCACTACGAGATACGCCTCCATGTTGTATCGTAGGCATGGGACAAGGCGATCTGACCCCTGATTAACAAATCGTCATAAACGTTATTTAAATATTTACTTTTTTGCATTCACAATGCAATTTTTGTGGTTTGAAAAATTTAAAATGAAGTATTTAGAAAAAATCGACCCGTCTCACAACCAGCTCCGATGTACTGAGTGAGCGGAAAGGTCGTACCTTTCGCTACCCGGGCGACTGCTCTAACCACTGAGCTACGGAGTCGTTACGAGAAGCGTCGAATTTATCAAATACTTCTTACATAATCGCTATAAATAAACGCTTTCGATAGCGGAATGTATGCATTTGTCTCTGTCACTCACTATAGAATAGACAAAGACAAAGCACAGAATTCGAATCCGATTCCGTTGCCGATGGTTCGTGAATCAGGAGGCTGGTTATTGATTTGCTATTGCTCACTTCCATTGCACATAAAAAACTTAGAAGTAGAAAACAGATGCAACAAATATTGATGTTCTGTGCTGTTATCATATCTGAATATATAAAAATCTTGCTAACGCAGAGAACAGCTGAGAGACAATCTGACTGACAGACCACGCACAGCAAGACTACTGGGGGCCAAGCCTGCTAACGTCACAATCGTGTCTCAATCGTGTTTCAATTGTAGTTCAGTTGTATTGCTTCTTAACACACTAGTTACAAGAATTATGACAGTATGATGTGATGTGAATGTAGTGTATGGTGTGACCATCAATAGTATTGTGAAAAAAGTACATATTTCTTGCAACTATTGTGGAAAAAAAGCACTACAACTGAACTACAATTGAAACACGATTGAGACACGATTGTGACTTAACGTTAGCAGGCTTGGCCCCCTGGGCGCAAGAAGCTGAAATTTGGCATGTATGTTCGTTGAGGAGTGTAGGGGGGCACTAAGGGGAATCAAAAGGGGATCAGAATTTGTATGAAACTCTTTATTGTTTCTGTTTTGTGGCTCAAAGTTCATACGCGAGAGACACTGCTACTACTGGACCGATTTACAAAATTCTTTCATCTATTAAATTTAATAGCCTTTTAAAAAATAGTTATTTAAATTCCTTTTTTTAAGTTAAAGGTCCTGTGAATATCTCAATTCCACGCGGACGAAGTCGCGGGCGGAGCGCTACTTACAAATATAGACGTTTGTAAAAATCAAAATATTACTTCTTTTTTCTGATTTTGGTTAAAAATATAACTATATGACGTATTTCCCTACGCTAAAACCAATCAGATTTATCTTGGGAAATCTCTCTCTCTCTCCTTAGCATTGTTATTCCCATCTGATAGTGTGGTCCTTAGATAGAACACAAAGGAAAACATGTGCCTCCGGGGCACTCCAGTAACGATCGGTGTCAGTGCGGTGTAACTCCACAATCTATGTCCCATCTCCTACGTCGTCCAGGGTGTTCGATTTACTGCACACTCGACGACCTGTGGTCCGCTGCTGAGCCTGCTGCGGTTCTATTAGCCGAGTTCTGGGCTGGGAAGATTTAATTTAATATCCTACCATCGACACGAAAGAAGAAGCGGGGTCTGCTTTACTGGTCATTCTCTTCCACTTCCACATTCGACACAACTGTGTCATAAACATTGCAGTCTTTTAGATCTTTGGCTTAACATTTCCCGTGCTTTGGTCAAATCCCTAGGACATTTAATTAAATCACTGTTTTAGCAATTACCCGACATTATATCTCATTCTTTTCAGCGTCACTGAACTGCTTCCCCTTTCACATGCCTACCAGAAACCTTCACTGTATCTATTCGGTGCGGTATAGGTCAGCCAGTGTTTATTCACTAATCAAATTAATAACCAGACTAGAACATCTCTGTTAACATGCGTAGATTGAGAAACAATGGCGAGCATAAATAAGGAGATTATCATCTCATGATAATAGTATCTAGTTGCCGCCCTCGATTTACCACGAGGACATTTTTCAGAACCGTATTAAAAATAGTTCCAATCACAGGCCGAAAGCCACTGCACGTCGAGCTTCTTTAGACATTATTTTGAAGCAAAGAAAGAAAGAAAACACATATATTTAGGACTTCACAACAAAATAACATAAACCCGAAATCACATAAAGCCTATGTTATGTCCCAAAACGGTCCCAACTCAGCATAATGCTTGGCTTGTGTGACCAGCGCTGATCTTCCATTGGAACCGTCGTCAGTTCCGTCCCTGAATTTTGCTGACGTTGGGTATGAAGTGCGTTTTATAGTTAACTTTCGACGACATTTCCAAAATGGAAGCTAATTAACTTCTTTGACCATTTATATTTCCAAATAAGCGGTAGGTATCGCCTCCTTATCTCTTGCTTGGTCCTTGGTCTCTTAGAATCTAGTGCTTATTAACTATTATGCCGGTATCTTTTAACCATCTAATCATGGGTGTCATGAGAACTACATTTTTCTTATAGGACTAGAGAATTAAAGTGTTTTCCCGATTACCCCGCAGTGTTTGCTATAATAATGGCTTTGTTTTCTTTATTCCGATGCGCAAACACCGTGATAGCATGTCGTTGACGTCAGCGGACACTTTCTGCTTAGTGTGGCTATGAATAGATTAGAGTATTATCGACTCAAAAGACCTAAGAATATAAGGATAAAAAAAATGTTGTGATAGATATGCGAAAAACGAGGAACACGAGAAGATATAACTAGAAAATACTTCACTTTGTTTTAATTATAAAATTGTTAGATACAATTTTGGTTTACGTTTAAGGAAGATAATAGTAGTTTATGTGACTGTCGCATAAGGAGGGGTATTAAAACACGAGTGGGAGTTTAAAAAACGAGCCTTGGCGAGTTTTTTAATAGTATTCCACGAGTGTTTTAATACCGAGTTATGTGCAGTCTCATACACTACTTTATCTACACTCATTACATTTATTATATATTGCTTATTTCTAACATGTTCTGGTATTTTTTTTGCAAATATCTTCAATGTACAGACACGGAAAGTCTACGATTTTATTATATGTATAGATTATTATATATATTATTTATTTATTATATATTTCAAAAATAAAGCAAATCAATATTAATTATAAAATGTGAATTGGTGCCAATCCCCACTCATAGGAGTCTATACGGTCTATTCCTTCTAAATTCAAAATTCAAATTTTAAAAACGTTTCTGATTGTTGCCGGCTAAAGAAGAGCTTGAAAAAGTTGGAAGTCAGGGCCGGTAAATCCTACGGTTGCCATGGAGACTGTAAATTTAAGAAATATAAGTGTTTTATAATGAGTGACAGCTGTATCCGGGTGTTGCATAATGGTCATTATGAAACACCCGGATACAGCAGCTTTATTTTTTTCAAGACATTTGCTCATAAAGTGAGCCTTATTACATCGATCTTAAGGCCATAAACCGAACTATAACCCACGCATGCATAATAATATTACAGTACAAGTTAAGTTAGTACCTAACTGCAAGTTATATGCGAGTCAACAGAGCATTTTCAATTTCAGCGGGTAATAGATACAGTTCTTTTTTTGTAACAACAAAGAGGTTTTATACGGCTGAAAATCCATTTACGTTTTTAGAATAAATAAATGTGTCCCTAATTAAGACAAAAAACATAACGCCCTCGCCTGCGGCTCGGGCTGCAACCCACAGCCTCGTGTATAATGAGCAACCTAAGCTCACTTGTATCATAATATACTATTAAAGTTGACTATAGCATAAAGTGTATCAGTATACGTTCAGGCATGAGTTCATAATTCGAAAATTATAACATGAGTGTAGATAAACTTTCTTTTTTAACCTTTTATTAAGTTCTTAAAACTTTAATACCTACTTTGAAAATATCATTGAAGCTTAGGTACACCTTAGCAGTTGACGTCTCTGAGTGCGGCAGTAAGGCCCGTATTCTAGAACGACACTTTATTGGAGATCTGGGTGCATACCATCAACTTTAAGACAGCGATTCAAAAATAGCGCGATGCAGAATAGGTTCCTAAAATGAATTGCTTTCTTTCGTACATACCATGACCTTCTAAAAACTGGATCGCAAATGAATTGCTAAATGTAAATGACCGAACGATTCGTGTCCTTATTTCTTCTACCCGTCTCTTTCACTCGATTCTGTCATGCCAGGAGAGTGAAAGAGAAGGGTATAACCTGCAGGTGACATGTTAGCTTGGCCAAGTTATACGTCAAATAAGAGTTGGTGACAGCTCAGCGGCTGTGAAATGTCATTGAATGATCACTGAATCGCTGTCATTGATATTAAGCTGTCGTGGTACGAATAAGCGAAGCAGATCAGTTTAGGTTCCTAAACAAAACCGCAATAAGAGTTGATGGTAGGCACCCAGTTCTCAGGTACAGTTAGAAAGGGATGCAAATACATGCAACTGAGACATGCAACGAATACATTCATCCCTTGCTTGGCTCGGACTTGCTAATAACTTGTCCAGAGACACAGCCATCTCTATCGTCAAGCCATGCGCATAAAGTTGGCAACGTAGTTTTAAGTGAACCGATTTGACATCGTTTGCACCGTTTGACAGGTAAACAGCGAGTAAACCTCGAGTACTGAATCCTATGGAGATGGCATATCTTCTATACATCTAGACAAATAAATAAAATTGGAGTGTCTGTTTGTATTATATAAGTACAAATTTGTATGTTTCAAATAACCGCTTTTTACTACGTGCATATACCTACGTGCGTATATAAATATACGGTACATATACCAAAATGACATGTTTTACAATTTTTGTCTGTCTGTCTGTTTGTTCCGGCTAATCTCTGAAACGGCTGGACCGATTAATACGACAATTAGAAGAAGTTTATAATTGAATTCCAAGATTTTCTTACATTGTGACTTAGTTACACCTCACTTTTTCGTAGGTATGCCACCTCCATAGGATTTAGTACTCAGAGGAGTAAACCGGTTCACAGCAATGTTGCCGTTCCGTATTATAGCTTGGCTTGTAGAAGACGATAGAGACGGCTGTGCCAGAGATAATCGATCTAGAATGGGCCTAATGAATCAAATGCAAAAGGAAAAGCTCAACAACAACGTTTGGCGTTATTGTTAAATACTCGTAAATGGCATCGGGTACTGAAGACTATCCTTTCCTCTCAGTGACAGTAGGTGACAGTAGGTAAAGTTTCCTAATTATTTTCAGTGTTCGCTCAGTTCGTGAATGAGCTAGGCCAAGGGTCAGCAGCGGCGGTGGACCAAGCCACCCACCCAACAACTGTGGCCAAGAAGGCAGCGAGAGACGAGCAGGACTTCCAGAGGTTCCCGGATAAATCGCAGGGGGTAAGTTATGAGTAGACCGGCGCAGGGATACACGGGATAGCTGACCACTGTGGCCAAGAAGGCAGCGAGAGACGCGCAGGACTTCCAGAGGTTCCCGGATAAATCGCAGGGGGTAAGTTATGAGTAGACCGGCGCAGGGATACACGGGATAGCTGACCACTGTGGCCAAGAAGGCAGCGAGAGACGCGCAGGACTTCCAGAGGTTCCCGGATAAATCGCAGGGGGTAAGTTATGAGTAGACCGGTGCAGGGATATACAGGATAGCTGACCACTGTGGCCAAGACGGCAGCGAGAGACGCGCAGGACTTCCAGAGGTTCCCGGATAAATCGCAGGGGGAAAGTTATGAGTAGCCCGGCGCGGGGATCCACGGGATAGCTGACCACTGTGGCCAAGAAGGCAGCGAGAGACGCGCAGGACTTCCAGAGGTTCCCGGATAAATCGCAGGGGGTAAGTTATGAGTAGACCGGCGCAGGGATACACGGGATAGCTGACCACTGTGGCCAAGAAGGCAGCGAGAGACGCGCAGGACTTCCAGAGGTTCCCGGATAAATCGCAGGGGGTAAGTTATGAGTAGCCGGGCGCGGGGATCCACGGGATAGCTGACCACTGTGGCCAAGAAAACAGCGAGAGACGCGCAGGACTTCCAGAGGTTCCCGGATAAATCGCAGGGGGTAAGTTATGAGTAGCCCGGCGCGGGGATCCACGGGATAGCTGACCACTGTGGCCAAGAAAGCAGCGAGAGACGCGCAGGACTTCCAGAGGTTCCCGGATAAATCGCAGGGGGTAAGTTATGAGTAGACCGGCGCAGGGATACACGGGATAGCTGATCACTGTGGCCAAGAAGGCAGCGAGAGACGCGCAGGACTTCCAGAGGTTCCCGGATAAATCGCAGGGGGTAAGTTATGAGTAGACCGGCGCAGGGATACACGGGATAGCTGACCACTGTGGCCAAGTAGACAGCGAGAGACGCGCAGGACTTCCAGAGGCTCCCGGATAAATTGCAGGGGATAAGTTATGAGTAGACCGGCGCAGGGATACATGGCATAGCTGACCACTGTGGCCAAGAAGGCAGAGAGAGACGTGCAGGACTTCCAGAGGTTCCCGGATAAATCGCAGGGGGTAAGTCATGAGTAGACCGGCGCAGGGATACACGGGATAGCTGACCACTGTGGCCAAGTAGGCAGCGAGAGACGCGCAGGACTTCCAGAGGTTCCCGGATAAATTGCAGGGGATAAGTTATGAGTAGACCGGCGCAGGGATACACGAGATAGCTGCCCACTGTGGCCAAGAAGGCAGTGAGAGACGCGCAGGACTTCCAGAGGTTCCCGGATAAATCGCAGGGGGTAAGTTATGAGTGGACCGGCGCAGGGATACACGGGATAGCTGACCACTGTGGCCAAGAAGGCAGCGAGAGACGCGCAGGACTATTAATATGGGGGTAGGTGTTCAGGTTGAAAAAGAAGTCATATTACTGTGTCAGAATTTAACGATACTGAAATACTAGAATAAATGTAAATACTGAAGTTAGCATGGAAAATGCAAAAAAGTAATAAAAAAGGACCTATGTTGATGTTTGTAGAGGAAATTAATGAACATGATAAGGAAATATTAGACACTATCTAATACAGCGATCTTATTCCAAGATAAGCAGCTTAAGAATTGGTGTTTAGCAAAACCAGCGAAGAAATATTTCAAATGGTGTGGAACCAGCTGTAGTCTTCGCTGTAGGCATTTGCGAACTGATACTTATCGTTCATAACGGACTGGCCACAGCTACGCGCGGCGGCGGCGGCGGCGACGAGCGAATAGCGCATCAGTTGGTGCGTTTCATTTTCTTACTTGATGAGACGTCTGCGGCGAGCGCGCAGTGATTGTGCAATTCGCTCGCCGCCACCGCGCGTAGCTGTGGCCAGTCCGTAAATGCATTGTGCTCAATCAAATTAATCTTTCTTTTTTCGTTTTCATCTAGCCACAGAAGGGCTACACGTTGTCGGAGGTGGCGCAGCGCGACGGCCAGGATGGCAGGCCGCTGTTCCTCGTGTTCACCACCAACGTTTATGACGTCACGGACTTCGCCGATTTTGTGAGTACAGAAGAATAACGCTGGGAATACACGTCCGATTTTTCCCCTTATTCCTTGGAGATAACTACAGCCAGATAACTGGTTATCTGTAAAGAGTTTTTTTCTTCAGAGATAACTAGTTATCTCCGAAGAATGTTTTTTTCTTCGCAGATAACTAATATAAAACAGTTATCTGTAAAGAAAAATTTATTCTTGAGAGATAACTAGTTAACTCTGAGGATTTAAATTTTCTCGCAGACAACTGTAATAAAAACTAGTTATCTGTAAGGAAAAACTTTTCCATAGAGATAGCTAGTTATCTCAGAAGATTTTTTTTTTTAATAAATTCTTTATCGCTACATTCAACAAAAGGTAGATTTAATGCCCTTAGGCATGATCTACCAGTCAACAAAAGAATGATACGAGAGGTCATGGCGGCAATAAAAATAGAAAAAAAAGTAAAGAAATGATATTGAATTCTCAAAAAAAAATCTTTACAGATAACCAGTTATCTGGCTGTAGTTATCTTCAAGGAATAAGGGGATTTTTCTCTCCGATGCGATAGTCTGATCAGACTTGATTTTGATTGGTTGTTTAACAAGCAAATGTAAAAACAACGAATCAAAATCAACTAACAACTGATCAGACTATCGGAGAGTAAAATCGGACGTGTATTCCCAGTCTTAAGAGCAAAAGGCACAAGCAGTCAGCGTCAAAATGATCTGAGCCTTCAAACCCACCAAAAATATCTGAATACCTAGCAGACAAAAAACAATCCTATCTCAAGACGTAAAGGTGCATTTTCATTTGTTGTTTGAGAACAAATGACAACAAATGATAGTACGTACACCCTAAAGTGTTGTGCTAAGACTGATTTTTGTCTAATGTTCAATATTTTTGATAAGTTTGAATGCTCAGATCATTTTGACGCTGACTGTGTACCTACCCACTATTTTTATAACTCCGATAATCGCAGCGACTATTTCTGTAGAAGGTGGGCGTTTTAGTATTGAACTCTGAATGTTCTTTATTCGGTGAGCTACCGGCGATTGTCACTCGTGGGCGACCTGCCTTATTCAATAGGTACCTGGGTGCATACCATCAACTTTAAGACAGCGATTCAAAAATAGCGCGATGCAGAATAGGTTCCTAAAATGAATTGCTTTCTTTCGTACCATGACCTTCTAAAAACTGGATCGCAAATGAATTGCTAAATGTGAATGACCGAACGATTTGTGTCCTTATTTCTTCTACCCGTCTCTTTCACTCGATTCTGTCATGCCCGGAGAGTGAATGGGACGGGTATAACCTGCAGGTGACATGTTAGCTTGGCCAAGTTATACGTCAAATAAGAGTTGATGACAGCCATGAAGTTTGACTTAATACTCTGAGGTAACTGGAGCTCTCACCCTGAATAAAAAAGTGTCGCCAGCAAATTTGACATTTATGTATGTAGTGGCTGTCAGCTGTCTCATATGACCATACGTATTTTTTTAAAGTGTAGGTGAGACGGAAGACAGCCACTGTGTTATTTGTGGTATTCAAAAAATTGTTCGTACTGCACTCTCCAGTTACCTCAGTATTAAGTCGAGCTTCATGATGACAGCTCAGCGGCTGTGAAATGTCATTGAATGATCACTGAATCGCTGTCATTGATATTAAGCTGTCGTGGTACGAATAAGCGAAGCAGATCAGTTTAGGTTCCTAAACAAAACCGCAATAAGAGTTGATGGTAGGCACCCTGTTCAATGTTCATGATATGTATACTTATTTATACCTATGTATTGCAAATGTGTGTAAGTAAGTATACGATATAGAAAGTGAAGAGCTCTAGCCAGATAGACGCGACTCTGCAAAGCGGGAGCGTCAGTCGCGCGACCAAAGCGTGGCAGACGTCAGATTATCTCCTCAACTACTTCGACCACGACGCGGGAACTCCGCGCCAGCAAAGCGAGAAACACACGCGTCGCTGACGCGTAGATTCAGCCGAAGTTTTAGTTGTACGCCAAGAAATATTTGTTTTGAGAAGTCATTATGAATTTTGACTTAGTCAACCATGTGATCTCTCTTAATGTAACTAAATTAGTAGAAGCCATTTCTTTGATAGCTTTTCTAACCTTCCAACCATTTCTTGTTAAGTAAACTAACCTAACCTAACGCCGTCCATTGGCGCGTCTGAAAGAAAAAAACATAATGTCACTACAACTGGCTGTCGATTCTGCTTTTTTACACACTAGCTACAAGAAATGTGTACTTTTTTCACAATACTACTAATGGTAATGATGGTTTTTCACAATACCACACCACACACTACATTCACATCACATCATACCTGGTACTGTCATAATTCTTGTAACTATAGTGTGTAAAAAAAGCACTACAATAAAATTGAATTACTTACAATTGAAACAAGGATTGAGACACGATTATGACGAATCGACACCCTGTTCTTCTTTATTCCAGCTAAATACATAAAAGGAATCAATTTCAGTGATAAATCCTTAGAAGTGCCGTCGATCAGAAATAGCCTATTAAGCGATTATTCTTAAGAAAACTTTGTTTTGATACAACGTATACCTATAATAAGTAATCCGAATTGAAGGCGGCCGTCATTGCGATCCGCCGAGTGTCTTTGTTCCGCGAATTAAGCAGAGTTAAAGGATTAAGAAAATTCGTTAGGGCACAGCGAATTAAAGCTGAAGTAGCTAGTCAACTAATCAATTTGTTTAAAAAAGCAGCGTCATCGCTATGTTGAAAAATAATGATAAATAATTTTTTTACATAAATATTGTATTTAATAGACTCTAACAAAATTTTGCACTTTAAAGTTTAATAATTCACAAACAGATGCCTCAATCAAAAAACTGTCTTTACGAACCCACAACGTTTTTGAAATTGCTATCCAACAACATCCTACACTATGGGGTAGACAAGAAAAAAAAATTACATACCCACGTGTAGGGGGTGGAGGTAACCTATAAAATATTTTTTTTTTTCAAAATTTTACTTTACCACTTTGTTGGCGTGATAAATATGTATATTCATGCCAAATTACAGCTTTCTAGGACTAAGAGTCTATGAGCTAGACTGGGGTCTAAGAGTCTATGAGCTAGACTGGGGTCAGACGGACGGACAGACGGACATGGCGAAACTATAAGTGTACCTTGTTGACTACGGAACCCTAAAAACGTCAGCTGGCTCTATGTTGGTGGAAAACCCGTCAGCTGACGTATTTAAATAAGCGATCGGCGCTCACGCCTGACTCTCATGCTCCCTATTTCACTGCATCAGCTGACCACCTACGACGACCGACGGACGGACAGACGGACAGACGGACAGACGGACAGACGGACATGGCGAAACTATAAGGGTTCCTTGTTGACTACGGAACCCTAAAAATGAAACTTAATGCTGTATTTGCCTACATAAAATTATTCTGCCAACATAAGAAGATTAATAACTTGCTTTGCTTTAACCTTTGCAACTTAAACAATTTTGATATAACTACGTAACGAAAGCAATTGAAATATAATTTATTTTTAACGTGACGTTGGCATTGCTAGCAGCTTGTAGGCAATAAAAACACTCGGCGTTCGCGATAACTATACTGCAAACAGCGCCCCAAGACTCCTGAAAAACCAACAAGTTTAAACAGGGTGTTACGGAAAAGAGGGGTATATGTGTCACCCGAAAATAACAAGAACCGCAAGTTTTTTTTTATATATTTACTGTTTTTATTATTTTGCGGTGACATATACATCCGATAAGGGGTATAATGGTACCCATCAATACGAACAACTTTTACTAAGAAACCAACTCTGAAATACAGAAAAAAAAACCGGTTCCATACAAATTTCAATACCTACTCTTACAAACGTTAGGAGCAGCCGATTTTTTTACGATTTCAGAGCTGGTTTCTTAGGAAAAGTTTTCCCCCTTTCGGAAGTACGCACGCTTTCCGTTACACCCCCAGTATGTGACAGCGTCAAATTGACTTGTCTACTTGCGTTACTGATCGAGTCTAATCAGCCTTACGTACTGTGGCAAGTACGACGATGGATTTAGCAGGACGATAGAAAGTCGGCGGATTTCTCTATAAGACTGGAAGTTTGAAGACTTTTAGCTTTATTCGTGGCTGCTGTAAAATAATTAAGGCCTAAGTCCTAACAACTGTTTGGCGTAATCAAATAATTAAAACCATTGTGGTTTTGAAACAGCCATTTCGTAAAATATAGAACTTCATATCCGAGATGCTAAGCTACATTCTTTTTATTTTGGTTATATAACCACCCAAATAAGTTAAGTTTGTTCGCTGTGTGTGTTATTATTATTCTACTACTAGCCTTCCGCCCGTTGCTTCGCCTGCGTGGACTACACGACGCTATCCCGCGGGAATGTGATGTTTTTCTACTCTATTCTACTCTATTCTATTCTATTCTTGTAACCAGCACCCTGGAGGGCCACAGCCCCTGCAACGTCACGCCGGGCACGACGCGACAGCTGCCATGAAGGCTTCGGGCATGTCACAACAAGTCTACGACGTGTACCTTAAGAGGTTCCAAGTCGGTTGGGTGGTATGTACCTACGTTCCTTATACTACGTTGAATATTGGAAGGTCTGCCGCGATACAAAACACAATACCTATTTCGTTTAAATTGTAAAATAGACTAAAAATTAAAGATAAGTAGCTATCACAGAACATACGGGAAATGTTAATATTTCTTGGTTTGTTTATGAATAGCTCGCGGTTTTACCCGCGTGGTTCGCGTTCCCGTGGGAATATTGGGATAGAAAGTATTATATGTGTTATTCCAGCCAATAATCTATCTCTGATGCAAATTTCATCCAGATCAGTTCAGTGGTTTTTGCGTGAAAGAGTAACAAACATCTATACTCACAAACTTTCGCATATTAGCTGTAGGATATGATAAATTTTGTGACTTTCATGCATCAGCAACACTTGGACTGTAAATTCAGATTTCCGGTATCTACACAGTTACGTACTTACCTATTATTTTACTTGAAAATTATAACAATTTTGCTCTTCCTTAGTTGCTAATAATTTAAGATACTTACGATGCGATATAATATAAGATTTCTCACAGCTTTCCTATCACATTATAAGTCAACTCTACCTTCGTATCGAAGTTTATTTCCCACTTCGATCAGTAAAACAATAGTACCTACCTATTCTCTATTTTTAAGTCGGTTAGTATCGAAATTCAGGAAGCTGTGTTTGTGATCTAACACGCGGTATATATAACTCATCATCATCATCATCATGTCAGCCGAACGACGCCCACTGCTGGGCATAGGCCTCCCCCAAGGATCTCCACAACGATCGGTCCTGCGCTGCCCGCATCCAGCGGCTTCCCGCGACCTTGACCAGATCGTCGGTCCACCTTGTAGGGGGCCTGCCCACGGAACGTCGTCCGGCACGCGGTCGCCATTCAAGAACCTTTCCGCCCCAACGGCCATCGGTTCTCCGCGCTATGTGTCCCGCCCACTGCCACTTCAATGATGCAATCCTTCGAGCGATGTCGGTTGTTTTAGTTCTCCTGCGGATTTCATCATTTCTGATTCGATCGAGCAGGGAAATACCAAGCATCGCTCTCTCCATTGCTCGCTGGGTGACTTTGAGCCTTCTTATGAGACCCATAGTAAAAGACCACGTCTCACTTCCATAGGTCATTACTGGCAACACACACTGGTCAAAGACTTTCGTCTTGAGACATTGAGGTATTTCGGACGCGAATATATGTCGGAGCTTCCCAAACGCTGCCCATCCGAGCTGGATTCGACGAGAGATCTCTTTCTCAAAGTTGGACTTACCTAACTGGACCGTCTGTCCTAGGTAAACATAGTGGTCAACAACTTCGAGTGTAATGTTCCCAACATTAACTGGAGCGGGTGCAACATGGGCATTGGACATGATTTTCGTCTTGTCCATGTTCATCTTAAGACCCACTCTTTGCGAAGCAAAGAGTGGGTCAAAAAGCAAAAAAAAAAAAATATAACTATCAAGCTATAATTTGATAGACCGACACGAAATCATTACAAATTAATATGACGGAACACGTACAATCGTTATCCGTGCTATCTCTGAAATTCGCAGACAATATCGACGATAAGACAGGGATACCGTAATTTAGATGTACCGATTTCTATGTTGACGTAATCCGAGAGATAAGGGATTGGATTAGTATATTTCTGTATTTTTAATTTATTTTAAGGGGCTCAAAATTTACTTTTGTTAACTTTTTCAGAACCTTTAAGTTACAAGTTACAGATTTGATATTCCGTAAAATAAAAGCTCACTTAGTTCTTACTAATACAACTGATATCCTAGTTGAGGGAACATTTAAAGTTTTGGATTCAATTTTTTTTTTGTTATTTACAGGAAGACAAGTGAAAAAGCTGAAAGCCTGGAAAAGATGTCTTGAAGAAAATATTAAAGTATAAATTAATGGAACAACAAACGAACGAATAAAGTCGACAAAAGAATAAAGAGTTTCAGTGCATTCTTTAGTCAAAGATCACATAAATTAAAAACTGATTGATAATAAAAACATAACTTTTATTTGTAACTGACTTCAAAATTAAAAAAATTAACATGTCAATCATGCGTAAAATATGTATGACTTTTCGCTAATCATTGACAGAGTTTGAATCATCGCCATAAAATAAATGAATCGGTTGGTTCAAAGCAAAATATTCAATTCAAGGACGATTCCGAAATTCCGAATAGGATGTGTTCACAATGTTTTCTCATAATAAAATGGTCTGTGGTATAAATTATCATACTTTTCAATAAAAGTGCAATAGTTTAGATAGTGTATGTTTAAATCTGATGTTATATTAAGGTCAAACATAAGAAAAGTTAATTATTAACGAGGCATTCGGCATTTGCAATGGAATTATGCTCTGCAGCAGTGCAAAAGATTGTTGGACCGAATTGCCAAGGGTGCGGGCTCAAATCCCGTTTGTAAGGCTGGTAGTATTTTCCTGTTACGATTTTTCGTATAGGTACTACCGAGAGTTAATAAAAAAAGAACGTTTAATTGTTAAAAGGGCCTGTATCATATTATCAAGGTCCTCCATTATTACAGAAATACAAGTTCAACTTCAACTTTCTAACTGCCCTCAGACGAGACAAGGGTTCTAAGGATATACCGACTTCAGTTCACTCATCATTCACGAACCTGTAAGTATGGCAAAACTAATTCAAAGCGAGTTGATGATCGAATTTCAGAGAATCTACAAGCGGCTGTCAAGATTTTATTCATGATTTTTCTAGCATTTGCATGCCCACAAAATTAGGGTAGGTAGAACATTGTTGTTCGTCTTAAACCATTGTTGACCACGCCAATAATGTACTGCACAATGTTGAGCAAATAAACCTTTTGATTTGATTTGAATACGCAGTTAATCATGTTAGTTAACTTACAATAAATTTGATGTGATCGCACCCCTATCCGATAGATTTGCGTATTCGCGATAGTGGCACAGTTTTATCGTGATATCGGCAGATACGAACACAGGTGCACTAGAGACGCAGGCGCCGCCGGCCGCTCCGCTGTCTAACATAATTATTTTAATAATATAAGGTAAGCTTTTATAAATTAAATTAAATTAGATTAATGGCCGTTTTCATCAAAACTTATGAATCGCCTAAGTATTTGATCTAGGCCCTTTTATTTATTCTAAGTCATTGCGTTCGCCTGTAACATGGCATGGAAAAGGGCTACATGTGTAGGCTACACAGTGTAGCCCGCGCGAGTTCTCTTGTAACTAAAGGGGGCGCGTGCGCTCTAGTGTTAACTACTACCCGAACAAGTTAACTTGACACCTGGCTCGAAAACGTCGCTTACACTCAGGTGCCGAGTTAAACGTTTTTGGGTTATAGTTAAGTTAAGACTTAGGCTATTCATAAGTTTTGGTGAAAACGGCTAAGTATAAAGTTTTTTAGTTATTTCTTACATTCATGTAGGTATTTACAGCACGACTGTTCAGTAAAATTTCCCTATTTTTTTTACTTAGTTGATCGACGTGACGGATATTATTGATTTCTTATCACTACATAGTATAAAACAAAGTCGCTTTCTCTGTCCCTATGTCCCTTTGTATGCTTAAATCTTTGAAACTACGCAACGGATTTTGATGCGTTTTTTTTTAATAGATAGAGTGATTCAAGAGGAAGGTTTATATGTACTTTTTATCCCGATATTCCCACGGGAACGGGAACCACGCGGGTGAAACCGCGGGCGGCCGCTAGTATGATTATATATACGGTACATATACAATAAATGACAGGTTTTACAATTTTTGTCTGTCTGTCTGTCTGTCTGTCTGTTTGTTCCGGCTAATCTCTGAAACGGCTGGACCGATTTTGACGGGACTTTCCCTGGCAGGTAGCTGATGTTATAAGGAGTAACTTAGGCTACTTTTTATCCCGATATTCCCACGGGAACGAGAACCACGCGGGTGAAACCGCGGGCGGCCGCTAGTTGTTTATAAATCATAGAAAGTTCAAAACCTCAGTAAATAATTTCTTCGGTTTGTATCTGCCCTATTATTTGCAGTCTAGAGTTTAGCTCAGAAAACATGGAATCGTTTAGCGATTACCATAGGGGATCGGACTGTTGTTGATATATATGTAAATATTTAATAGTAACATTCAAAAATATAACATCGAAGAATAACAAAAGTGAAAAAAAGCTGCTGAATTGCGAAAAACTGTGTTTCTAGCTGTCTCTTTCTAAAACGAAATTTTATGTGGCGGGAGTATGGCGCTAAGCACATCTGACGTCATTTGTGTTAACGCTGTCCTTGTCTAATAAGGAAGTTTGATAAGCTATATCTCTTAAAATATGGAAAATATTTAAAAATAAATACCTGTGTCGTGTTTCTGATATTAATAAAAACATTTTAAACAAGTTAAAAAAAGCAGTCTGAACTACTTAAGTAAGTAGCTTTTTCATAACAAATACCTACCTAATAATTGATAATTTCTGTTACAAATTGAAATATTTTGTATTGTCAAACTTTATTATTGTCTTTCTGACACTCGTGGCTGCGTTCGCGCGGGACAATCTTGCTTTATCTGAACCCACTCCACACGCGTGTAATTATGATTATTATCACTCCGCCTCCGTGTTACCTGCTGATAACTGATATTTGATTGTAATTATAGTACACTAGTGGTTTACGTAGTTAGTACCCCTTCCCGTGGGAATATCGGGATACAATTTATAGTCTACTATAGCTTTCCGTCCGCGGCTTCGCCCGCGTGGACTATATATACGACGTTATCCCGCGGGAATGTGATGTTTTCCGGGATAAAAAGTAGCCTATGTTTCTCTCCAGGCTAAAAAGTATCTGTGTCCCTAATTTCAGCCAAATCCGTTCAGCTGTGTTGGCGAGATTGAGTAACAAACATACAAACATCTAAACAACCAAACATCTAAACTTTCACATTTATAATATTATAGTAGGATGTCACTCGGGAAGAATGTAGCTTTCTAACGGTTAAAGAATTTTCTAAATCGGTCCAGTAGTTTCGGAATCTATTTGATGCAAACAAACAAACAATCATACAAACAATCAAATCTTTCCTCTTTATTATATTAGTATAGATTACAGCCGAGTACGCAGAGGCGGATTAAACGTGGAGAGGCAAGCACCTAGTAGGCGCCCCTCACACACATTTTTTACTAACTTCGAAAGAACGAGAAATCGTCTGACTGCAGAGTTGATAGTTGGTGAATTTGGTAATTACCTATAAATATACTATTACTAGCTTCCGCCCGCGACTTCGTCCGCGTAGACATTCGAGAAAATACTTAGGGGACCAATAACCAGGATAAAAAGTATTCTATGTTTTAATTTAATAAAAGTCCGAATAGCTGTTTTTACGTGATTAGGCGGGTCCTCCCTCACCAAGCGCGCTGTCTCGCGCGAGGCAGAATTGCCACGTGCGGCGAGCCTCGATAGGCGATGATTATAGCCTTGCACATTTTGGACTTGGAAATTGGTGTGTAGTAAGAACATTTAATTGCGCAAATGATATGCTATATGTAAGAAAGAAAGAAAGAAACGCTGAGCGAAGCGGGTGGGTGACAACAGCTCGTAGACCATGTCATTGAAATAACGCAAAAGATCAGGCACCCCAACTGATACTTAACAAATAGGGTTGGTACAGTCCTATCGATTTATAGCTCTAGTTCAGACTTATCAATGAATTACCTTCGCGCTCTAAAATTAACTTTATTAAGAACTGAAAGAATTATAGCATTCAGTAGTTTTGCATAGAAACCCGAAGCGCAAACTCAACTCTTACGTGCGCGCCCCTTCGCAACCTCGCGCCCCTAGGCACGTGCCTAGTTTGCCTTAGGGATAATACGCCTCTGCGAGTACGGGAAGCTAGCAATGCAAATAGCTTCCAGAACAAGGCTTGTATAAAACTGTTCTCATGAAATGCGAGGATATACAATTTTTTGTTAACATGGAATGTTAACATTTCACAGCATGAATGAGAAAAGTTATTTTACGTATGTACCGTATCGGTTTTTAAACATCAATGGGCATCTCTTCAGTATACAACATACAACCATAAGGGCTCTATTCCACTAGAACGCCAAATGTCAATAGTATGGATAGCTGCTAGGCGTCGCACGCAGCGCAACCAATACTAGTTTAGGGCTAGGAATTTTATAACAATTCGATATGCTCTGACAAGCATGTTTGTTGGCTGCTGGTGTCTCTATGGAATAGAGCCCTACGCCTTCCTTAGGCCTTTTCTATAGGTAACATATTAAGTGACAAAAAATTAATTAAGTTTTTTTTATTATTCGCATTCACTATGTGATTTTACAAATAAATAATACTAGAAAAGCTGTGGAGGTTAAATTAACCTTCACAGCTTTTTGTGTGCGAAAATAGTATTATTCAGCTAGAATATTAAGGTGCTGTCACGTCGGGAAATCAAAAAAAGAAATACCGAAATAAAATATAAATAAATAACAAAACACATAGGTATATAATCAAACTAAAAAAGTCACAAATTTATGTAATTCATCATTCCTTATGTAAGCTCATTCCAACTCGTTCTAAATTATTATTAAATAGGAATTTAGACTACTTACCTACTTATCATAAAATTTGAGAATTTTATCATAAATGTTTTCTTATCTCATTCTTAATCTTCTCTATGATAGTTATCAATCACTCTTGTTTATCTGTAAATTAAATACTAATGCAAATTACCTATACTTAGGTACCAGCAATTTTGTAAATTAAAGTAACTACCTACTTTACTTACCTATGTTGTCACAATAAATTATTATTTATTACAAAATTCATAAAATTTGTGCACTAGATTGATTACATAAGAAGCCATCAAATATAATTTCAGAGCTTTACTTTCGTATATTGTAGAACTTGTGTCATGGCATTCCGTCGTGTCGAATTCATTATATTAATATGAGGGATCCATCTCAGCCGTACGACGCCCACTGCTGGGTATAGGCCTACCCCAAGGATCTTCATAACATCGGTCCTGCGCATTCAGAGATTTCCCGCGCCCTTGACCAGAGCCTCGGTCCACCTTGGCCTGCCCACGGACGGAACGTCGTCCAGTGCGCGCGAGTCAGAGAGAACCTTTCCGGCTCAACATCGGTTCCTCGCGCTATGTATCCCGCCTTTCCATAGACAAGGTGTAAAAAAATAAGCAATAATATGAAACATTGAAAATGAAGTATTTTTTAGAAAAAAATCGACCCGTCTCACAACCAGCTCCGATGGGACTCGAACCCACAACCTTTCTATCCGGGCGACTGCTCTAGCTCGGATAGCGAAAGGTCGTGGGTTCGAGTCCCATCGGAGCTGGTTGTGAGACGGATCGATATTTTCTAAAAAGTATTTCATTTTATATTTTTCAAAATAAAAATTGCATTGTGAATGCAAATAAGTAAAAATTTAAATAACAATCAATAATATTTTTGGAGTGGTGGAATTCTACCCATGAAACTGCAAAACTTTCCCTTAATAAAACATTTTTACTTATACTACCTATCAACCTGATCCATTTTGTATGGGGTGACGAAAATTTTTTTTTATAATTTGACCGATGTTCGGGAATGTTTGGAGTTTCATAAGTAGAATCACTTCTTAACATTATTCCTTATTTTTTGACACCTTGTATACTTAAGTAGGTATAGTTTCTTTAATTTGAAATTTCAGTCAAAATGGAGTTTTTTGATACCTTGTAAAGTTTCTTTAATTTAACATTTCAGACAAAATGGCGGAGACAAAGAGGTACACACTAGCAGAGGTGGCTCAGAACAAGGGCAAGAACGGGCAGGCCCTCTGGATCGTCTACAAGGACAGCGTGTATGATCTCACTAAATATCTAGCAGAGGTGGGTATTGGTAGACATACAGTTGTTTTATCTCACGAGCGCGGGTGAGCCAGACACACGCTCCAGTGAGCGCCCCAGCCGGCGACTCGGCCAAAGAAAACTGAGCTCTCCCGAGCTTACGCAGGCAAAGACAGTGCATGTACATTTACACACACAAGCGTGGCTCACTCGAACAAGTGTGGCTCACCCGCGCTCGTGAGACAAAACCACACAAAACATCGTACCTTGTTCTTAAATAATTGATAAATTTGGCAAAATTAATAGGAAAAATGTATAAGTAAGTACATCATAAGTCGTCAAAGACGTATAAGAGGAAATTGCATGTGGCTGAGATGAGAATGCTGAGATGTATGTGTGGAGTGAACGTGAATGGACAAAATTATAAATGAGTAGGTACTATGTGAGAGGAAGTTTGAAGACCGCTGAAAAAATAAAAGGTAGATTGTGTGCGTAATGATGACGAGAAAGGAAGTCATGAGGAGATGACAGGTGCCAGAGTGGAGTGGAAGAGATGGACAAACTGCCCCGAACAACATTGAATTGGGATAAAGAGAAGATGATAATGATGGGGCTAATTACGATGTACCTACAGGTGCGGTAGTAATTACCATGGTACAGTCAGCGTCAAATTGATATAAGCGTCTAGAGTAGTCAAAAAGATCTGAAAAACATGAAACCAATTTGATCTAGGCAGTTCGAATTATCATATTGATGTAAGTGCGCAAGGTGTTCAAAATATCTAGGCACTCATTGTTTCATATTTATATGAGCAGAGTGTTCAAAATCATCTAAGCAAACAAAGCTGTCAAAGTTATCTGTGCATTATGGTGTTGTACATTATGCATAGATATTTTGAGAGCTTTGTTTGCCTAGATAATTTTGAACACTCTGACTGCTCATATAAATATGAAAGAATGAGTGCCAAGATATTTTGAACACCTTGCGTGCTTACAACAATATGATGATTCGAACTGCTTAGATCAAATTGCGTTTATGTTTTTCAGATCTTTTTGACTACTCTAGACGCTTATATCAATTTGACGCTGACTGTACGAGTATAACGCACCTGTATACGACGTGTTAATGAATAAGCGCAAAACCTCTTAGGTGGTGATTATGCTGATGAATTTGTATGAAACAGCTGATTTTTTTGATGACTTGCAGTCGAGTTGCAGTATATTAGTCAACCATTCCGCTCTACCGCTCTACCGCTCGAAGTAATATGTAATGTAATGTTTTCTACCAGCACCCCGGTGGCGTAGACTCGATCGTGGAGGAGGCTGGTACGGACTCCACGAAGGCGTTCGACGAATCCGCGCACACGCCGGACGCCAAGATCATCATGGCCAAGTACAAGATCGGCGAGCTCCCAGAGGTGAGAACAACAAACATAATTATACTAGTAGATGTACAAGTGACGCACGAGTCTGTACACACGACAGACGCGAAGATATGGCAGGTTATCCAACGCCAAGTGGTACCTATAAGATCGAAGAGATCTTCTTTTTATGCGGTGGCGATTCCTATTTGGATTTCGCCAATGTCCAGTTTTTAGCTCAGTTTTTTGTTCCTGCAGACTGCTTCTTCAAGGCGTCTCGTAAGAATACAAGATGGATGGGTAAATTTAGGTGGTAAATTTTAGAATTTAGAGGCTGTAAAACTCGCTGTGGACCTATCTGAAATGAAAACGCACACCATACTTTTAAATAACATATGTTAGTAAGTGATAAAATATAAATAAGTTATAATCGTATTTTAGTTTAAGTCACACAAAATAGAGATGCCGGGAGGTTATATAACTAAGGTAAGGACACTGTCTTTTAAAATTTTGTTGTATTAGTACATGGGGGAAAGGCATCGTGACACTGATGTTTGCCGCTACTGTAAACAGGAGAGGGAAACGCCGAGGCACCTTCTGTGTGACTGCGGGCCCCTTATCCACAAGCGCAGTATCCATCTGGGTCGACACATTATGCGCCCGGAGGAGATTAAAACTCTAAAAGCTAGGAGTATTCTAGACTTCTTGGAAGCCTCCAGGCTAAAAGAGTTACTTTAACCAGGTGGCGAGTCACAATAGATCTTTTAGGTCGCAGTGACTACTTCTCCTACCGGGAGATGCATAGCCCCTTACATTCAAAAATAAATAAAAAGGCATCGTACAGTGAAGTAGAACTGACTTTGGGGCAATGTGGAGTTGAGGACTTAAATATACTTAATTACTTGCTCATACAGCCCCGGTCAAACTTTATGGCGTCTTGGAACGTCGCGCAAAACGATACGCAGTAGACAATAAATTATAGGGCTGAGATGTGAGTACATTATACTCAATGGTTTGGTTGTAAGTTAGTAAATACGCATACAATCGCGTTTGCGTTAAATTTTGACAGATAGACTGTACCATAAAGTACAAGCACGTACCCAGGATTTTTTGTCGGGGGGGGAGCTTATAGATGTTTGGATGTTTGTTGCTCAATCATGCCAAAACGGCTGAACGGATTTGGCTGGATTCCCGCGGGATAACGTCGTCTAGTTCACGCCCTACCCGCAGATTAATGGACACTTTCGGGGGGGGGGGGGTCCAGACTCCCCTGGAACCCCCCCCCCCAAGACAGTAAACAACTTAAGTTCTGATCCTTAACCGTTTAAGTGCCTTATCCTGATTTATTTCTCATTAGAAAGGGAACTCTTTGTAAGATACATAATGAGATAACTTTGCTATGCGTCTGTTGGTTTGCCATCACTTTTCTCGATGAAATTCTTTCAGATTGTACGTATCGGGATTATCGGGAAACACAGGCTCAGACAAGGAATTACATTCTCCAGCGGTACCTACGGTACGGATGATAAAATTAGAAACAAAACCCCAACTCCGTGTCTTTGAAATATCCATTTAAAACTGGTGACGCTGCTGTATCGTATCTACGTCTGGTTGTCCGATGGAAGAAGGGAGATAGTATGGTGGGTGGTATTAGGTTGTGAAATTCCACTGCACACTCGCCGAAATGAAACCGATAAGCTTGCAAGTTGCAACCTCTTTTTCACACAGATTTACACTGTTACAAATAATTACAAATAAAACAAAATACGTGATATTTGCCGCGACCCCCCCTCACCCTCACGTGAGATTAGATGAGATTCGGCTCGACCCCATCCCCCCCTAAATGCCTCACGTAATTAATGGACGCCCCCTAAGTAACTATTAAAACATTACTTAAAGTCTAATTTTTCTTTTTAATTTCAGGAGGAGAAGCGATACGACGCGAACGGGAAGAAGAAGAAGAAGGTAGTCCAAGCTGCGCCAGAGGGCAGTACCAGGAGTTGCATCAGCATCGTCACGTGTGGCCTCATGGGATGACGCGTTTTCATCATCATCATCATCAGCTCGTTGTCGTTATAGTGATCAAATGTTTGACGTTTGGTTTTGTGTTAAACTGCTGTAAACGTATAGGAAAAATGTGATAGTAAAAAACCACGAGCCATATAAGTAGCTTTCAGGCGGGATTCGAACCCGCGCCTCCGGGAATCCGGCCCGATGCTCTGGCCAACTAAGCTACCGAAACGCTTACACGACTCGTCGAATTTTGCTATCACTTGTTACGCTGTAGGCCAGCGTTGCCTCATCAATGTAAGGAAACCCTCGCATCCGAAAGAAACATTTTTACAAATGTTTAACTATCGATTAAGATGAAACAGCCATATTGAGATTTTATATTATTATTACAATGCAATGCATTTACTTACAAAATTGCATTGTAAATGTATAAAAATAATATAAAATCTGCTGTAAACGTGTTGTTCAAGAAACAACTGATACCTCAAGGAGCTCACAGCCACCACACACCCACAGCTTTATATACAAAAGCCGAATATCATGGATTTATGTGATCAACTGAAAGGCCGTTGCCTGCTGACAGACTTATTGTCTATGGGGCCCTACCCTTCAACGCCCGGGCCGTCGAATGGGGCCAAACTGAAACGCTACCTTATTCTTATAGAAATAAGGCAGCAATTACTATATAATACGCCTGGGGGGCTACCGCGTAATTTTATGGGTATGCACTTCATACGTTTTTGGAACTTTAAGTCAATTTTATAAAGAAAATAGCCGCTATCAGTTCCTTGTTTTGTGACGTCGGGTATAACGATAACTAGCTAGCAACATTCAACAGAACAAAGCAGCAAAAATCTATCAAGATAAGGAATTCAAAAGACAGTTGAAGCCCATACCCATATCCATATTTCTTAGCCGGTAGCCCCCCTCGTCCTTTTCGGCCACTCTGGTTTCCTTGGGTTAAGAGGATATTGTAGCAACCGATCTCCATACAAGCGGCGGCGGCGCTAACATTCTCGGTAAGTATGTTGTTGAAATGCTTATGAACTGGGGCTGTACGTTTTGTTTTTTATATATTTACCTACCTATAGATTTTGAAATATTTGCACTTTAGTGATTTCATACAAAACAAAAAAGTGCCAATATTATCAAATCTACAATGGATATTTAAAAAAAACGTACAGCCACAGAATAGTATAAAGGTACAGAAGGCTCACTTCCTAGTTCTCATGCATTTCAACAACATAGGTACCGAAAATTCATTGCTGTATGGAATGTTAAGGCGATACTCGGAAAAATTATGCTGAAGCGAGATAGCAATGAGAAAACGACGGGCGCGGGAACGAGACCGATTTCGCAGATTAGGCAAAAAAAACACAAAATCACTTGGTATTCAAAAACTACAGCGATTTTTAAAAAATGCTTCTATACGATCCTAAATATTATTGGTGTCCACTAATTAAAACAATTTCCAATAGTGTAAGTAACCCCATTTAAGAATAATCTTGAATTTTCGTATTTTTTAGAGGTCTTTTCGAGAAGAAAAAGTGTCGAGGCAAAATCATAAAATCGTGTTGTTGAAACTATACGATTCTAGATAAAGGTATGAAGAAATATATATCTTATTACCAGATTTGTAACAACTGTAACCGTCCTATAGTTTTAAATCAAAAAGTCCATACTTTTTCCGAGTAGCGCCTTAAGGTTTAGAGGGTGGAAAGCGTTATCGCCGGTTGTATGGAGGCCGCTTGCTACACAGTCCTCTTAAGACTGTGAGTGTGTGGCCTGTTGCAGCTAACTGACATGCCGTTTCCTGAATAAAGAACTTTGAACTTGAACTTTAGGCGCGTAAGAGGCGGCGTTAAAAGACCCTTAACAAAACGTGGCTCACACCCACTTGCAGGAAGCTCCATTAAAGTTAATGCTCCATTAAGTCTATTGCTGTCACTTTTCGTTGTCAAGAAATAAAAAGTGACAGCAATAGATTTAATGAAGCATTAACTTTAATGGAGCTTCCTGCAATTGGGTGTCAGAGAGCTAACTGATGACTTTTCCAGACAGATTTGAAGCAAACTCAAAATAAACTTTGTTGTATTGAACTTAAGTTAGAACTTCATCATGTCAGCCGAACGACGCCCACTGCTGGGCATAGGCCTTTCCAAGGATCTCCACAACGATCGGTCCTGCGCTGCCCGCATCCAGCGGCTTCCCGAGACCTTGACCAGGGGCCCTACCGCCCAAGCACCGTCGGCTTGAAACCGATTACGACGCATCGTGCCGTGCTTGTCATGCCATACCAAATGTGTTAAGACATGACAAGGATGGCACGATGCGTCGTAATCGTAATCAAGCCGACGGCACTTAGGCGGTAGGGGGGCAGATCGTCGGTCCACCTTGTAGGGGGCCTGCCCACGGAACGTCGTCCGGTTCGCGGTCGCCATTCGAGAACCTTTCCGCCCCAACGGCCATCGGTTCGTCACTGCCACTTCAACTGAGCAATCCTTCGAGCTTGCTACACAGTCCTCTTAAAACTGTGAGTGTGTGGCCTGTTGCAGCCAACTGACATGCCGTTTCCTGAAGGCGGACTGATAGTAAATAGACTCTTAACAAAACTTAGCTCAGGGAGCTAACTGATGACTTTTCCAGACAGATTTGAAGCAAACTCAAAATAAACTTTGTTGTAGGAAACTTAAGTTAGAACTTCATCATGTCAGCCGAACGACGCCCACTGCTGGGCATAGGCCTCCCCAAGGATCTCCACAACGATCGGCCCTGCGCTGCCCGCATCCAGCGGCTTCCCGCGACCTTGAACAGATCGTCGGTCCACCTTGTAGGGGGCCTGCCCACCTTATCAGAGCAAAATTAGAACAAAGCAAAGTTACAGAGCAAAGTTAGAACTTATTAGAGTAAACTTCAAATGCGATTGAATAGTAATTATTTTGCAATTAGCACTCCGTATCACACACATAAAGAAGTTCTCATAAACCATCAATATTTGGTGTAGCAGAATATACCTAAGGTAGACAAAGACCTTGCCAATGTACCTAGTTATGAGCTATTTATTAAACAACTTCTATGCATAACTTTACAAAATCCATCCATATGGAGTAACGGTTCTTTATTCTGCAAGATGACAAAATGGCATGTGTTTGTTCTATATCAAAACTAGAACTTATTATTAGGATTAAGTAGCCTAAGTAGGTAAGGTAGGGTTTTTTATTGTAAATAAAGATTTTTTATACTAAAGGTTTGTTTTTTTTCTTTCCTTTTACCTAGTTATATTATATGAATCCTTTTCTATTCTATGTTAATAATAGAGCTCACAAAACGTAAAAGAAACAAGAGCATAATAATAATATCGATTAGATTAGTACGTAAGGTACCTAAGTAAGTATAAGAAATTAACGTGGAATTGACCGTTCATATATACTTACCTACCTAGCTACCTACCTATTTTATTTCATACTCTTTTCAGTCTAGTACCTATAGTAGTAACAGTAGGTAGGTAGGGAGTTATCCAGTCTAGTCCATACCGTTTGAACCACAATGTCCACATTGCATTGTGTCGCTTCAGCAGTGCAGTTATAATGCAGCTGTTGTGTGGATCCAATAACGCTGGGAAGGCACAGCTGTTCGAAACGACCTTTGATGTTCCAGTCAGCAGCCATCATTTTAGAAGCCCTTTTGATTATCCAGACTTATAAAGAATAGTAGATTGTACAACAAGTGCATAAAACGTGCCATTTTACCCGAGACGTAGGTATATATCCACCCGAGCCGTAGGCGAGGGTTGATAGTCAATTCGAGGGTAAAATGGGTTTTATGTATGAGTTATACACTCTGCTTTTCACTTCGAGTGTGAGGAAAATAAATAACAATATTGCAAAAAAAATAAAAAATAAAGTCTTCGCCATATTGGCGGGAAGACTTTCTTTTTCTTTTTTTTATACGTGGCAGTCATGTGGCAGTGGCACGGCCATGAAGCTCGACTTAATACGAGTATTAAGTCAAACTTCATGGGCACGGCAGCACAGTGACTTTAACATAGATCGTAGTCCATAATGCTCTTGTAATACTTATTTCTTAGAAAACTTATTTATTTTGCCTAGTTTTATTAATTTGGTAATTTAACATGGATTAAGTATGTACCTACAAAATTGAAGAAACAGAATGAAATAACAAGTTTATTTAACGAAGTTTAATTGCGTGTCTGACTGTTTACCTGACGACCTTTGTCTTAGTCGTGGGCCACACTGTAGCGGCGCGTCTTGCGTCCGCGTTGAGCGGGAAAAACAAATTATTGAGACGGCCGGGAGGGGCCACACCGCACCGCCCTGTAGCCCGATTCTCGTAATAAAAACCGTGACGATATCGTAGCGATTTAGTCGTTGAAACCATTTTCGTATTCACAACTGTCGATAGAACTTGAGCGGCAGCGATTCTATCGAAGTGTCGTCGAAGTGTATTCTGGTACATTAATCGTCCTTCAGTCGTTTCAAAACGATAACTCGAAGGTATTCTACTATTTAGATGACCTTTGTTTCGATCGGATTTCAACGACTAAACGTCAAAATAAGCGATCCAAGTGTCGTTGGACAAAAGTTCAATTAGCTGGACCTTTTGTATGTGAAAATAAGCTTAGGGCTAGCATATTTGTTATTATTTATTTTTTATTTTATTTAATAAACTTTCGTACATAATACATAGGTAATGTAATATACAAGGCGGACTTAATACTAAAAGTATTCTCTGCCAGTCAACCGTTGAGAAACAGAAAACAATTAAAGCGGTACAAATTATATTATTATTTATTATTTATTATTTATTATTTATTATTTATTATTTATTATTTATTATTTATTATTTATTATTTATTATTTATTATTTATTATTTATTATTTATTATTTATTATTTATTATTTATTATTTATTATTTATTATTTATTATTTATTATTTATTATTTATTATTTATTATTTATTATTTATTATTTATTATTTATTATTTATTATTTATTATTTATTATTTATTATTTATTATTTATTATTTATTATTTATTATTTATTATTTATTATTTATTATTTATTATTTATTATTTATTATTTATTATTTATTATTTACTTATTATATCATATGAAAGAGCGCTGCTTGCACATTCTGAAACATGTTTTTTTTTCCTAAACCACGTAGTTTTCGACTTTTGATGAAAAATGTACAAAAAATACCTCTCGATTGAAAAGTCGCTGAGTTTCGATCCTATTGAGTTGAAGTCCTATCGAAAATCGTCCAAGCAACACGAGAATACCGATTTTGGATAGGACTTCGATCGAACGACTTCTGAACTACAACGATATTTAGATTGTTTGTATTTACGAGAATCGGGCTACTGTAGCCCGATTCTCGTAATAAAAACCGTGACGATATCGTAGCGATTTAGTCGTTGAAACCATTTTCGTATTCACAACTGTCGATAGAACTTGAGCGGCAGCGATTCTATCGAAGTGTCGTCGAAGTGTATTCTGGTACATTAATCGTCCTTCAGTCGTTTCAAAACGATAACTCGAAGGTATTCTACTATTTAGATGACCTTTGTTTCGATCGGATTTCAACGACTAAACGTCAAAATAAGCGATCCAAGTGTCGTTGGACAAAAGTTCAATTAGCTGGACCTTTTGTATGTGAAAATAAGCTTAGGGCTAGCATATTTGTTATTATTTATTTTTTATTTTATTTAATAAACTTTCGTACATAATACATAGGTAATGTAATATATAAGGCGGACTTAATACTAAAAGTATTCTCTGCCAGTCAACCGTTGAGAAACAGAAAACAATTAAAGCGGTACAAATTATATTATTATTTATTATTTATTATTTATTATTTAATATTTATTATTTATTATTTATTATTTATTATTTATTATTTATTATTTACTTATTATATCATATGAAAGAGCGCTGCTTGCACATTCTGAAACATGTTTTTTTTCCTAAACCACGTAGTTTTCGACTTTTGATGAAAAATGTACAAAAAATACCTCTCGATTGAAAAGTCGCTGAGTTTCGATCCTATTGAGTTGAAGTCCTATCGAAAATCGTCCAAGCAACACGAGAATACCGATTTTGGATAGGACTTCGATCGAACGACTTCTGAACTACAACGATATTTAGATTGTTTGTATTTACGAGAATCGGGCTACTGTTCGCGCGTCCTGCGCATCCGCAGAGTCCAGAGCCCGATTCTCGTAAATACAAACAATCTAAATATCGTTGTAGTTCAGAAGTCGTTCGATCGAAGTCCTATCCAAAATCGGTATTCTCGTGTTGCTTGGACGAGTTTCGATAGGACTTCAACTCAATAGGATCGAAACTCGGCGACTTTTCAATCGAGAGGTATTTTTTGTACATTTTTCATCAAAAGTCGAAAACTACGTGGTTTAGCAAAAAAAAAACATGTTTCAGAATGTGCAAGCAGCGCTCTTTCATATGATATAATAGGTAAATAATAAATAATAAATAATAAATAATAAATAATAAATAATAAATAATAAATAATAAATAATAAATAATAAATAATAAATAATAAATAATAAATAATAAATAATAAATAATAAATAATAAATAATAAATAATAAATAATAAATAATAAATAATAAATAATAAATAATAAATAATAAATAATAAATAATAAATAATAAATAATAAATAATAAATAATAAATAATAAATAATAAATAATAAATAATAAATAATAAATAATAAATAATAAATAATAAATAATAAATCATAAATCATAAATCATAAATCATAAATAATAAATAATAAATAATAAATAATAAATAATAAATAATAAATAATAAATAATAAATAATAAATAATAAATAATAAATAATAAATAATAAATAATAAATAATAAATAATAAATAATAAATAATAAATAATAAATAATAAATAATAAATAATATTATTAATAATTAATAATAAAAAATAAATAATTTGTACCGCTTTAATTGTTTTCTGTTTCCCAACGGTTGACTGGCAGAGAATACTTTTAGTATTAAGTCCGCCTTGTATATTACATTACCTATGTGTACGAGCTACGTACATTTCTGTCGGATCAGCAGTTTACGGCTTGACCTTATTTACACATAATTCATAATTCATTCGATCAAACCAGTTCGCAATCAACCATCAATATCGCCGCGCGTACTCATTTATTATTAGTTATTTTTGTATCAAGTTAAAGAGGAAATATAATTTAATTTTATCTCAAACCAAGTTTTATCATTTATCAAATCATCTTGTTTCGGCTCACCCCGAACATTGGTCCTTCGAGCTTTCCGTAAAAAGTGGGACTTATTCACGGTTTTCGGACTATCAGTGACGTGTAATCGTGTCATCGTTTCCGCTGAGCCTATCGGAAGGAATAGTTCACGTGTCATCGTGTAGTGACTGTGTTCCTGTGCAATCAAGGCATTGTAACCCTTCACCGTACCAGTAGGTGTGCTATCAAGAGGCACGCCTAGTCCTAAAACACCAAGGTTTTGGGACATCATCGGTCGGCAGGTGCCGGCAGTGCGCCTACTCGCACACCATCGCATCAGCAAGCAGCAGCAGCTTCAGTGGAGTATCAAGACCTCCATCGGAGTTTCAGCCGCGCTAGCATCAGATCAGCATCAAGTAAGATCATTCCTTTTTCTTCTCCATAATGTCTGTGGATGATATTATGGCTACTCAACAACAACTGGCTACGGCTATTGATCAGCTGTACGCCAACTTCAAGAAAGATAGTCCAGACAGGAAGACTCCAGAGTATCTACAGCGTCGCATAGAGATGCTTGATAAATACTGGGTCGAATTTGAACATAATCATTCTAGGTTATCAGAGTTCGGTCAGGATTCCCCTTATTTCGAAAATAACGATTTCGAGAGAGTAAGGGAGAAATACGGTTCAATCAGGGCGATTATATTAGATTATAAGCAACCTACTACCAGTGCTCCAGTACTGAAGGCGGCATCTTTCAACCCGCCTACGATCGGTAAGGCGACCGATTACCATCAATCACCTGCAGCGCCAAGGTCGACTGAACCCTATCAACCATCGCCGGCATCAAGAGGTATGACCAGCAAAACTGACGAAATGCTCAAAAAACAACAGAGCAACTTTAAGGCTTTCCATCGCACAATAATGAACACGGACGTAGATTCCTTAACAGAAAAGTGGGAATTTGACGACGTACTACGTGCTCTTCAGGCGCGCTGGGCGACCATTGACTCCCTCCACTGGGAGTTGGACAGCGAGCTGGACGAGTCTAACAAGAAGTATGAAGAAGCTTTTTCAAATTACGAGAGGCAGTATATCAGAATCAAGAAAGAAATAAACAAGAAAATGTGGTCACTAGCTCACAGGGAGAAATCAACCCCACAGATGGACATACCTACCTTCAGTGGTAACTACAACAGCTGGGTTTCATTCAAGGACTTGTTTACTGAGATTATTCATAACAATCCGTCGATGTCGAATGCCCAAAAGATGCAGTATCTCAAAACTAAGGTAAGAGGTGAGGCGGAAAGGTTAATTCACCATCTATCTGTGAGCTCCGATAATTACATGGCCTGTTGGGAAATTTTAAACCAAAGGTATAACAACAAGAAAGTTTTATTTACGTCGCAAATTAACCTAATGCTTAATCTCCCGGCTGTTCAACAACAATCTTTAAATCATATCAAGCGCATGCATGACACGACTATAGAATGTCTCAATGCTATTAAGAACTTAGGAGTCAATATTAGTACCTGGGATCCTTTAATTGTGCACATTCTATCGCAAAAATTAGATAGCGAGTCATACACGGACTACGTCGAATCAGTAAAGCAGCCAAGAGAGCTTCCGGTGTTAAAAGAGTTTTTAGACTTTTTAGAGGCAAAGTTTACAACCCTAGAATCATCTTCACGTAGAAAACAAGACAATTCTACGCCTAGAAACCAAGCCACATCAAACCAAAACATAAAACATCCTAATCAGTTTCATAAGCCTATTTTCAACAAGAATGCATTTTCATCCAGTTTAATTTCACAACAGCCTAACAACAAGGTAGGACTGTTAACTACGAGATACAAATGCACACATTGCAAAAGTAATGATCATGGAATTTACTATTGTCAGAAATTCTTAGATATGTCCTCTTATAACAAGCTGAAAACGGTCACAAAATTAAATTTGTGTCCTAATTGTCTCAACAATCACTTAGGAAAAGCATGTTTATCGAACTTTCGTTGTCGTGAATGCAATAAAGATCATAATAGTTTATTGCATGAGGCATTTACGCAATCAAACCAAGTGTCAACGTCCGCGGCGGGTGCCGGTGCGGGCGCGGGGAGTGTGACGAGCACAAACTGCAACTCAGGGAAACAAATCAAGAGTAGTTCGCACGTGTCTTTGTCCAATGACCCGATCGAAATATTATTGCCAACCGCTATTATCAAGATACAATCAGCGGACGGTACCTATCATACGATGCGAGCCCTTCTAGACCAGGGCTCCCAAATCTCCTTGATCACGGAACACGCAGCTCAGTTATTGCGGTTACCAAGGAAAGGATTCACAGGAGTAGTATCAGGCGTCGGCGATAAAGAAAGTAGCTGCAAAGGGATGCTGAGTGTAAAGTGTATGTCAGTTACTAGCGATTTCACATTCGAAACTGACGTACTGATAATGAGGAATTTAATCAAGAACTTACCTAGTTGCACTTTCTCCAAACCAGATTGGTCATACCTCGATAACATTAATTTAGCAGATCCTGAGTTTTATATCAATCGTCCTGTAGATATTCTGTTAGGCGCTGATATATATTCTATTATTTTATTAGATGGAATATGTAGAGCGAATTCAACTTTACCTACCGCCCAACAAACACGGCTGGGCTGGATATTGAGCGGCAACGTCAAAACGTTTCAATGCAATGTTTTATTACACAATCTCGAAGACATACAAAAGTTTTGGGAGATTGAGGATATTTCCGAACCATCTGACGTAACATCTGAAGACCTGAAATGCATTGAATATTACCAAAAAACAACAACCAGGGAAGAAGACGGAAGATATAAGGTTAGGTTGCCGTTGAAACAAAATTACCAAGAAAATTTGGGCAAATCAAAAAATAAAGCGATTGGTCAATTTTACTCTTTAGAACAAAAATTAAATAAACAACCGGACACAGCACAAGAATATAAATTATTTATTAATGACTATTTAGCGCTTGGACATATGAAACCCGCTACTGCAGTCAGCAATTCGACACTCGAATGTTATTTACCTCACCATTGCGTCACGCGACTTGACTCGTCGACGACAAAATTGCGCGTAGTTTTTAACGCGTCAGCCAAAACATCGAGTGGCTATAGTTTGAATGATGTAATGTGTAGAGGGCCTAACTTACAACAAGATTTGCAATGTCTCATCATCAAGTGGAGACAATACCAATTCGTATTCACAGCCGACATAGAAAAAATGTTTCGGCAAATATGGCTTAATGATCAAGATCAACAACTACAAAAAATAATTTGGAGAAATAGTCAGTCGCAAAATTTACAAGTTTACCAATTGGCCACAATTTCTTATGGTACAAAGGCTGCACCTTTCCTAGCTATGATGACGCTCAGGCAGTTAGCTAGTGACGAAAGGGCGAACTATCAAGACAGTTCAGCGCCTCGTGTCCTTGAAGAGTGCTTTTATATGGATGACCTCATTCATGGAGAACATTCCATAGAAGCCGCTAAGCAACTAAAATCAGACATGATCAACCTATTAAAATCAGGCGGGTTTAACCTAAGGAAGTGGAAAGCTAATTCACCTGAGCTACTTGATGACGTCAGCGTTGAAACAAGTCAAGATGTTTTCGACTTCAAACAAGCGGAGTCGACGAAGACGTTAGGTCTCGGATGGAATCCTAAAGGCGACCACTTCACATTTCAATCAAAAATAGATAACCAATCAACACGGCCCACAAAAAGATTATTCTTATCAGAGATTTCCAAACTATTCGATCCCTTAGGTTGGCTCACCCCGGTCACCACCAAACTAAAAATCCTATTTCAAAATACATGGAAAGCCAATATTCAATGGGACGAACAAGTACCTCAGGACGTTTTCGAGGAATGGACTAAGATTCAATCCGATATAGATGTGATCAGCGAATATCAGGTACCCCGATGGTTGGGAACAGTAAAACAGGACTGCATTGAACTCCACGGGTTTTGTGATGCAAGTAATAAAGCATACGCTTGTATCATTTACTGTCGCATCAACCAAGAGAACAGACAATCAATAACTTTAATCGCAGGAAAAGCGAAACTTGTTCCTTTAAATAATGTTGTATCACTGCCCCGCCTTGAATTAAGTGGTGCCGTTTTACTATCAAAATTAATGAAGAAAGTCAAATCCTGTCTAGATCAGCACAATATCAAGCTCTACGGCTGGGTGGACTCGATGGCGGTTTTGGGGTGGCTTCATGGCGACGCCGACCGATGGAAACCATTCGTGTCCAATAGAGTCAAACAAGTAACAGCTGTAATGCCATCAGAGTGTTGGCGGTATGTTAAATCGAAAGACAACCCCGCTGATTGCGCTAGTCGAGGCCTAACGCCAACACAATTGAAAGACCATAAGATCTGGTGGCATGGCCCCGAATGGCTATCCACATACCAACCCACCGCAAAAAACAACCCAACTGAGTATAAAACAGATCAAGAATTAAAAACAAACAAGATAGTAAACGTTTCTCAGTTAACCAGCCATAGTAGCATTATAAATGACTTACTTGAAAGAAATAGCTCTTTGGCAAAAACAATCAAGATATTAGGATGGATCATGAGATTTATTAAAAGAAACAACAAGAACAATTATTTATCATGTGAAGAGTTGCGAAAATCAAGGGAAATGATAGTAAAGGAAATTCAACGGGAACATTTCAAAGAAGAGATTAACAGTCTAAATTTAAACAAGGTCATCAG
Source organism: Crambus lathoniellus (assembly GCA_949710035.1). Lineage (NCBI taxonomy): Eukaryota > Metazoa > Arthropoda > Insecta > Lepidoptera > Crambidae > Crambus > Crambus lathoniellus. Next base: position 685,214 of record OX453312.1, read on the forward strand.
TAATAAGAGTAAACTACTCGAATTTAACCCTATATTGGATGAAAATCAAGTTTTACGGGTTGGCGGCAGGTTAAGGCATGCCAATGTAGAACAGGAAATAAAACACCCCTCCATTATCCCGAGTAACACGAGATTAGCAGATTTGTTAATTGATGAAGCGCATGAGCTCACGTATCATGGTGGAGCGCGTTTGACCACAGCAACTTTGAGACGAAAGTACTGGTTAATCGGAGGTATAAGAGCCACCAAAAAACGCCTTCGTCTCTGCATAAAATGTAAAAAACATAATCCAGACCAACAAAATCAATTAATGGGAGACTTGCCACCGTCCCGTTGTAATCCATCTCGCCCCTTTTATCACACCGGCGTGGATTACACCGGCCAAGTCTCAGTAAAAGCCAACAAGGGTCGTGGTATCAAGACCACAATAGGATATATCGCAGTGTTTGTATGCATGGCCACTAAAGCGGTTCACTTAGAGCTAGTTTCGGACCTAACAACGTCAGCATTTCTATCCGCCCTGCGTCGTATGGCCGCTCGAAGAGGTGTACCAGGTCACATATATAGCGATCAAGGCCGAAACTTCATAGGAGCCAACAATATCCTCCAACAAGAGTATGAAAAATTACACAACACATCAAATCAAGACCTTTTATCAGAAATATCAAGTATGGGCATAAAGTGGCATTTCAACGCCCCTTCATTTCCATCAGCAGGCGGAATTTGGGAAAGGGCTATAGGAAGCTTAAAAATGCACCTCAAACGAGTGATAGGCGAACAGGCGCTTACATTTGAAGAGTACAGCACCATCCTAAGTCAATTAGAGGGATGTCTAAACTCAAGGCCACTTTGTCCTCTTACAGAAGATCCCAACGATTTAGACGCCCTAACGCCCGCACACTTCCTCGCAAGTGGCCCTTCGTTGACCATATACGAAACAGAGACTGATTTGAGAACCAGGTGGCACCTGACGCAGAAAATATACCAAGACGTATGGAATCGGTGGTCAAACGAGTACCTTACTCTACTAGCAGCTAGGAGTAAATGGAGAAAACCACAACGTAATATTAAGGTGAACGACGTTGTTGTGATTAGAGACGATAACCTTCCCCCGGGGAAGTGGCCCTTAGGCCGCGTTGTACAACTCCACCCCGGGAGCGATGGCTACGTTAGGGTCGTTACACTCAAAACCAAAAATGGACTCATGCAACGTCCCATTGTGAAGATCTCCATACTACCGGTCAGAGAAAGCCAAGATCAAGATCAAAAACCAAACAAAAAATCAACAAACAAAACACCAAGTAAACAAGTTAATCATTCAACCATCAAGACACACAACTACAATTTCGTATCACTAGCTACAGCATTATTATTATTTTTCATGACAATAATATCGTCCGCACAGTGTTCCTATAACGTAACACCACTGCAAAACAATAGCCTTTATTTCGATAGCATTACGAACATGCATTTAATTCGAGACGACTGGCGCCTAGTTGTCTACTACGACATCAATCCTTATCAAGAAGGTAACACGACACTAAGTAAATACATCGAGTATTTAAATGGCTTGTGCTCGAACATAAAAGAATTATCACATTGCCGAGAAATAATAACTCAATTACAGCACGAGTTCGCGGAACTGCAATTTTATAATAACATTTTAGTGAACCAGCCATCCGATACGCGGTCGCGCCGCCGCCGCCGCGGAGCCATAGACGGTATCGGATATATCGCAAGCGACCTTTTCGGCGTTTTAGATCAACGTTTTGCCGAAAAGTATGAGAGAGATATAAATCTTATCAGGGAAAACCAAAAACACTTAGCTAGTTTATGGAAGAATCAGACTTCAGTCGTCGAAGCGGAATTCAACCTGTTAAAACGTACCGAGAGCATAATGGATAAACATCACAAGATCATTAACAAAAGATTAAACCAATTAGAAAATGCAATAAATCAAGCATATATGGCATATCGAAACATATCACTTACAACCGAATTTCTTAGCACAGCCATGATGGCAAACAACCTTTTATATAGCCTCAAAAGTATACAACAGATGTTATTGGATACAATCACGAATATTTACAACGGAAGGTTTAATTTCCATCTCTTAACACCAGATCAGATCAGACAAGAATTAAATATTATAGCCGGTCAAATCCCTAAGGATTTATCGCTACCTGTTGATAATTACGATTTTTCCGACATATACAATTTACTACAAGTGCGTACTCGAGTTACAAAAAGATACATTATATTCGAGATCAAGATACCTCTTATCAGCCGAGATATGTATGAAGTTTTAAGACCTATACCGATTCCTCATTTAACAGATCAGCAAAAACAACAAACTATAATACCTATATCTACATATGTCGCTATCAGCCTGAAGAAAGATGCGTTCGTGCCACTTTCAGATAAGGACTTCGACTCTTGTTTAAACAGAAATTCGGAAGTTATTCTGTGTTACCTCAAAAAGCCTATTTTTCACATTCAAGATGATCATAGCCTATGTGAGAGGTTACCGAACTCAAGAATATGTCAAACAATTACTAGCCATTGTTATAATAAATGGACGGAATTACGGAAAATAAATACATATTTTTATTATTGCTGCGGTCGGTGTCAGTTGAAGTTACTATGTGAAGATCAAGTTACCGTAGTGCAATTGACCGAAACTGGCCTATTTAATGTCGATCAAGGTTGCATTATTAAGTCAGCTGATTTCCTTGTTTATTCACACAGACAGGAAAGTAGCAAATTGACTATCAACTCCAAAATACAAGCTCCAGAAATCTCACCCATAAACCATTTTTTCAATATATCTATGCCCGAACCCTCTGATATACCGAACAATGAAACTGATAACATGACTCATAATCTTCAAATACAAGAGATCAAGAAGCAGTTAGACCTCATGAGACGAAGTGAGCCTCTAGCAGAAAGCGTTTCGTATCATGATGTCCACCACTACGTAGCTATATACGTGTTGTTCGCGTTTGCGGCCGGGAGCGTCGCAGCGCTTGTGTGGTGGCGCTGCAAGCGAGTGGCGCCATCCACCACAGCAGCAGCCGCGGAACCGGCGCCGACGGGGGCCCCGCAGCCCTCAGCTCGCGCCAAAGTCAGTGCAGTGCAGTGTAGTGTATCTGAGCTAAGTGAGCTCCCAAAAGAAAGTGCGCGTGTGTTAAAGCAAAATAAAAGCACAACGCCTGTGCTTCGTTCTGTGTACACAATTCCAGACTTAAGTGATTAGAGATAAGCCGAATTGTTGACATCACCTTGTTAATCATTTGATCATTCGGGTACTAACAAAATTATTGAATGTTAGCACTAAGAAAATATTGTTTTATCACCTTGTTATTAGATAAGATCATGCTTTTATCATTATCTACTAACAGCCTCACTTTCTCGCCCGGGAATATGTACGAGCTACGTACATTTCTGTCGGATCAGCAGTTTACGGCTTGACCTTATTTACACATAATTCATAATTCATTCGATCAAACCAGTTCGCAATCAACCATCAATATCGCCGCGCGTACTCATTTATTATTAGTTATTTTTGTATCAAGTTAAAGAGGAAATATAATTTAATTTTATCTCAAACCAAGTTTTATCATTTATCAAATCATCTTGTTTCGGCTCACCCCGAACACTATGTATTATGTACAAAAGTTTATTAAATAAAATAAAAAAAAAATAATAACAAATATGCTAGCCCCAAGCTTATTTTTCACATACAAAAGGTCCAGCTAATTGAACTTTTGTCCAACGACACTTGGATCGCTTATTTTGACGTTTAGTCGTTGAAATCCGATCGAAACAAAGGTCATCTAAATAGTAGAATACCTTCGAGTTATCGTTTTGAAACGATTGAAGGACGATTAATGTACCAGAATACACTTCGACGACACTTCGATAGAATCGCTGCCGCTCAAGTTCTATCGACAGTTGTGAATACGAAAATGGTTTCAACGACTAAATCGCTACGATATCGTCACGGTTTTTATTACGAGAATCGGGCTACAGGTCGCCTCCGCGCCCCGCGGTTGCTGCAGTGTGGCCCACGACTTAGAGTCTGAGACTTTAGACGAAGATTTTACTTTATGCACTAGAGCATAAAAAGCGATTTTATGCAGCCTATACTTACTTACACCTACTCAAAAAAGGATATGAAAAAGTGCATTCAAAGTAACCAAAGAAATTTTATTTGAATGCGTGGTTGCATTAATGTCTGTGGTTCGTGCCGATGCATAACTAATAATATCAAAAGAAAAACGGCGCCAGGGAAATATTATTAAAAGATAGATGTTTACATACTGGATATATATTAAAATGATTGCTCGGAGGGGATTTATTTTGGTAAATATACCGAGATTATCGAGTAGGTAATCATAACCACATCAAAACAGTGCATACAGCGACATCTAGTAATAACACAACGTAACTCATAAGCACTGAATAGTAGCACACTTTTTTTTGTAACATATTGGAAGTGCTCGAAGAAGTCTATAGATGTCTCTTTACTCTTTAAACCAAACCATTATAAATTAACCATTAACACAATTAAATTATCAAGGTTTTTAAAATCACTAAGTACATGAATATTTTTTATTTGACTGTAACAAGTACATAGTTCCAGAGAGTACCTACCCCGAACATCCAGACAAAAGAGTAATTATTTAGGTATTATCATTTACTTACTTATGTCTGAGCTTACAGTTAGGTACCTATCGTAAGTTACCCTGTAACCCTCAGTGGAAAAAAGGCATAAGTAATCTTACTTTCAATGAAAATTTTTGAAGTCTGCTAATAAAAAAGTTTGTACAGGTGCAAGTAAAAAATATTATGAAACTGTTACTGTTTCATAATATTTTTTATTTCTTGCTGATGTACCTACATATTAAGTATGTAACTTAAAATTTACATTAAAAAATATGATAAAATTGATCATTCACAGTAAGATTAGGTAGGGCAGGCGTACCGGTTTTGGCCACTGTACCGGTTTTGGTCACTTTTCACTTTAAAGTTATATAAATAGGAATTAAATAATTATTGCTTATATTTATTAATGGCGAATAAAAGATTGGACTTTTAGTTAATAATTACAGCACTTAGCTTTTTTATGTAGTACGATATTTTAGAAATAAACGCGTGTTATGTTTCAAAGTTAACATTTTGTAAAATTCTTAAGCAAAATGTTCAGGGTAAAGGTTTTGTAAAATAATTTTTTTTCTACAATAAAATTATTTTATGGTTATTTAATATTTTATATCATATTGGAATATGTTTCTTCTAGATGGATTAAGTGTTGTTTTTTCACTGTTCTTACAAAAAGTTGGGAAACAATAAGTGGCCAAAAGTGGGGCTAGAAATTTTAGCATTGTGCCACCTTTGGCCACTTTGGCATTAGTAGAAAGTTTCCAACCTATCATAAAGTTCATTTATTTTAAAAGACTCACAACTCACTTTTGTTAGCTAATTTTCTTTAAATCAAGTGATAAAGGTATACCTACTTATAAAATTGTAGTAAGGAGCTAGCTGTGATTGAAATACTATTTCATGTAGTGTTTTAGTCCAGAACTCTAATAAGACATCAATTAAGCATAAACTCAACTTATAAATATAGTGATTTTATGAAAGTGGCCCCCTCCGCAGAATTTGTTCTAAATAAAAAAAACTATTGATTTTTTTTTACTTTGTAGATTGTACCCTTAAAGGTCGATAAATTATCTATAACTCTACATTATAAATTTTCTCTAAAATACTTAAGATCTTTAAGCACTAAGCGGTTAAAAGTGAAAAAATCCTTAAAGTGACCAAAACCGGTACGCCTGCCCTACTATGCCTTTTTTCCACTGAGGGTATACTTTTCTATTACGTTAAAGACAAAGTAATTCCAACATTTGCAAACTCGCTTTTCTCCTAGTTGCATCGAGTCGAACGCTTTTGAATCTGAATTGAGTAACTATACTTGCACCTGTACAAACTTTTTTATTAGCAGACTTCAAAAATTAGGTAGGTCGGTACCTAAATACTACACTAGCTACCTCGTATAACTACCTACCCACAACCATTATTAGTTATTTTGTGCCACACACAACATATATATTATAAGGTCCTCCATAAATATTTTTCGCGATTTTTTTCGCGATTTCAATGTTGGTACCAGAGTAAAAGTTGTTTGTATGCGTGAGTACATTGACCCCTTAAAATTATGTGCACTATTTAAGAAGTACCTTATTTATGTGTAAGTGCTGCTGCACTGAGCCACTAGTGCATAGAGAAAAGTAATAATAGGAAGGTACACAGAACACTAGTGGCCGTCACTGCTGCACACTGAGCCTCTAGTGCAGGGGTTTACTATGGCAGGGTTCACCAATTAGTTTCATTGCTTTTCTTTTGCAAACTTTCACATTTATAATATTAGTAGGAAAAGTAGTAGGACTAGCAACCGAGCCTTAAAAAAGTTGGTTCAAGCTATTGCCATTAAATCCTGAAGATGGTCATCGGTAAACTAAGACGAGATCGAAATTTATTTTTAATGAAGTCCATCTTGGAACATTTTTATTTTTTATTAATTTGATACTGATATTCTCAAATTCTTCTGGGTCCGCACAAAATAGGTCGGCGGGCGCTCCGGATACGGACCGCGGTCCGCCATTTGGTGACCCCTGGGGGCCAAGTCTGCTAACGTTAAGTCACAATCGCAGTTCATACACACTACCTAGTTACAAGAAATTTGTACTTTTTTCACAATACTATTGATGGTTACACCACACACTACATTCACATCACATCATACTGTCCTAATTATTGTTACTAGTGTTTAAAAAAGCACTACCACTGAACTACAATTGAATCTCGATTGAGACACGATTGTGACTTAACGTTAGCAGCAAAAAGCTTAGACTAAATACTGAGGTAACTGGAGAGCGCAGTACGAACAATTTTTTGAATACCACAAATAACACAGTGGCTGTCTTCCGTCTCACCTACACTTTAAAAAAATACGTATGGTCATATGAGACAGCTGACAGCCACTACCTGCCACTACATACATAAATGTCAAATTTGCTGGCGACACTTTTTTATTCAGGGTGAGAGCTCCAGTTACCTCAGAGTATTAAGTCAAACTTCATGGTTAGCAGACTTGGCCCCCTGCACTAGTGCATAGAGTAAAGTAATAATAGGTACCTACACAAGGCCTATGCCCAGCAGTGGGCGTCGTTCGGCTGACATGATGACACTAGAAGACTAGTGGCTGTCATAAGCTGCGGATGAGATTTTTTCCTTTATACATTTTATATAGAATCGGTGCAAACCACAGAACACAGCAAACCGTGCGTTTGTGGGCGCGTTCATTCAAAGGGTATGAAAATCTCGGTCGCAGCTGGGTAGTGGCCTGCAATGATCGAAGGTAAGTAGTGGCACAGAATATAATATAATAGTAGGTACTAACGTGTAGCACAGAATATATTATATTAGTACCTTACGGTACAGAAATTTCGCTCCCGAGTTTTATGATAAAAGCAAGCGTCCGGTCACCGGACTATTCTCAATAGGCTGGCACTCGCTCGACTTGTCGCACACGCAACGCAGTGCATCTGTCTCGCTTCGCATGTATCATGTATTACTTTCACAGATAAAGTAGTACCTCTGCCGGCCTAGCATGAGCGGCTTATTTGTCTTGCTTACCCCACTAAGGTGTAAGCAAGACGGCGGCATGCCGTACCATATCATATCGCGCGTTATAAGCCGCTCATGCTAGGCCGGCTGACAGCCCTAGCAGATTGAAGCGAGACGGCAGACAGTTATTGTACTATGAACGCTATACGCAATGCAAAAGGTTGAAATTGGGTTGTTTTCCAGAATAGTAGGTAAATTTTGCGTTTACGATACACTATTTATACAGTATTTTTTGACATATAAATCACATTGATACGAACTGTATTTCTTGAGGTGACTGCTAACTTGACGTTAAGTTAGCAGCCTCACTAAGATACACAAATATCTTGAAATTGGGTTGTTTTCCAGAATAGTAGGTAAATTTTGCGTTTACGATACACTATTTATACAGTATTTTTTGACATATAAATCACATTGATACGAACTGTATTTCTTGAGGTGACTGCTAACTTGACGTTAAGTTAGCAGCCTCACAAAGATACACAAATATCTTGAAATTGGGTTGTTTTCCAGAATAGTAGGTAAATTTTGCGTTTACGATACACTATTTATACAGTATTTTTTGACATATAAATCACATTGATACGAACTGTATTTCTTAAGGTGACTGCTAACTTGACGTTAAGTTAGCAGCCTCACTAAGATACACAAATATCTTTTGAATCAAAGTATCACTATTTATTTAATATACATCACTATTTATACAGTATTTTTTGACATAATCAAAACCATCTAATTCTGTTGTGAGGCTGCTAACTTGACGCACATAATATCTCGGGGATTTTGCGCCGCTTGTATTGTATGGAAGTGAGACAGGCCTGCGTGTAGTGGGCGCATTTATTGGCGGCCACTGCTAGACTCGAGCGAGATAAGGGCATTAGCACAGAATAATAATGCATTAGTGCGAATCTCCGAATTTATGCTAGGTAGGTAGGTAGGTACTATTCTAAAAAGGAATATACCTACGCGTGGACACCATCGCATACGTACACTCAGGGACAAATTCGGTGAACCACCTCTTGCTTATTTTTGTCTGTGCCTCGCCATTGACGCGCAGACCATTTTACTATTTGGTTATATGTATTAAACTAGGGTAGTACAATACATAAGTATAAGGTTAGGGATTGCAATTGAACGGTGAGACGCCAGCCACACGAAAAGAAGTAAGAGGTGGTTCACCGAATTTGTCCCCGACTGTACATTTGCAGAGACCAGTATCTGGTCCTAAATTAAATGGTAGGAACGAATTATTTTACCACACCTAGCCAGACCCGAGAAAATAAAAAATAAAAAGTTTTTATACGTTTACCAGACCGGAAATCGAACCCGGGACCTCCCAGAGATACTATAAAAGGGCTTATTACACTTATCCTAGTTAGGATCCTAATTAAGCATACCGTAAAACGGGGCTAATTGAAACCTTTATTTCTTAAAACAGATGTTTACGAAAAGGTTAACATAGACCATATTTTAGGTACTTAGTTCTCACAATTTTCTTTCAATGACTACTATATCTGTACATTTTCGTTGAATAGATAAAAAGATATATATTTTTAAATGTGCCGTTCCAAATATCGCATTGATGAGGTTATTTGGTATTTAACATTAGAGTGTTTGGATTTTCTTGTTTTTTGAAACACGTTTTTTGGAATATTTAAGGCGAAGGCTTTTTTTTCATTTTTTATCAAAAGTCGAAAACTATGCGGCTTAGGAAAAAAAGAAAAATGTTTGAGAATGTGCAAGCAGCGCTCTTTCATATGATAGGTACCCCAAATGCCCTAGTAGCCCCACTTCGAATTTTTAAGACCCCGGGTTTCAGCATCTGTTGCAAAAAAATATTAATATTTTTATTTCTATATTATCCACAAGATGATAGCATTAGTAGTTCTCGAGATGACAGACAGACAGTCACCTTAAATAAGGGTGGTTACATCGTACCATTTTGGTTCGGAACCCTAAAAAGTGCAAGTTTCGATCAAAGAAAAAAGGTATTGCACGTTAGTACTATTACCTATATATTCTGTGGTATTGCGTCGGTTTATAGTGTGTGTCAGATAACTCTGCACGTGCCTGGCGCGTTTTTGGCGCTAGTTACAGTGCATTTTTTGTGTTCTTATGTTATAGAAAAGATTAGTATTCGATTTTTACCGCGCGCAGACTTATCTGACGAGCACTCTAAAACTTATCTTTTAATAGAGGTCATAATAATAATACTTACTATGCGATTATTATAAGAATAGGACTGTCAAAACGGCCATATTTGTTTGCGTTTCGCTTCCACTTCAGGGTGTAGGATGTGCAAGAAAAGGAACAAAGATCAAGAATGCCGTTTGACAGTCCTATTCTTATGATAATCGCATAGTAAAAAAAAACACTTTTCCATTTTTCAACCATAAAAATTGCATTGTGATGTGAATGCAAAAAAGTAAAAATTTAAATAAATCGCATAGTACTTCATTTTTTTCCTAAGAGCGCAAAAAATCCGTTCTAGGCGAAAAATTTCATTAAATAAATACCTAATAAGTGATAGGTATACATGTAGGTATGTACATAGTGAAGTCTTATTTGTTTTCTTCAATACCTAACTTTTTTCTCCCAACACAGATTTTTTTGCGCTCATAAGTAAAAATGTAGTCTAATGATCTTTCCGTTAAAATCAGTTTCATTAGCAGACGGTAATACCTATTAAAAAAAGTCCAATCTCCTAGAACTAACGCTATCTACCTGTCTTCAACGAAGCATGTAACGTGTAATAGTTTAAGATCGTCCCCAGGAATCAACAGTAGCGCCACCAATGGAAATAAATCAATTACACTTTATTAAAGGCTTAGATCAAAATTTTCGGTTATTTAGCGCAAATAAGAGTAAAATGCATTTTATAAATATACTTTCAAGAACTCAAACTTAAACAATAAGTCGTGAGACTCGTGAGTTTAAATAGTGCCAAAAGTGGCCACATTTAGCAATATCGAAATCCACAACTTAATGCTCATGTTTGAGGCCATGAAAATTTAGGTACTTAAAAATTGCACTTTACTCTTCTATTTGCGCAAAATAACCGAAACTTTTAAGAATCAAGAATCAAGAATCAAGAATATTTATTTGCAAGCATTCACAGTTTTATTCTAAGCCCTTGATAAATCGTAAATGATTTATTTCCATTGGTGGCGATACTGAGCTAATCGAACCACCTTAACTAAATTTGGTTTGAAAATTATTGCGCAAGACCTCGGCCGCAGACAGGTCACGGCGCGGCGCGCGACTCCAGACTAGACCAAATGAAATGAAAGTCACACTTATCCAAATCGTTTATTCAAGCAAATGAACATAATATGAACAAACTATAACATTAAATTTATCTACTTAATGATATTTACATTCCATACCTTGCTTACCTTAGTAGTGATTATTCTACATACATCTAGGACGCTTATAGTTACCGTATATAGAAATGCAGAATACCATTCACAAGATTGCACTAAACCTAAGTTATCAATATGTAAAATAAAAATATATTTCAAATAATCAATTTGACCCCAATCTTGCCACGAACAAATCCCAATACAGAATGGAATTTATTCCAAACATAATAATATTCTGCATTTTTATGTCAATTATTTCTTACAGAGCAATTACTATCGATAACAAAGTTATCAATAAACTTGTCAAAGTAAAACGGTGCCCATTTTCAGTTTCTGAGATGAATGAAATGTTGAGAGCAAAGTAGGCACAACAATATTACAGTTCACATTTAAAAGGCATCCGATTATTGCATTGAGCGCAGAGTGACGATCATGAGAAATTATTCCAAAGTAGCCTCAGATGTATCAGATAATTACAACGTTCGATCACCAACACAATACTCATTGGTACATCAGTATGAACATCAATAACATTTTGTCATAAAAAACTTAAAAATAGCTTAATATTATGATGAAATTTAATTAAAACTAACCAAACAAGACAGTACGCCATTTTCCCACACAATATTCATAGGAATAGTGCACTATGTGAAAAATTCATATGAATATAGCAGCAACATCAGTAGCAAATAAACAGCACATCAACTAACTTACAGTGAAGTCATTCAAAACACTGAGCAGTTAATTTATAAGGTTTATAAGAAAGGCAAATAGTTTGGAAAGTGTTAAGTTAAGGAAGACATAACACTCGATAATTAAATTTTATGTACGTACATGCGATGTCCAATTCTTTTAATGAGTTGTAGTACAATAGAAAAATAAAAGTAATAAGTATAAATTAGAAGTATTTGCAAAATCAATCTTAGGGGTTAAAATTATTATATACATACAATACAAAATGTATGTATTTAAATCTTAAATCTAGTGCGGCAAATGTGGAGACCATTTAAATAACAGCTCAAATCAAAATTACAGGAGTGTACAAGCAGGCACTTTATCATAACTACGCTATGATTGGAGCATGAACATTGAAAAACTTGTAAAAATTACTAAGTGCAAAAGAAATTAGTGCTTTTTTAATTTTATACAAATTTAATAGAGCTACAGAATGACAGATCCTGAAATGGCTATGATCCAGTGTGTATATTAGATAATAATATTTTATTCTATTAATAATATTAATTTTAAGAGAGTAAATAAAATATTTTTGAAAACTCTATGAGGACACTTTCTACACAGACCCATGTAACATACAAAACTCATATTCTATAATATTATGATTTAAAATATACTATAGTTCAACCGACTCACTATAATCATTTCACTTTTATTATACATTCATGAAAACCACTGCATTCGCGTCAGTAATTTACCATAGAAGTCATTTGCAGCAGCATGCTATCCAGCTCAATTCGGCACAATCCAGTCTCACACCACAATGAGAAATTTACAGAGCTCACTGGGGCTGGTTGGAAGAGGCGGCCTGGCTCGCAGACTTGGTGATGACGATGGTCTGCTTGCCGCCCACGCCCGCCTTGCCGAGCTGCAGCACGTTCGAGGGCAGGGTGATGATTTTGTTGCCACCAACTGTGTTAGCAGACACCAGCTTCACGATAGTCGCGCCGGGTGCTAAGTTCTGGGCTTGGGCCGCACTTACCGGAATCGCGGATCGATTTTGCATCATCGCCATCTTAGGGACAGTCGCCACCGTCATTCCCGTCGACGTCTTCACCAACGTGACGTATTGGGGCGCATTACCACCTTGTGCATTCCCGCCGGGTGTCTTCTTTATTATGACCGGTATACCAGCATTGCCCGTCGCTTGCCGTAGCACTGTAGTGCCTCCTGCCACTGTGGATGTGGCCACTGCCGTCTGCTCTCCAGATTTGGATGTAATTATCTTATAAACCGGCGCTTTTCCTTGTCCCAAAGCACTACCCGCGATTTGAATAGTGCCTCCACTGCTAGCGATCACGGGCAAGTTGCCGGCGCCAAGTTTCACTGGCATGCCAGCTGCAACTTTCGTTTGAAGATTCGCGACTCCCGCTTGTATGGGTACACCGCCCGCCGTCTTCACGAGGACATTGCTTGTACCAATTTTAACATTACCTGCGCTTAGTTTCAAAGGAACATTGGTTCCGACCTGTCCTACTTTCTGGACACTGTTGGCAGTGATCTTGCCTTGCAAGTTGGCTGCGCCGAGTTTGAGCGGGACTGCATTGCCTGTCAGTTTCACAGGAACGTTGCCAGCGCCTAGTTTGACTGGGACGCCGGCGCCTGCTCCCGTTTTCACCTGGACGAATCTAGGTGTGCCGGCAGACGTGCCCGAACCTAAAACGATCTGTGCGCCCGACTGTGCCGTCGAGACGCGCACTGTGGTCGGCGTTGAAACACCGCTGACAATCCTGGTGACGCCTTGAGGAGTGACCGACGCCACCTTGATCTGCTGCGAGGACCCTGCTGCTGGCGATTTGACAACCGTTTTGCCTTGATATGTGGCTTGTTTGAGTGTAGGTGTATTGGGGGAAATCTTGACTGTAGCGGCTGCTTGGCCCGGTACCTTGATTGTACCAGGTCCAATTTTTTGTGGCGTCGAGGTGACGAGCGGAGCGGCGGGTGATGCGGCGGCGGCTACTGGGCGCACGGGCAGCTCTGACGGTGTAGGCGGCAATCCTGACGATATAGGCGATGCGAGACCGAACGCTTTGGCAGCAGCGTCGGGTGGAGTGGCGATAGGCGACGCAGGCGGTGGAGCAGTCACCGGCTCCGCAGCAGCAGGGAACCGTGCTGGGGTCACTTTACCACACTTCTGTACTTGCAAAACATAGGTAGTTATTGTATTCATTGCAGGCCAACACAACTCTAGGGACGTTGTACCAGCACGAACAAGCGCAACGCGCCCAGCCTGAGGGGGTACACCGACTTCGAGATACCAAAGGTCTTTGCAGCAAATTTGATTATTCCATGTTTTCCTGTAGCCATCTCGACCAGACCAGATATAGAGCCTTGTTTGGATAGCAACAGCGCTGTGTCCAGCTCGAGCCCTGGGTACACATTCTTCAAACTTGTCTAGGGCAATATTATCCCAAGTCATATTCTCAAGATTCAATGAAGCAAGGGTGTTTGTGCATTTCCATTCTTTCTCATGAGTAGCAAGTTTTGACTCATCGGGAACTAGCGGTACCCATCCTCCGTAAACGTACATGTGATGACCAATTACAGTTGCAGTGTGCAATGAGCGGGGCAGGGGTGGTACACCCCCTACTTCGGGGCGAGACCATGACATGCTATCTACATCCAACACCCAGAGATCTCCTAAACGTGATCCACTCATCCCTCCATATATAAGGAGTGATGATTTGCCAGTATTCTTATCAGTATAAGCTACACCACTATGCGACTCTCGCGGTGGGGGCGACTGGCCATAAGTCAAGGGTATGTCCCATACTGTCATTGAAGAGTTAGGATACAGTTCCAAAGTATATAGATCATTGAGGTACCTTGGAATATTGTTCTTGGGGTCGTCGCTCTCGTTGGCCAACCCTCCAAATAGATACACCTTCCCATTCAAGAGAGTGAAGCTGTGGCCGAGTCTGGGACACGGTGGGAGACCCTGCTTGGGTGGCAATGGTTTTAAACGTTTCCATTCCCATCTTGATGCTTGTAATTCATACAGATCATTAGAATACTTGCCGTATTCAACCATGCCGCCAAATACCAGAAGTCTTGTACCGTCGACCACGAAGCCGTAGGCAGCGCATCCTGGTGGCACTTCTCCCTTCGTAACAGGAACAAACCATTGGTTTGTGGTGGTATTGAAGACATGAAGCTCATGAACGATTCCTTCGTTTCCGCCGCCGAAAACTATCATCAAATCTTTGATGGCGACCGCGCGATGGCCATGGCGAGGACGGGGTTGCGGGCCGGTAGGATTGTAGACCTTTTGCCACTTAAGTACCGCGTTTTCCTTCATTTTTACTATACATTTGTCACTAAAAGCTTTTCACCGTATGTATCGCTCAAGATGCGTATCTAGCATAGACAATGAGAAACGTCGTAAATATGCTTTGAAGAAAATATTCGGGTCAGTTGGAGCTTCATAAAGCAAACCAAATCGACTTTCTCTTTCTCACCAATGTGGTTCTCCTATGAGTAAAAAAAAATCACCTTACGCAGCTTCGAGTGTACAACAAAAATGGCGTTAGCAACAGCGCTACCAACATTATAAAAATAGAACGAGCGGCGTCGGACGTCAAGAAATTGTCTATGACAAGACTTTAGTTTTTTTTGTGAATGCATTCAGCCAGCATCAATTTATATTTTGAAAAGTTTTGTTTTGTTGATGTTTTATTAAATTCACTAAGTTCAGACAGGCTCCTATAACTTAATTAAAAGATTGTTAAATATGTGTAGTCAAATGCTATGTATAGATGTAATAGTTATAGGGCAGGCGTACCGGTTTTGGCCACTGTACCGGTTTTGGTCACTTTTGACTTTAAAGTTATATAAATAGGAATTAAAAAACTATTGCTTATATTAATTAATGGCGAATAAAAGATTGGACTTTTAGTTAATAATTACAGCACTTAGCTTTTTTATGTAGTACGATATTTTAGAAATAAACACCATGTTATATTTCAAAGTTAACATTTTGTAAAATTCTTAAGCAAAATGTTAAGGGTCTCACTGTTGTCACGAAAAGTTGGAAAACAATAAGTGGCCAAAAGAGGGGCTGGAAATTTTAGCATTGTGCCACCTTTGGCCACTTTATCATTAGTAGGAAGTTCCCAACTTTTCATAAAGTTATTTTATTTTAATAGACTCACAACTCACTTTTAAATTAGGTACTTATGTTTAAGTTGTCCTCTGTCGCGGTAGCGGAGCGGAGCGAGTCAGCAATGCAGAGCGGACTGTTTCTGCTTCGGAGTCAATAGTATTGGTTAGGGCCACTTTTCACTTAAAAAGTTATAAGTATAAATCTCCATAGTGAAACGGGAGAGGAAGTGAAGCAAGCAACTCGAGTGGAGAAGCGGAGTTAGGAAGACGTGCTTGCTTGAACCGGCTCTCTCTCTCTCCGCTTCTCTGCTCAGTTTCCTCACTCCGCTCCTTTTTCATTCTTATATAAATAAATAATAATAAATAAATAACTTCTTACATTCACACCAATTATCTAAGCCCATGTTTATTTCATTAAGAAACTGTATCATGGAAAACTTGATAACGGATAAATATATACTTAAATACTTTTTGTTTGTAAATACATACATAATATACATATAGTTAACACCCAGGCCAAGACAAATAGACATGTTCATGCACACAAATATTTGTCTTGTTCGGGACCGATCGAACCCGAGACCACTGGCGCATAGAATAGAATAGAATAGAATATCTTTATTTCCAAGAATATGGTAGTAGATTAAGATGACAAATAATATAGGATCGGCATATTCTGCCTTCGTTCGGCGTGGAAATTATTAAATTTTAAACATTAAAATAAAGTAAATTTTCTAAACATTAATTAACATAACCATTCCTTCATTGACCATATCACAAGTAAGTCTTTATCCAAAATCATTAATTTAAGAAACTTTAATTCAATATTTAATGTTATAATGCTATATAATGACAAACTTTAGGAATGTCAAATGAAATAGAATAGAATGTCAAATCTTAAATGTCACAATAATTGCCTACCAGTACAATGTCAATTCAATGCAGAAGGTGGGTAGCCTACCCCTTCGCCAAATCGGTCGTCTTCTGTTTCTAGTGTTTCATAAAACCCTTGTTTTGCTACCTCGCTTCGCTCAGCTACCTCACTCCTTTTAACTCCGTAAAGCTAGAAACACATTTCTCTGGCGCAGCGCAGCGCAGCGCGATCGGTTTCATACAGTTAGTATGGTTAGAAACACATTTATGCAGTGTGGTGTGTGTGGCGCAGAGCGATCTGGCGCGACGTCGATCGCTCGGCTCCGATTGCGCCAGACCCCCCACCACTTTCTAGCATTGTGTCGTCAGATGGCTCGGTAGCGGACTGCGCAGCGGAGCTCTGCATTTTGCTTTTTACTACTTATGTTCTCCGATTTCTCCGTCAATAATGGGCTAATTTAAAAATTATTTTTTTTGTTTAGTAGAGTCACCAATTCATTATCATGTATGGTTGTTAATTATACTGTTAAAACAGTATTAAAGTGTTTTTAGTACACTATACTTTTTAATTTTATAACAAAAATAATGTATAATTCTGATTTGAAAATAAATTACACTAAATATTTCTAAAATCGGTTCAGTATTTATTGAGTTTATCTATTACAAACAAACAAAGTGTATTTATAGCATTAGTATAGATATAAATTCCATCTCGTATTCATTCATCATCATCTTATCATCAACATATTTTTTTTTGGATTTAATATGTTCAAGTAAGAACAGAAATTGTTTTCAAAATTAGAAGAAAACATAATGTTAGCTCGGCAACGACTCGATTGACACTGATCAAAAATTTCGTCAGAACGCGCTGCGCCACACTAGTAAAGTGTGCACACCCGGGTCTCGCGTCGGTCGACGCTGCGCTGCGCCAGAGAAATGTGTTTCTAGCTTTAGGCTGCCTGTCCGCTGAAGTAGAGGGAATCGGAGTGGAGTTGCGATTCCATACTTTTGAAAGTAGAACCTAACTCCACCTTGAAGTCAAATGTATGAAAACACTGCTCCGCTCCGCTTTATTATATGGAAAGTTACAAAAATTTTGTAATTATGTGTACCTACTAGGTACACACGGCGGCATATCAGACTATACATGTTAACCTTGAGAACGCCTTTATGCCCTACGTAATAAAAGCTGTTATCGCATTTCAACTTGATGTGCTGTCGAGTGTACTTCGCAATGAGTGTATAAGAATAAGTTTTAAGTTCGTAGCGGACTCCTTGGAACTTCAAGTGTCTTAGCAACACTTGAACTTGAAGTCGATCGAATCGACGTGTTTCTGATATCAAAGATAGAAAAAACCTCGTGGTTGAGTGCCCCTTAAAGCTGAGTGTCCCTTGAAATTAAGTAACACTCAACTGAACGCGACATCGACGTGTTTCTGATATCAAAGATAGAAGGCTCTATCATGTTTAAGTGTCACTTAAGTTTAAGTGTCACTTAAATTTAAGTGCCCCTTAAAGTTAAGTGTTGTAATATTCATATTAATGTGAAATCGGCGTGTTTGGTGTCAAACATAGAAACCACCATAGTAGTTAAGTGGCCCTTAAAGTTAAGTGACACTCATATTAACGTGAAATCGGCGTGTTTTGATGCCAAAGATAGAAACCACCATAGTAGTTATGTGTCCTTAAAAATTTAGTGCCCCTTAAAGTTAAGTGACACTCATATTAACGTAAAATCAGCGTGTTTTGATGTCAAACATGGAGACCACCATAGTAGTTAAGTAGACCTTAAAGTGAAGTGACATATTAACGTGAAATTGGCGCGTTTTGATGCCGAAGATAGAAACCACCATAGTAGTTAAGTGTCCTTTAAAGTTAAGTGCCCCTTAAAGTAAGATACTCTTATCTTAACTGAACGTGACGTTGACTGACGTGTTTCTGATGTCAAAAAAGGTAGAAGACGCCGTCATGGATAAGTGTCCTTCGACTGCTCCCTCATTGACTGATAAATAAATAAATATTTTTCTAACAATCACACCAATATCGCACATAGTAAATTTCTTTAGAAACAGTGTCCAAGTGAACTTGATATCGGATAAATATATATTTATATACTTTTGGTTTGTAAATACATACTTAATATACACAGAAAACACCCAGACCAAGACAAATATACATGTTCATGCACACAAATACTTGTCTTGTTCGGGAATTGAACCCGAGACCTCTGGCGCAGAAGGCAGGTAGTTTACCCCTGCGCCAAATCGGTCGTCGTAGATTGATTTGATAGGTTGATTTTAGAGGTGAAGACTACAGTCATAATGTTTAAATGTCCCTTAAAGCTATGTGTCCCTTAAAGTTAAGTGACACTTATCTTATCCAAACATGACATCGACGTGTTTCTGATGTCAAAGGTGGAGGCACTATTGTTTTATTGCCCCATCTACCTAAATTAGCGGATGGAGGCTAATGCTTACACTAGCCTATATCCGCTAATTTTCTTCTAATCAAGTGATAAAGGTATACTTATAAAGTTGTGGTAAGAAGCTAGCTGGGATTGAAATTCTGTTTCATGTAGTGTTTTAGTCCAGAACTCGGATAAGATAGCAATTAGGCTAAAACTCATGTCATAAATATGGTAATTTTAGAAAAATGGAAAATAAAGTATTTAGAAAAAATCGACCCGTCTCACAACCAGCTCCGATGGGACTCGAACCCACGACCTTTCGCTATCCGGGCGACTGCTCTAACCACTGAGCTACGGAGTCGTTACGAGAAGCGTCGAATTTATCAAATACTTCTTACACGCTGTATAGCCAGCGTTAATTTCATCAATGTGAGGATATTACTACCCCCACACGTGAAAGAAATACCTTTCCAGATATTTGACAATCGCTAAAGAAGAAACTACTATGGCAAGTTATTTAATATTTTACTTTTTTGCATTCACAATGCAATTGTTATCATAGAAAAATGGAAAATAAAGTATTAAGAAAAAATCGACCCGAAAATTAAATAACTGTGGTAATTTTATCAAAGTAGCCAAAACCATTTGTATCCAAGGTATTACTTTGCCCTTGACTTTAATATTTAACCGATCTCTTGAGGATGGCATTTTTCCGGACGAATGGAAGAGGACTCGCATCGTTCCCATTTTCAAAAAAGGTGACCATGCTTGTGTTAAGAACTATCGACCAATTTCATTACTCTCGTGTTTCGCTAAATTCTTTGAAACCTTGATATGTCCAGCAATTACAGAACTTAATAAAAATTATATTTCAGACTGTAACATATCATTTTTTTAATATGTTACATTTACAATAAACTTTGATAGTACCAACCTTCATTTCTGCTTTTTATCCTGTATTTTTGTACCATTACACAACACAGTTTTTTTATACATGCCTTATTGCAAAGTACATACATTCTCATTAACTCAATTCCAAGCAATAATTGCTAATTTTTACATCTTATGTAGACTTAAATTCGTCAACAAACAACAAACCCGTCTGACGTTTGACATTTTAATTTTATCAGAATAAACATCATAATTTTTGAACTATTGGCTCAATCTTGTGAGGAATAGCAGAACTATTTCCACGAGCAATTATCCAAAGAATACGTCTTCTCATTCTTGCATGGATGTCCAGCTATTTCCATCTCTTTTTTTTATAAAGACACCTTGCGTTGAGATTCCACACTTCATCAAACTTTAGCGCCATCTAGTGTCAAATAGTGGCAAAGTCTGTCGCGCGTGTAATGCCATCTCTCTCACACCTAAATGCATAACTATCCTGTCATCTCGTTCATGCAACAGCACCAGAACTGACATCTGGCATGGAGTAGCTTTCTTGCTTTCACAATTGAACTTCTAGATATTGAGCCTAGATTATCTATGGTACCTAAAAACTTTTATCAATAACTTTATGAATATCTAATCTACAATGGGAGTAATTAGTTATTTAGAATCTACAAATCTTCCTTTATTCGATTTTATATAATTCTTCATTTATCTTTAACTAATTTTCTTAACCATAGACTATATTCGGATCATTCTAGAAATGTACAAGTGCGCAAACCTGTAGTAAAGATCTTAAGTTACAAGACTACCAGCATGGATTCACACCAGGTCGTTCTGTATTAACTAACTTGGTCCCTTTTGTCTCTGAGATATCAGAGCAGGTTGATAAGGGACATGAAGTTGATGCTGTATACACCGATTTCAGTAACGCTTTTGAAAGAGTTAACCATGATATCCTTGTTGACAAACTAAAGGCCTACGGAATTGGTGGATCAGTGTTGCGATGGTTCGAGTCTTACTTACATGATAGCCACAAGCAGTCGTTATAAATGGGTTTCAGTCAGATTGGTATCATGATAAGTCAGGCGTTCCTCAAGGTTCTCATTTGGGTCCTTTGCTCTTTCTGATTTTTATTAATGACATTGCCAAAAACATCAAAAATTGTCGCATTTCGTTATATGCTGACGACCCTAAAAGGAGATGTCCTAAAATGGATTTTTAAAAATCATATTAACTAACCACAGTAATATAAATTTATATAGATACTTAGTCCAAAAACAAAGCTATTGAAGTAATTTGTAAATTTTTAAAGCCCTCCGATTCCGAGAAAATTAATTTTTGGTTTTCATGAAAAAGCTTTTTAAATGCCCGCCATTTGGCTTAAAAAGAAATGTATCCAGATTCGTAAATGATATTGGAAGAAAAAGAAAAGGACTTTAGGTGGTTATCGCACACTGCCTCCGGTTTCCGCACCACACCGGACGGAGATGCGGTGTATGTGTGTTATACACTGCGGGTTTTGTATGCAAATCAAGATTCTACAGCCAAAGTTAAGAAGTGCACTACCGCAAACTGGAGCGGTGTGCAGTGCAGTGTGGGAATCACAGAACAGAAGAAAGCATTTTGCTGTCAAAATGAAGAAAAGTACCGAATTGATCGACTCTAGTGGACGCAGCTTCATAGAAATTATATTTCAGGCGAATTTCTGCGATTCGATTCGACTCTGGGGGTCTACCGGCTAAAAAATATGGCCATGGACATGGGCTTCATTTGACATTTGAAGCCCATATGCCCATATAAGGGCAAAATATAGGCTCAATGAAGCCCTGTCCATATCCATATTTTTGAGCCGGTAGCCCCCTGCACGAGTAGCATGACAAACTCGAGAAGTGTTTTGACTACCTCGAAAGTCTATAATTGACAGCCGAACAATAGATTTGTCTACAATAAAATGTCATTTTTAAGGTTCTATTAGGGACAAAACCTTTCTCGAGTTCTTCATGCTACCCGTGCTGCTTGGTGCGCCTATTGGACGCAAGCCTTAAGCTAAGGGCTTAAGGCTTGCGTCCAATAGGCGCACCAAGGGACCAACAGGATGGCTGATGATGTTGGCCGACCATGATGGGCCATCGTGTACATGGCCAGGGGGGGCTACCGGTTAAAAATATGGATATGGACATGGGCTTCATTTGACATTTGTAGCCCCTATTTTGCCCTTATATGGGCATATTATGGGCTGTAAATGTAAAATGAAGCCCATATTCATATCCATTTTTTTAGCCGGTACAGGGACTGGGCCCTGTACACGATGGCCCACTACCCACTATGGTCAGCCAACAACTTTTGAATTTGACATGACCTGACATTGACAATGACAATGTCATATTTGTTTGACAGTTAAGGTTGTTCAGTGTTGCCAAGCATATGTAAATATTTCTACAATAAAAAAAACTAATTATTTAATTTAAAAAAAACGGAGGGCTTTATAATTTTTATTTTAGCGATTTTGGGTTCTTAATTATTG
This sequence comes from Crambus lathoniellus, assembly GCA_949710035.1. NCBI lineage: Eukaryota > Metazoa > Arthropoda > Insecta > Lepidoptera > Crambidae > Crambus > Crambus lathoniellus. Next base: position 707,802 of record OX453312.1, read on the forward strand.
TTACTATTACATAAGTCTGATTTTACGGTGGTTAGTTAACCTTCAGAATAAAAATCCAACCTTCATACAAATAGCGGACATCTCCTTTACAAACCTGTTAAGACTTATGAAGATAATATCCTCATTCAGAATGACCTAAACGGAGTTGTTGATTGGTGTGCTGTTAACTGCATGAGACTCAATATAGGCAAGTGCTTCCATATCAGGTACTCCAGGAAAAGAAAGCCACTTGTTACTAGTTACGAGATTGGTGACGTTAGGCTTAATAAAGTAGGAGTGATGCGTGATCTTGGTGTAAATATTGATAGCCGGCTAAAGTTTGACATACACACTGATGTTATTGTCACTAATGCTGCCAAAATGCTAGGTTTCATCAAACGTAACACCAAGGATTTGAAGAATATAAACACCAAGATTTTGCTTTATAACGCCTTAGTGCGCAGCCATCTCGAGTTTGCCTCCTCTATATGGAGTCCTTATTACTCTGTTCACTCACACAGGATCGAGAGCATCCAAAGGGCTTTCACAAGACACCTTGCCTTTCTTAGCAGTGGTTTTTCACACCGTCAACCCTATTACCAGCGTCTGGCTAAATTTAACATGACCAGTCTACGAGATCGCAGATGTGTGTTGGATATGTGCTTCTTTCACAGGCTTCTTAATGGACATCTACAATTCAACGAATTATTATCACATGTATCCCTGACAGTACCGAGCAGATATCCCAGACACTGTTTGGCCAAAACTTTTGCTACACCATTTGCCAGAACCAACCTCGACCAGGGGGGTGTCACTCCGCAGTTTAGGTACGTTCGGACGGCGCGCCTGCCGGGCAGGCGTATGGCATAGAAATTAGGTCCGCAAAGGGCTAGAATATATGCGATAGAAAGAGATGCAACGACAACGAGTGGCCGTTCGTAATTTGCTGCGCCGTACAAGCTGAATCCTACTTTATTGCGTTATAGTTAGAGTTGCTATTTATTTAAATGACTTAGCGGAGTGAACTATCTGTTACATAGTAACTATTTAGTAAGTTATTTAAATTTTTACTTTTTTGCATTCACAATGCAATTTTTATCATAGAAAAATGGAAAATAAAGTATTTAGAAAAAATCGACCTTCGACGCTTCTCGTAACGACTCCGTAGCTCAGTGGTTAGAGCAGTCGCCCGGATAGCGAAAGGTCGTGGGTTCGAGTCCCATCGGAGCTGGTTGTGAGTCGAGTCGATTTTTTCTAAATACTTTATTTTCCATTTTTCTATGATAAAAATTGCATTGTGAATGCAAAAAAGTAAAAATTTAAATAACTTGCCATAGTAATTTCTTCTTTAGCGATTGTCAAGTATCTGGAAAGGTATTTCTTTCGCGTGTGGGGGTAGTAATATCCTCACATTGATGAAATTAACGCTGGCTATACAGCGTGTAAGAAATATTTGATAAATTCGACGCTTCTCGTAACGACTCCGTAGCTCAGTGGTTAGAGCAGTCGCCCGGATAGCGAAAGGTCGTGGGTTCGAGTCCCATCGGAGCTGGTTGTGAGTCGGGTCGATTTTTTCTAAATACTTTATTTTCCATTTTTCTAACTATTTAGTAATCTGTGCCTCGACTTTCAGTCTCCTTTGGCATGAATTTGTAATGAGTACAATTCTTTAAGCAATAAAATTCCGGACTTGGACATCTTTCACGATAATTTTAATTTATTCAAATCAAAAATTGTAAAGAACATCAATTAATTACTTGTATTTTATTTTATTTGTATTTTAATCTATACATATAATAAAACAGGAACGAAAAAAAATCTGTACATGGAATATTTAAAAAAAATAAGTGTTAATATGTATCATGTGGATGTACTAATAAATAATAAATAATAAATAAAAAACCAATGCAAACTGGGTGACCAAAACCAGTGCAAAGTGGCCAAAACCGGTGTATTTGGCCCCCTCCGAACATTTTTTATGTAAAAAAAACTATATTTTTTTTCAATCTTTGAAAGTTGTAAGTTCGATAAATCCTTACTTATATTATAAATGCGTCTCTGTTTGTCTGTGTGTTACACAATCACACCTAAACTACTGAACCGATTTGAATGAATTTTGGTACAGAGATAGTCTAGAGCCTGAGAAAGGACATAGGCTACTTTTTATTTCTGAAAAATATCACCTTCCCGCGGCATAACCACAGAATAATATTTGTAGCAGAAGGCTCACTTCCGAAACAGTTACAATAAATTATCAATCTTGTCCACGCGACAATTAGGTCTAAAATAATTTGCACCCGCTCGCCTGCCTAACTAATTTACCGTTCATTACAAGCGAAATTGAACCTTAGCTGTACGTAATACGCTTCTATTACTCGGAACAACAAATAACGCAAATGATTTTTAAATACAGACAGTTTAGATCTTTTATTTTTACTTCTTTGCATTCACAATTCAATTTTTATTACTGAAAAAATTGAAAATGAAGTAGGTATGAGAAAAAGTCGTCCCTTCTCACATCACAACTAGTCCGATGGGGCTCGAACCCTGACACTGTCCGGGCGAATGCTCTAACGACTCAGCTACGGAGTCGCTAAAAAGTCGACCCGTCTAACAACTAGCTCCGATGGGACTCGAACCCACGACCTTTCACTGTCCGGGCGAATACTCTAACGGCCTGGCCACGAATAGGCGCGGCGGCGACGGCGACGAGTGAATTGCGCATCCGTTGGTGCGTCTCATTGACTTATTTGATTAGACGTCTGTTGCGAGCGCGCAATGATTGCGCAATTCGCTCGTCGCCGTGTCCCCGCCGTCGCCGGCCGCCGCGCATTTTCGTGGCCAGGGCCGTAACGACTCCGTAGCTCCTTGGTAATTAGAGCATTCACAGTTATTACATTATTCTAAGACAGAAAATAGGCAGATATTTTGTAATTTGGTAGGTAGGTAGATACTTAAAAAATGGAAAATGAAGTATTTAGAAAAAATCGACCCTTCATTTTTCAATATAAAAATTGCATTGTGAATGCAATAAAGTAAAAATTTAAATAACTAGGTAGGTACTTATTTTAAAAAAGCTACAGCTACTTCCTATTGATTATTTTTCCCTAATAATAATTATTCGTAGGTACCTAACCTAGCTATGTAGGTATAAAAGCGAGAATCGCTTTGTCAATTTTTATTTTTTGTCGTAATTACCTATGCTAAGGTGGGTCCGGGGGTCCTTAAATCAAATATTCGGATCATTAAGTATTATAGATACTTAGAATAAGACAGTATAGTCACACAAAAAAACTTAAGTACCTTTACCGAAGGCCGCACAATAATATTTAATATTACGGATTTTGCTATGGGTATAACCATATGGTAACACACGTGTGTTTTGGCGCGAAAGTGTGGCGAAAGTAAAATAAGTAACTTCTTTCTCGCGTGGCGTCGCATGCACAACTGAGCGGTGAGCGCGCGTGACACCCGCCTATTCTCTACCTCGCGGTAGACAGCGCGTATTCGATTGAATTGCGGATTGAGCCCCCCCTGGCATAACGTCGTGTAGTACGCGCGGGCGAAGCCGCGGGCGGAAGGCTAGTTCTCTATAATTTTATAAAGCGTTTAAAAGTGAAAAAATCCTTAAAGTGGCCAAAACCGGTACGCGTGCCCTATAAAAAAATTTGATTAGAATATTAAGTTCATTTATTAGTTTATTTTGTTGTTGTTTCTGTTCCAAATAATTACGTAAAAATAAAATTATAATAACTTCCAAAACTTATGTATGACGGATGTTAATCCTGGGACTAGGTGGCTACTGCGTTACTTTATGGATATAAACTTCATACGTTTTTTGGAACTTTAAGTCGATTTTATAAAAAAAATAGGACGATAATTGTCCGTTTATTAACCTGAGCTATTACAACTTTGGAAACGGTGGCGATATTTGCCTTCGTATATGACATTGTGGTGCTCCCCACGCCCGCTGCACATGCGTGGCGGTCGTGGAGGTGGCGTCGGATTTTACATCAAACGTCATGTTAACGTCCGATACATGAAGCATCCGGAAGCCGATATTGAGCAGATGTGGATAACGACTAAGATTAGCGGGTCTACCATTGCTATCGGTACTGCATACAGACCTCACTGGATCAATGTCGAAACCTTTCTGGATGCTTTGACTGAGTCGGTTTCTTACTTTAGCCGGAATGATTACGTAGTTTTATTGGGAGATTTTAACATTAACTTGCTTGCTGGGAACTGCGGTCATACCAGAAGGCTGCAGCAGTTCCTGTCTTACATGGAATTGAGCCAGGTAGTAACTGACCCTACTCATTTTACAGCCGACTCGGCGACTCTTATTGATGTCATCTGTACCAACTGCCCGACACGCAAAATTGAAAATACGCACGTTAATGGTTTGTTCGGTCATTGTATGGTGAGTGTCACGGTCTCGGTGAAAAAACCTAAAGTACCTGCTCGAAATTTGACATATAGGCCTATTAAACACATTGACATGGACGCTTTTGATGCAGAGTTAAATGCCACAGATTGGGTGGCGATCGTGGCTCAACCGACTGTAGACGAGATGGTGGATTCATTTCAGCTAACTTTGCTATCACTGTACGATAGGCATGCCCCTTTAAAGACAGTCAAAATTAAACCAGATTTGACATTCCCGTGGATTACTGATACCATCAAACGTATGATAAACTTGCGAAACAAAGCTCTCAAAAAATATCGTAGCACTAAATCCGAAGCTGATAAAAAAACTTGGAAAGATCTAAATAAGATGGTGGAAATCGGTCTATCGACAGAGAAGCGTGCCTATTTCAATCATCTGATCAACTCTCACGCTCGTAATAGCAAGTCATTCTGGAAAGGTGTCAAGAATCTAATTACTACTGATCCATGTGGCGGAAAGGGACTTCCCTATACTTTTAACGATCCTGACTTAATAAACACTCATTTTCTAAACATTCCAATTGCTAATGTATCACAGCTGTACATAAACTCTTTCTACTCGCGTCGTCACGGGGATGCTGTATTTCGCCTGCAGCCGGTCTCTGAAACGGTGGTTGGAAATATTATAATTTCTTTAAAGTCTAATGCAACTGGAGTTGACGGAATTAGCAGAGACATGATAATTCTGACACTGCCAAATACACTTAAAGTTATAACTGCAATCATAAACTTGTCTCTCTCAACCGGTATATTCCCAGAAAAATGGAAGCATGCGTTAGTGACCCCGCTGCCCAAGGTAACTTCTCCATCTGAGCTTAAAGACCTGAGACCCATCAGTATATTGTGTTTTCTTTCCAAAATACTAGAAAAGGTAGTCTATGCGCAGCTCTCCAAATTTCTTGAGGATAATCACATCCTTCCTGTAGCGCAGTCTGGATTCCGACGAAATCGTGGTACGTCTACGGCGCTTCTTGATGTTGTCGATAACATCTTATATGAGCAGGATTATGGACGGGGTACTATTCTTGCTCTCCTTGATTACTCCCGCGCCTTTGACACTATAAATGTACCCTTACTTTTAGCCAAACTTAGATACTATGGGCTTGATGACTGGTCAATGAGCTGGTTTTCTAGTTACCTCACTGGCAGATTGCAGTCAGTTAAATTATGTGAGCATAACAATGGCTGTGTTTCTAGTATGTCACGTCCTAGAGCGACTGAGTACGGCGTACCTCAAGGCTCTATTCTGGGTCCTCTTCTCTTCATACTCTACACAGCTGACCTTGTAAGTGTACCTAAGCATTGTGAGTGCCACTGCTACGCTGATGACGTGCAACTTTACATACCTACTTATCCCAATTCTACAGAAGAAGCCTTAACAAAAATTAACATGGATTTGAAGCGAATCGACGAATGGTCGAAGGAAAATGGACTTTTACTGAACCCAGACAAAACCAAATTTATGATACTTGGCACGGATTCACAGGTTCGCAACATACTTCGCTTTAATCCAGTGGTTCATATTGCGGAGCAACCCATCGAAAAAGTGGAAGAAGCTCGTAATTTAGGCCTTGTTTTCGATAGTCGGTTACGTTTTGAATCTCATGTGCTCAACGTGGTAAGAAATTGCATGTACCGCTTAAAAATTCTTTACCGTGTTCGTAATTTTCTAAGCGAACAGACTCGTGTCAGCTTGTGTGAATCTCTAATTCTTTCTAGGCTGAATTATTGTGACGTCGTGATAGGCCCTCGATTATTATCCAGAACTCAACGCCTGCTTCAGCGCGTACAAAATGCCTGCAGTAGATTCTGCTTTAATGTACCTCCTAGGGCTCATGTCACTCCCTTTTTAAACTCGGCTGGGATGCTAAGAGTAGAATTGCGTAGGAAACTGCATTTTGCTTGTCTCGTATTCAAAATTATTAAGAACCGTCAACCTGAGTACCTTTTCAAAAAACTTAGATTTTCCACTGCTCATGACAGGTATGGTGGTATTAGGTCCACACGTACTCCCCTAATCAACTATCACCACCGCACTACAGCATTCAGGGGAAGCTTTCGTTTTCAAGCTACTAAATGCTGGAATGACCTGCCACCTCCGCTTAGAGCTCTTCGATCCATAGTAACATTTAAATTTAAATTTCGCTCATTTCTGTTAGAGCTCCAAAAGCGTAGTTAAGTTAACTGTTTTTTTCTAACCCCTGTAGTTTTGTATTTTGCATCTTCTTTTATAACAGCCGTGCATGTTTATTAACCATAATACGTTTATTCAGTAGTTTACTTTTATTATGTTCCCTCCTTTTCTAACTTAAGTTACACACTGTCCTCTTAATTATATTAACCGTTCCCTCTACTCAAATTATTGTTTTAAGCAACTATGACTATTTGGCTATCCAGCAGTAAACGCGTCAACCCCCGCACATCGCTTAGGGTGATGGCTGAAAATCGGCATTTCACCTTTGGTGGATATTTTTGCCGAGCCAGGACCCATTTGCTGCTGCACACAGGCACATCTCAACAAAATCTCTGCAACTATTGTAATTATTTATTTTCTTTCTTTCTTTTTTTTTGTATGTTCATTTGCTTGTGTTTATGTGTGTGGCAACAATAAACGTTTATCTTATCTTATCTTATCTTACATTGTAACAGTTTTTCGAACAGACATTCAAATGACTATACTTTTTGTCCATTTTTTTGCCGGTAGCCCCTCTTCACGTGTCCGTCTAAAACGCCCCACAGATGATCAGTTCGCCTGTCGGCAGCGGCCTGTCAGTTCGCTGCAATCGGCCACACACCCACAGTTTCGTAAAAGGTTTAGAACTGACAGCTAATGCTCAGGTATAGTGTGTGGCCGCTGGGGGGCGCGGCCAATGTTGACAGTTATCGGCCGGACTGAAACTACCGATTGGTACTAAAAACGGACGGGCCACAAGGGAAATTTGACATTTAGTTGCGGTTGCGTTACACCATGTTCATTACTATATTGCGCATGCATGCCTCAACTCCATAAGACCCGGCTCTTTCTTTGAGGAAGCGTAGATTTTCAGTTTACAAGACAGTACCATGCAGGATTGAATTGGCAAGACGTCAGTATCATTTTATGAGTCCCACCCTTTATAACAGGATAAATAAGGTCCTTAACATAATCACAAAGTAACTACGCGGGCGGTCGCCGGAGCAGAGAGTCCGCTTAGAACAAAGTGCCATTTTCGTCACGCACACATAGACGTCACATTTACAGGCAATATGGGGCAGTTTGGGGCAGAGATCAGTCGCGACGCGAGTATCGCAAAGAGGTCAGTGATCGCAAGTTGCAAAGAGCATACGTCCACGCCGCTACGTGTCACCGTGACACTTATATACAGCTATTATCAAAATATATAACCGATTTTATTACAGTTGCAGTGTATTTGGTTGTCTTAATACCACTAAAAACTGTGCCTACACGTTCTTCAAATTTCCAAACGTTATTGAAAGGTAAGTACGTATGCAAAACTGTTTTCTCTTGTTGGTAGGTATAGGTACCTAGGTACTTTTGGAACTAGCCGCTTTGATAACGTAGACGATCAACCATACACATTTATCTTATCGTTCGCTGGTAAAACGCCAGTATTTAGATACCTACTATGGTTTAGTTAAGTAGGTTCCTAGATATATTATTTGTTGGCGCTCGACTACCGCCCCGCCCCGGTCACAACTCGCAACGGGTCACGCATAATCTATTTACTAATGCTACGCTGGTCCATATTGGTCCATATATATATATATATATATATATCCATATATCCATTTGGTGCTCTGTTTACCATCTAAACAGCCTCTAAGGCATGTAAACATGTTTAAGATGTATGTATAAACGAATCGATGTACCTATGTATGATTGTAAACTTATACTACCTACTCCTTTTTAAATTCAGGATCAATACAGAAGCAACCCTAGTGAGTCAGACAAGGATAGGTATATATTTTCAAAAACGGTGGCAGCGGTCCTTTTGTAAACTCTTTATTTTGTGACATAATTATGTACTTTTACATTAAGACATTGTAAATCAAAAATTACCAAATGGATTCAAAGTTTGATCAGAGACTGAAAACCTCATTGAGATTCGAGAGAGTTATGCGCAAGGGAAGTAGGTGTACTACTAAACTAAACTGACTCACTGATCAGAAGATTATAAGTAAAAAATAAAAGTATTCATGACAAATTAAACTAATTCCACTAATCAGTGTGAATGGATAAAATTTAAGTTAAGACTGTGAAGTCAGCACACTAGCGCCGCTATTGAAATTTAGTGCTTAATTATAGACGAAATTGTAAATTATCTAAAAATAGCGTCATCTAACAAAAAGGCTGCATCTGAAAACCAGCGCCGCAGCCTCAGCTGTGGTACGAGCTGAGATGAGGCCGTTTCAGCAAAAATAATTGTCTATTATTGTCTTTTTGTTTTTTATTTTCTATGTATTGTGTGTTCTTTTTGCTGAATAAACTATTTCTATTTCTATTTCAATACTAATACACAAAAAAATGTATACGACGAAACTTAAACTGTAACATTGTTATTAATATAAAGAAAATAAAGCATTTCTCAAATTTTTACTAGCGCCATCTCTCGAGAGTTAGCAAAAGCTTAGCCTGAAAACTGCTCATTGTCTCTTCCCCTCTACGAAGTGCAAGCCAAGGAATTTATAAGTGTGCAAGCAGATAATAACAAATACATTTTATCAATATATATACCTCAGTTCACAAAAGCGCCATCTACAAAAAGTTTTCCCTGTTCCACATATCGTACCGGCATACCATAAACAAAAAGCTGTTTTATCATGAACGCATTGTTTATTTCGATACTGAATGTTGGTGCTCCAGACGTTATGCGCGGTAAAAATAAATTTTTTGGTATTCTCAGTCATTTTAATAGAAACTCATAGTATTTTTTTGATAAAACGTTCAAATTGAATGGAAAGTAAATTCCTTTATGTGTTTTAAAACCATTCATTATCCTAAATATTAAATAATATAAAGTTTATATAACTTATATCTTTAATTTTTTCGTTATAATTATTATCCGAGAATATGAACCTGCCAAATGGCGCGAAGTCTGAAGTTTGTAGATGTTACCATATCAAAAAATTATTATTATTGGTAGAAATAGTTTCGTTTATGATGCCGATGTTCAACTTCGCCTGAATTGTCGCGAGAATTTTTGCTTTAAAATAATCGCCATAGTGTGGCCGCTCGATCCCAAAAATTTACGCGATAATCGCCACTCGAGCTATCGGCATAAGGCATACGGTGTAGTGAATGCCGTAGTAAAATTATCACTTTAATGGGCGATTTTCTGAAAGCTCAGTCACTAGATGGCGCTGTCCCACCTATGCAGTTAGAAGGAACGGAACGTTATAAATTTTACTTTGACACGACTTTTTTTACGTAAAACGGAACGTCAGACAGATGTTATTTATTTACCTAAATCTTTAAATTTACCTATTTCGTTTCTGTTCCTCACAGTAGTACTTATTTAATATATAATTAGTTTCCTTTGAGTTTTTAAAAAGTAATTAATTTAAATATGTTTCATACCAAAATATACCATAGACATGTACATACTTATTCAACGCCATCTAGTGAAGCAATTGGAAGCTTTTTTTTTTAAATGGCCTCTCAGAAAATCGCTCATTATGGCGATAACGTGGCTACACTGTGTTGGAATGGGCGATTTTCTGAAAGCTCAGTCACTAGATGGCGCTGTCCCACCTATGCAGTTAGAAGGAACGGAACGTTATAAATTTTACCTTGACGCGACTTTTTTACGTAAAACGGAACGTCAGACAGATGTTATTTATTTACCTAAATCTTTAAATTTACCTATTTCGTTTCTGTTCCTCACAGTAGTACCTATTTATTATATTATATTAGTTTCCTTTGCGTTTTTAAAAAGTAATTAATTTAAATTTGTTTCATACCAAAATATACCATAGACATGTACATACTTATTCAACGCCATCTAGTGAAGCAATTGGAAGCTTTTTCTTTTTTAAATGGCCTCTCAGAAAATCGCTCATTCCGATGTCTAGTAGCATATTCCCATAGTGTGGCCGCAGCATGATTCGCTTTTTTTTAGTTATAATGTGAATGTGATATGGCTGAGCGCATATGGTCACGATAGTTCTCCGTCTGACTTTGCTCACATAGACAATCTCTGCCTTTTAATCACCTTATCTGAAACGAAACTGTTTTGTCTACGAGACGATATGTGGCCACAGAACACTATTACTCCTAGCGCGCTCACTAAAAATCGGCCAAGTGTGAGTCGGACTCGCCCATAAGGGGTTCCGTTTCTCTACCTACCCACTTGTAAGCCCCCAGTACAGGTTGGCCGACCATGGTCGGCGACCATGACCAATACGTCATACATTGACACTTTTGAACGAACAAGTTTAAAAAGTTTCTTTCAAAAGTGTCAATGTACAATGTATTGGTCATGGTCGCCGACCATGGTCGGCCAACCTGTACTGGGGTCTTAACGATGCCGTTTCGTTCCAGTCATTATGAATGGTTAGATAGAACCTCCATGACGGCAGAAAACTCTATAGTTTTACCTACTGGCCATCAATTTCATCCTGTTTCTTCGTTCCACGTGCCCTGTGCAGCATTTTGATCCAGTCCTACCCGATTACCTACATATAAGCCGCGCAGATAAAGAAACAATATAGAAATGGCGGCCGTCTGGTCATGCCAAAGCCATCTTCTATCTCACTCGTTGCACTTGTAACGCAAGCAGCCGAGAAATAATAGCGGGCCATGGCACAGCCATCTCTATCGTCTTCTACAAGCCATGCGCATAAAGTTGGCAACGTAGTTTTAAGTGAACCGATTTGACACCGTTTGCACCGTTTGACAGGTAAACAGCGAGTAAACCTCGAGTACTGAATCCTATGGAGATGGCATATCTTCTATACATCTATACAAATAAATAAAATTGGAGTGTCTGTTTGTAACATTAAATAACCGCTTTTTACGACGTGTATATGATTAAATATACGGTACATATACCAAAATGTCATTTTTTAAAATTTTTGTCTGTCTGTCTGTTTGTTCCGGCTAATCTCTGAAACGGCTGGACCAATTTTGACGGACCGATTAATACGACAATTAGAAGTAGTTTAAAATTGAATTCCAAGATTTTCTTACATTGTGACTTAAGTACTTACACCTCACTTTTTCGTAGGTATGCCACCTCCATAGGATTTAGTACTCAGAGGAGTAAACCGGTTCACAGCAATGTTGCCGTTCCGTATCATAGCATGGCTTGTAGAAGACGATAGAGACGGCTGTGGCCATGGTCATGCTCTCATCTCTCATGCATCTCGCTCACACATACCGTCATGCTGCATGTAGACCACGTGGGTGTGTTATGCTATCGCGCTTAAACTTAATGCTTGGCCGCCATTTACAGTTTGTTTCTTTAACTGCTCGATCGAGTTATACACCTGCCTAAGCCAAACAGTGGCGTAGCGTGGACTATTAAAGACGTGTAGTCTAGAAGAATTTTTGAATTTTACGACTTTGAACGGCATGGAATGTAACAGTTTGACACCGGGTTTTTTTAGACTAATTCGACCCTGCTGAACACGATTTTGCCCGGTGACATTCCAATTTCCCCCCCCTACCCCCCTTTTTCATTGGAAATATGTCCCTTGCCACGGTTTTTTCCGTTTTGTACAAAAACTATTAGATCTATATGAAAACTGTCAATGACAAAATTAATCTACATTAAATTACCTACCACATGGTAAAACTTTTATTTTAATAAGTCTTATAGTTTTTGAGTAACATCCACCCAAATTTCAAAGTTTTTTTTAAAATAATTTTAACTATATTTTCGCCATTTTATAGGGAAACCGCTGAATTTGGAACAAAGTGATGTATGCACTAATCAATCTTGATATATTAACCTACAAAATAAGACCCTATTTACAGTCATACGAGTTTTTGTTCACCTTTGACAACTTACAGCGCCGAACTTGCGAACATTGAACAACAATTAACCCTCATAAACTACCTACTTTATATTTCGTAGTGGTAGGTTTCTAAAGATAAGCAAGCAAATCTTTTACAAGGTGCTAGTCAAAGATATATTATATGTACTAACGCACGTACTAGTTCACTAAAGTAGTTTGAGAAAGAAGTTTTGGTGCAGGTATAGGGATCTGTAAAGAAAAGAGGCCTCAATTTAGACAAAAGTATATTTTAATCGTCATAGATTGTGTTTATTGTTTGATGATAATAAAAAAATTATGAAATTTCCGACTTAATATTATTATTATATTTATTGCACATTTGCAGTAACATTATTATGGCATACTCCCCGACAAAAACAGCCAGATGTGCAAGGTTGCTTCACGTCTCTGCGGCAAATGCAAGCTGCCGTTTTACACCCTGCCTTACAGCCGCATGTAAGGAGGTCTTTGCAGGCCTTGGGAACAGCCTCTAAGGTTATAAGAATGGGCGTGAGCTAATCCCCTTCTTGCTGCCAGCCGTAATCCGTTGGAGAAAGCAGTAATAATTCTCCAACATGTGCATTTCTCCAAAAAAAATTTGGTATTGCGCTCGACGGATATGAAAGTGAGCAGCATCTGAAATTGGTGGCAGTGCTTCAGGAGATGTGGCTTTAGAAAATAGAACGTGCCTGGCTTGGTCGGCTGTATTTATGGACTTATATCTCTCCTTATATAAACTCCTAAATATGAAAGAAGATGTCCATGTACCTCAAATACTTTTAAGGCCTGTGATTTGCTAATTCCACTTAGGTATGATGTCACGTCTGAGCCAGTCAGTGCGTGCAGCGCTGGTAATTTTTTTTTCGTTTTCGGACATATTTACAGCAACATCGTGGATTGGAATAAATTTTCTCGCAGAACTTGTCCCATCCATCATCCATAATTTTTTTGCGGATATCCGTCCACGATGATGCAATAGTAAAGTAAAGACATCAGTATCCCTGACTGATACTATAACATTCTCAAACGGACTGTTTGTAGCGTGTAGTATCAGTCTTGTGTCGGCTTCCTCATGATTGGCTCTGAGAGGACTGACATCAGTAATGTTACTGCAAATGTGCAATAAATGTAATAATAATATTAAGTCGGAAATTTTATAATTTTTTTATTATCATCAAACAATAAACACAATCTATGACGATTAAAATATACTTTTGTCTAAATTGAGGCCTCTTTTCTTTACAGATCCCTATACCTGCACCAAAACTTCTTTCTCAAACTACTTTAGTGAACTAGTACGTGCGTTAGTACATATAATATATCTTTGACTAGCACCTTGTAAAAGATTTGCTTGCTTATCTTTAGAAACCTACCACTACGAAATATAAAGTAGGTAGTTTATGAGGGTTAATTGTTGTTCAATGTTCGCAAGTTCGGCGCTGTAAGTTGTCAAAGGTGAACAAAAACTCGTATGACTGTAAATAGGGTCTTATTTTGTAGGTTAATATATCAAGATTGATTAGTGCATACATCACTTTGTTCCAAATTCAGCGGTTTCCCTATAAAATGGCGAAAATATAGTTAAAATTATTTAAAAAAAAAAACTTTGAAATTTGGGTGGATGTTACTCAAAAACTATAAGACTTATTAAAATAAAAGTTTTACCATGTGGTAGGTAATTTAATGTAGATTAATTTTGTCATTGACAGTTTTCATATAGATCTAATAGTTTTTGTACAAAACGGAAAAAACCGTGGCGAGGGACATATTTCCAATGAAAAAGGGGGGAAGGGGGGGGAAATTGGAATGTCACCGGGCAAAATCGTGTTCAGCAGGGTCGAATTAGTCTAAAAAAACCCGGTGTCAAACTGTTACATTCCATGCCGTTCAACATGAAAAGGAGAAGGCTTTTCAGATTATTCTTCTAGACGGCGAAGTCGCATCAGCGAGGCCCCTTTTCTTTTGTACCCAAGACATATTCACAGAATAAATAAATAAATAAATAAATAAATAAATAAATAACTTCTTACATTCACACCAATTATCTAAGCCAATTTTAATTTCATTAAGAAACTGTATCATGGAAAACTTGATAACGGATAAATATATACTTAAATACTTTTTGTTTGTAAATACATACTTAATATACATAGTAAACACTCAGACCAAGACAAATAGACATGTTCATGCACACAAATATTTGTCTTGTTCGGGAATCGAACCCGAGACCACTGGCGCAGAAGGTGGGTAGCCTATCTATTATAGGCTACTACCTACTACTATCTAACACTGATATTGAAAAAAAAAAGCAGTGTGATTCGGACTCGCCCATGATGGTTCCATGCCCATTTAACATACCGATTACATTATACTAGGTACACCTAGCTTAAAATACTACTATCATTTTTCGCCAACAAAAAATAACTTTGTTTTTCAGTGTTTGGGATTAACAGCATTATAATTTGTTTTAAGGGGTAGATTATCCGACTTTAAACTAAACGGGTTGCAGTTTCACTCGTTTTTTGTCCATCAGATGCCTGCCTTTCATCTACTTCCAGGTTTCTAAAGGGAATCGAAAACGTTAGATTTTAGCTACGACGCACCTTTTTCGCGATATTGACATTTTTATAAAATTATTTATTATGAAAATTTATATTATCGATAATAACGTAGGTAGTCAAAATAGAAGGGAGAAACGAGACTGGAGGAGATCCACATCCTCTCTCCTCTCCACCGATCAAAAAGCAGGCATCGTCACGGAACTGAGGTATACCCGTCCCTCTCACTCTCTAGCCGGGACAGAATCGAGTGAAAGGGGTGGGGCTAACCGAAGTTTCGGATTAGCGTTTCAGAGTACAGTCCCTGACACGTAGCAATGTAGCAAATCAAGCCGCTAGCGCCATCCAGCGGTGGTTTTTAGCTTAAAAGCCCAAAAATTCAGTAAATAGACGTTAGTAACGACAAATACCATTACTAACGCTTGGTTATTTTCGTTAATAACCGGCTTCGCTTCTTTTATGGTGACAGACATTTTACCACTCTAGAAGTGAAATTTTGAGAAAAAATGGTTCAAAAAACCTTCATAACATTTTTAAAGACCTATCTAAAAACCTAAATTAATTAATCCGGTCGTGCATGCAAGGACGTACCCAGGGGGGGAAGAGGGGGTCCAGGGGGTCTGGACCCCCCCCCCCCCCCCCCCGAAAGTGTCCATTGATCCGCGGGATGGGCGTGAACTACACGACGTTATCCCGCGGGAATGTGATATTTTCGGAATAAAAAGAAGCCTATGTTCCACTCCAGGCTACAAAGTATCTGTATCCCAAATTACAGCCAAATCCCCCCCCCCCCCCATGCAAACGGACCCCCCCCGACAAAAATTCCTGGGTACGTGCTTGTGCATGGAGTATTGCTCTCACCTGTGGGATGGTTCGTCTAAATACCAGTGCACTTGACTCAGTGGAACGTAGAGCCAGATAACTAATCGGAGACGATGAGCTGGTAAAAACCAAGCTCCATAGTCTAACCCATCGACGTAAAGCGGCTTGCTTGTCGGTATTTTACATTTTATGTTGTACATCGGAGAGTGTGCTTCTGAGCTGCATGAGCTCATTCCGCCATCCCCGTTCTACCACCGAAAATATAGACGCACAGCACTGCAGGATATCATCCTTACTTGGTTAAGGTCCCGCGGATGCTTACCAAGCGATTTTCTTCTTCCTTTGTGATGCGCACCGCCAAGGAATGGAATACCCTACCTGCGTCTGTTTTCCCGAATGACTACAACCCTATAATTTTTAAAGCTAGAGTGAATAGGGCGTTTGTGCACTACCACTGAATTTTACCGATCCGGAAAAAATCGGATGCTTGTATTTTAATAATTAATCATTTATATTAGTAATTAATTAAATACAAGCATCCGTTTTTTTCCGGATCGGTAAAATTCAGTGCACAAACGCCCATAGGCTGCTTCTGGGTAAGCTCGCTCCATCTTAGGCTTCTTCTCATACCCTAAGGTTCAGGGTGAAGCCAAGAACAAGCTCATAAAATATATATAAAAAAAAAACATTCTGCTACTCGTTCGCCTTTATTATCCTAATAAGAAATAGTAGGTACAATCTGCAGCAAAAGTGGTGGTGTGGAAATATTAAAAAGTCTGATTCGTTTGATTAAATAAATGTTTAATCATCATAACATAATACAGAACATCAGAAAAAAAATATCACAGACAAATTGAACATACAATAGATGTAGATTTAATATTAAAGTTAAAATTAAATTTATTAAGCAAAGTGCAATAGTCATAAAGAAAATAATCTACATTTATGGGCGTTTGTGCACTACAACTGAATTTTACCGATCCGGCGGTCCGTGTTTTTACGGACCGGCGTGGCATGAAAAACACGGATGATAGGCTTGTGCACTTGTCCGGTTTTTTACTGGCCGGGGCAGCGCAGTGATCTCTTTGAAACTACACTCTACGGACGCGTTTTAAACGAGAGGAATAATGAGTTCCTTGGAACGTCAGCAATTACTTGCTTTATTGCTTTATGTACGAAGACGTAGAAGACAGAAAGAATTTTGGGTTCATCCTCTTATCAGTGAAAGGTACCTGACAGGGTCATTTTACCGAAATCACAATTAATTGAGGCTTGATGAAAAATTATTTTTTAACTACTATCGAATGTCTACAGCTAGCTATATAACAAAAAAAGTTTCATCAAAATCCGCTTAGTAGTTTTTGCGTGAAACACGGACAACAGACAGACAGACTGACAAACAAAAATTTCAAAATCCATATTTTTGGTGCTAGATATATTACGTGTTATTGGTGAAAAATAATAATAATAATAATAAATAAATAAATTCTTACATTCACACCAATTATCTAAGCCCATTTGAATTTCATTTCATGGAAAACTTGATAACGGATAAATATATACTTAAATACTTTTTGTTTGTAAATACATACATATTATACATAGTTAACACCCAGACCAAGACAAATAGACATGTTCATGCACACAAATATTTGTCTTGTTCGGGAATCGAACCCGAGACCACTGGCGCAGAAGGTGGGTAGCCTACTCCTGCGCCAAATCGGTCGTCAATCGAGAAAGGCGCTTGAATTTATTTTGGCGTGCGTTAATTTATTTGCGATAACTCCTAAGATATTCATTTAAATTATATGGTGTAAAAGAGTAAAATAATGTGCATGAAATGCTTAAAGCAACTAACGTATTTAGATTGATAAGGGTTAATACTGTATCCGTTTAAATAGCTTTCCAAATTACCGCATTGTTCGTAACCATTTTTTAAGAGATAATATGGCTATAATATGCTATCCTTAAAAGATAGACATATGCTATCGCGGACTTTTTTGTAGATCTATAGAAGAGGAATATCCCAACATGCATTATTTTTTTAAACCTCGAAAGGATTAGGCAGCGTTTTTGCAGAAAACTCCCGGGCGGCTTGCCGTTTGCCGGCACTTTCGACAATTATCGTTATATTTCTACCAATTTACACAATACTTTCATAAATTATATATTAAAATCTTTCTGAAGAACCACGCTACCTGTTAGTGAAAACCGCATGAAAATCTGTTTCGTAGTTTTAAAGATTTAAGCATATATAGGGACAGACAGACGGGAAGCGACTTTGTTTTATACTATGTAGTGATTTATGATTAAAATACAACCATCCGTTTTTTTCCGGACGGTAAAATTCAGTGTAGTGCACAAGCGTACATATGTTTTTCATTGCCGTCATCTCGGAACGGAAAAAAACGGTCCGGAATGGGGAAAAGTAAAATGACGGACGGTAAAATTCAGTGTGGTGCACAAGCGCCCATATGTTTTTCATTGCTGCCATATCGGTCCGGAAAAAACCGGATCGCCGGATCGGTAAAATTCAGTGTAGTGCACAAACGCCCTATGGGCGTTTGTGCACTACACTGAATTTTACCGATCCGGAAAAAAACGGATGCTTGTATTTTAATAATTTAATCATTTATAATAGTAAAAATTTATTTATTTCGTGTACTTTCAATGTTTCGAACCCTAAACTACACGAAATAAATAAATTCTATTATTTATAATAATTAATTATTAAAATACAAGCATCCGTTTTTTTCCGGATCGGTAAAATTCAGTGTAGTGCACAAACGGCCTATGGGGGTGCATCGGGGTTGACTTTTTGTGTCTTGCACCTTGCGTGTTCTTGATTTTTGTGATGTCTATTTCAAATTTAGTAGATCTGTTTATGTCTAATCATTATTACTAATTGTCTGTATTTGTAAAAGTGTTTTTTTGTCATTTGTCTCGTTGTTTTGTCATAAAACAATTTATGTACAAGACGCGTACTTAGGCCCGAATTCACCAATGATATTTAAACGCGATTAACGCTAAACGTGTTTAAAACGTATTTCTGTCCTTGTCACATTCAAACAGATGACAGAGGCAGAACTAAGTATTAAACACGTTTAGCGTTAATCACGTTTAAATATCAGTGATGAAAGTCGCCCTTAATCATGATTACAATTTGTCTGTATTTTTAAAAGTGTTTTTGTGTGATTTGTCTCATTATTTTTTCATAAATTTTTGCACAATTTACGTACAAGACAAGACCCGTGATTTGATTGCTTTGTTGCACTTTTGTTCCACAAATCAACAAATTATATAGGTAGACTTTTGTTAATAATTCACAGATTAATTAACGCTTAATTAAGTTTCTTCTTTTTATTGTGTTTTTAAGGCGATGGAATGTCGGCCTGAATAAAATAAATATTACTCTATTCATATATGCTCGTGGTATTAATTTTGGGCGTTTGCTTGCAAAATAAAACAGTAAACGTTTATCCTTAAAAACATTAAGTAAGACTACTTATATTATTTTTTAGTAATTTTGTCACACCACTAAAATAAAAAATATAAGTAATTAAAAAGAAAAAATCTTGTCTTACTAATATTACCTAACGTTTATAATAACGATTTAAATTCCAAACAAAAAAACATGGGACGAGTTGCTGAATTGAAATATTATTCCATTTAATTTTCTTCATCATCGTACTAAATGGGCCGTAGACATGTGCGACGAGTTGATGAATTGCTCATATTTTTTGCCTGTCTCTACTTTTCGCGATCACTCACACTTATGTAAAAACCAAGATACACCAAAAGACCTAAGTATATAAGTACCTATGTTTTTTATAATTTATTGAATGAACGACAAAGTTAAAATTTGTGGTTTTTGAAAATTATAATATCTCAAAAACTGCTGACTACATACAGTCTGTAAAATGTAGCATGATTAAAATGACGGCTCATTCATTTTCTAGCATAAAATTAAGCTACTTTAAAAAATATCGGATGCTGTTTTTCTTGAGCTTTATTCCAATAGGTTAAAGAATTTTTTTGCTTTGTACGTATGAGCTGTCATTTTAATGATGCTATATTTTACCATTACAGACTGTATCTCGTTCAAACCAATTTGTGTTTAAAGAATTTTTTATTTCTCATACGAACACTTTTTACATGGTTCACTTAAAATGAGAACTTAAAACTATACAATACATACTTAATATTATTAAGTATTACTTATATTCTGCGCAGCGCAGCTATAGTAAAAAAGGCAAAAGATTTATTTATACAAACAAAAACATAGGTACTTACATTACATGGCAAGCTTCTATACTGTATTTAATATTGTATTGTCATGTAAACAAACCAAAACTGCATGCAAAATTTCAGCTCAATCGAACACTGTGAAGTGGATAAAAACACTGTACCTATTTATCAATAATTGTTGATTTCGAGCACAATACAATCGTCACATTTACGCGCGGTCACTTATTTTGCTACCCACCCTCCACTAATGTTAACGCGTACTCCGGCCGGAACGTAGGTAGTAGGCACGGCACGGGACGGTAAACAAAGTATTCGAGCGCTCGAAGATGCGACACACAAGGAACGGCTCAACGGAAAGCCGTGGAGTCGCTTGTTAAATTTATTTTCTTTACTATTGCGGCTTTTTGAAGTGTAATTTTTTTTATCAAAACAAAATAATTCTTTATTATAATTATATATATAGGTACCATATTCTTAGTTTTGTTTTGCTATTATTAATGTTTGCATTTATTTATTGTATTTTTTTTTTATTGATCCATCATATGTTTTTTGAGTTTACTTTTGAATATTTTTATGTTTTCTGAATTTTTAATATCTTCGGGCAAATTATTGTACAAGTTTATTCCTTCATATGTTAAATTCCTTTTACCGTAATTAACTGTTCTTGGCAAGGGTACAAATAGTTTATTTTTTTTCCTCAAGTCATGCTTAAATTGTCTTTGGGGAAAATTGATGTTAGTTTGTATTGTTTTCGTTATAATTTTTTTGACTAAAATACAGATATTAAATTTATATAGTTGCTCGAGGTTAAATAATTTTGTATTTTTATATAATAATTCAGTATTTGTACGAAAATGTTTATGAAATAGTACTTTTATAGTTTTATTTTGTAGGATTTGTAAATCTTTCAATGCAGTCTTAGAAGCCGATCCCCATAGTTCAATCAGATATTGTAAATTCGATTTTACTAACGCATTGTATAAAACAGTTCGTGCTTTATGTGGTATGCAGAAAGATATTTTTCGTAATGATCTTAAAAGTGGTCTCAATTTCTTTTTTAAGTGCTCGATATGTGGTTTCCACGTCAATCTATTATCAAGCCACAAACCTAAATACTTTTCTTCATTTGATTGATTTATCGGGGTATTATTTACAGTTAGTGGGTTATGATTTGGAACGATTTTATTTTTAGCTGTAAAGATCATGTATGAAGTTTTGGCTACGTTGATAGTCAAAAGATTATTTAAATACCACACACCAAGCTTATCAATATCCTCTTGTGCTTTGGAAATGATGTCATGAATACAATTACCGAAATAAAAAAGGCATGTGTCATCTGCGTACAGTGTGAGGTCACCAGCTAGTCTCAAGTTATTTATATTATTGATATAGATTAGGAAAAGCAGAGGTCCTAAAATAGACCCCTGCGGAATACCGTAGGTGATACTTTGAGGACTGCTCAAAAATTTCCCTATTTTTACGATTTGGGACCTATCTTCAAGATACGATTGAAGTAGCTTAAGAGCAGAATCTGAGATACCAGTGTTATTAAGTTTTTTAATTAATTTCGAATGACTTATTGTGTCAAATGCCTTCTTTAAATCTATGAAAACCCCCAAAACTGTCATTTTTTTGTCTATATTTGTCTTAATTTTGGTAATTAGATCTACTGTTGCAGAAAGAGTACTAGATTTTGGACGAAAACCATATTGGAAGTTGCTAAAAAAGTTTTTATTATTTAAGTATTCAAATAGTCTATTATAAATTATGCGCTCGAATACTTTTGAAATGACAGGAAGCACTGAGATAGGTCTATAGTTTCCTGGATCAGTTTTAGTGCCAGACTTGAAGATGGGGCTCACTTTCGCAATTTTCAGTGAGTCAGGGAAAACGCCTTTCGAGAGGCAGTTATTAATGCAGTGAGTTAAATCATCAAGTATTAATTCCTTTAAACATTTAATTGCTTTTGTGCTCACTCCGTCAATGCCAGTACTTGAGCTAATATCAAGTTCATCTATAATCTTTGACACTTCCTCTCTATTACACGGTCGAAATTGCGACAGGGTTGTATTGTGCTCATAGTCATTTCCATACATCAAAGTATCGATAGTGCTGTTATGATAATAATTTGGTATGTTATTTGCTAATTTACTACCTATAGTTGAGAAAAAATCATTGAATATTTCGCAAATTTTATTCCCTTCTGTTATATGATCTCCATCCAAAATCAATGTTGGTACAGTGGGGTCCTCTTGTACTTTGTTCCTGGCCAGAGTGTTCAGAAGTTCCCACATTTTTTGGGAGTTGTTATAGCATTTCTTGAATAATTCCAAATAATATTGTTTCTTTGATGTTTTAATGAATTTGTGGACGCTTCTCTGTAATGCCTTAAAGTTCTTTTTATCACCATCACCTGCTTTCAGATCCCTCCATATTTCGTTGCGTTTATTTATCTGGTCTAGTATTTCTTTATTTATCCAATCATCACATGGTGTATTTAATATCTTGGTTTTGATTACCTTATTTTGGTTTATACAATTTAATAGATTTTTTTCAAACTGTTCATATTCCCCGGTTTTATTTGCATCTGCTTTTTCTTCAAAACTTTTATAAAGTCTGTCATAATCTAAAGCTTCATACTGAGTACATTTTTTGCCCTGTATTTTTAATTTTGATATTTCGATAAAGATTTGTTTGTGGTCGGAGAGTGACGAATCAATTATTGAAAAATTGTACTCGTGATTATTTATATCTGTGCATACATGATCTATGATTGTCTTAGTCGTAGATGTTTCACGGGTGCAATACTGTTTGGAAATTTTATTTAATATTTGATATCCGGAATCTTTCGCTGTTATTAAATATTTCTTCGAATTATTATCTTTCTTTAATAAATCTATATTAAAATCCCCGAAAACGATGGATCTTTTTCTGTCTTCTAGTTGTGTATGGTATGTTTCCAAGAACTTATTGATATCAGTGTCCGGCGGTTTGTAGACAGCACCAATATTTAAACAGAGTTTATTAATTTTAAGCCATAGATAATGATTTCCGTCCTCTATCAAATTTTCCGTCACTTCAAATTTAATTGAGCTATGAATATAAATGGAGACTCCACCCCCTCTTCTGTCCGGCCTAAAGTTGTAAGTGTGATTATAGTTCGGTAGTTTGTAGTTTTCGGCATCAGTATGTGATTGAATCCACGTTTCCACAAGAATTATAATGTGTAGTGTTGATGACATAGCCTTAAGAATGCACTTAACTTCGTCAAACTTTCCTGGCGAGCATATGCTTTGGATATTGGCGTAAAAGACTCTTAAAGATGAAGAGGTTATAGGCAGATCGTGATAATTATTGACGATAAAGTAATTTGTGTTTTTTGATGTATCGATGTCACTCCCAATAAAAAGTTGCTGTGAGTTATTTAGTTTTTTGGTTGTGTATTATTTTTTAACAGTTTAGGTGTGCCTTTGACGTACTTGATAAAAAGATTTTTTTCTCCATTTTCTTCCCGGCGTTTTAACTCTTCTTTAAGGGATTGTAGGTATGTTTTCTGAGAAGGAGTCTGATCCGAGTATAATTTAATGTTATCAGGTAGTTTTGCTTTCATTCGCAGCAGTTGCCTAGGTACTTCAACATTATCAAAACATATCTTTAGGAAACGGTCTTTGCCAGGGTTGTATTTACCTATTCTTATGCATTTACTTGGTTTAGGACAGTTTTCATTCAGCACATTAATAGTATTCGCCACCATCTCTTCATCATATGCGCGTCTTGTTGCATTATTTTTGTCTGTTTTTTCTGGAATACCCACAATTATAACATTCTTCTCTCGTTCATTGCGGTCTTTTAGTTCCGAGATGAGGCTTTCGTGCGTTTGGAGTAGCGATTTCGGTCCGCTATTTGGGTTGTCTCGTAGCTCAGTGATGTCCTTTTCAAGCAGTACTATTTTTTCTTGTGTTTTGGCATAATCGGTTTTAATATCCTGTATTTCACTACTTATTATGTTTACTTTTTGCGTCATACTTTTTGTTTCGGACTTGATTGTTTTCATTTCTTCCTTCATTTCCGATATTTCTAAACGTATATTTGTAAGATGTTCGTTTTGTGTCTTAGCAAATTCTTGGAAAAAACTCATAATTTCTGCACGAAAATCTGACAGATCTTGCTTAAAATCGTGTATGTGACTGCGATCTTTTCGCTTTCTGGAGTTAACGTTTGTGAATTCATCCTCCTCATAAGCTGTTGTGATCAGATTAGGCGTAGACCCGCCGACGCATCCGCTTCCGCTTGTAAGTATGGTATTAGGCGGTGTTTTCTGCACCGGATTCATCGTGTCGCTTGAGCGAGATGTATGACAAACTATCGCACACTTTCACGGTCAAGTAGCTGAACTGACACCGAGTAAGAACGACACATGCAGCTATCGTAAGAGTTTTAAAATGAGCGTTAATGTTTACACGTTAAGTGCCAATTTCACTTGCACTAGTTTTGAGATTTTTTAATATGTTTTTGTTAATTTATATGCACACGTCCAGTCGCTACGCGCGCGCTCGCGGCAATTTTCGTTGAACGTTTGAAATTGAGATCATAAAATAGGTACAGGGTGTTCGGCAGAACGTTGAACATACGCAAAAATAATAGGGGGTAGGTGGGGTGGTCTGCTACCTAACCACTCCCAAAGATTTTACCTAGGTCAAAAGTTTTTTATTTTTTTTATTTAAGTTTTTGGAATTTCGTCACTTTCATACCTTTAAGCCTATGTAACTTTTTTCTTAAGGCGAGGAATCCCGACCGAAATAGGCACGCTAACGCTTGCTCGGCCGCGCTCTATACACTTCGCGCGGACCCAGCGGCAGCCGGCAGTGAACTGTGAACTCGCGAGCGCCCCGCGAATCGAAAATCACTTAAAATTCAATTAAAAATTAAATATTAAAAAAAAAAAAAATTATGACGGGCGGAATCCCTCGGCTATTCAAAGACAATTATTTTTATATGTTTTTCATTAACTAAAACCAAGTATACTGCAAGTAATATGATATTTGAATTATTATTAGACGGATGTTTGGGATTTTATTTCACACAGTAAAATTTCACCAATCGAAAAAAAACGGCAGGAAGCACTAGATAAATAACTGTAAAATAACATATATTTTTTCCAAGTTATAAGTACTTGTGATTTGCGAGTAATCCATAATCTAAAATACCCTATTTTGGGGAATCGGCGCCTTAAGGACAGTTCTGATTTTATTTATTATTTTTAGCATCTTATGGTTGGCATTGGCAGGTGATAAAATTAAACTGATACTCTCTGCTCTCGGCTCTGCAAATACTTAATCACGAAATTATGACCCCAAAATAATATACTTAAATAAAATTAAGTTCCAAAACTAAAACCCGACTACTGAAAAATCACGTTCTAAAAAGTATGAAACAAGAAAATTTTCAGATGAGAATATTTTCTTGTTTCATTTCATTTTAACCTTTAATACGTTTATCATTTCTTAAATTAGAAAGAGCCATAGTTACCCGTACCTTCTATAGTGGAAATCTTATTGTAGCACTAATTACACGAACATTTAATAACACACATGACATTTTGTTGTGTGGGAGCTTTGCTTTCATAGCCACTATTTACTTAATATTATTTTCATTAAGTCTCTCTATGAGAAAAGCTCTTATCGCCAAATTACAGAAACTCTGTATACAAGCTTCCAAAATATTTACCTACATTTACTTATTATGTTTACAGGTAAGTATAACACTTACTGGTACGGTCGAACAGTGATTGAGGATTCCGGGAGTAGTGCACTTTCACCTTCAGCCTTATCACCACTTTATCATCAGGTGTGATGAAGGCTAAGTGCTACCCCGTTGTGGATATAAAAAAAACAATTGAATTTTGATCCAAAGCTTCATTGAATTTCGACCATAATGAATTTTATTATCTGTTTGAAGAATAGCTTATACCTAGTCACGATTTTTTCCAATGAGCTGAACCATGGAGCTAGACATAATATGTAGTCTAGCTCCATGAGCTGAACGGTGAACTACCTATCTACATATATATTAGTTTAAAAAAATTCTTATTTCAATTTATCACTCGATTCATAAAATGTTTTTGTCTTCTATGAAAATAATATTAATAAAAAAATACCTCTTGTCTAAAGAAAAAGTGCTTACCTCGTAACGGCTTTTATTATATCACTTTAATAATACATTATTCTAGATTATAAACATTAAATTTTTATTTTACACAAAAAAATTAAAGTCTGCCCGACAAAGTGCAAAAGCAATGGCATGGGTATTAAAATTAGATGGCGCTTCAACTTACATCACCAGCCAACTTATATCGCTAGATGTCGTCAGTTTAGAAATTTACATAGGTAGAAGGTACCTATAGCTACACTTCTAGAGAAATCTTTTTCATATTCCTCCAAAAATGTTTACTGACGTTTAGTGGGGAAACATCAATAGTACAACATTTTGTAGTTCCTTACACATAAGAAAATAACTAGGTGCCTACTACTTATGGTGTCTACCTACAAATTTTCGTAAATTCTTCGGAAATCTTTTCCCAAAATAATTTCTGCTAAAGTAAATAAAACACATGTAAGGTCCGGTTGCTCGAAGCTTGGTTACGTTAATTTTAGGGTTAAATTATGGTTAAAGTAAATTAACCGGCGCGGGCAAATTTAAAAACCGTCGTTGAAGAAGCGGTTACTTTAAGGCGCCGATTCCCCAAAATAGGGTATTTTAGATTATGGATTACTCGCAAATCACAAGTAGGTACTTAAAACTTGGAAAAAATATATGTTATTTTACAGTTGTTTATCTAGTGCTTCCGGCCGTTTTTTTTCGATTGATGATATTTTACTATGTCAAATAAAAACCCGAACATCCGTCTAATCGTAATCCAAATATCGTATTACTTGCAGTATACTTGATTTTAGTTAATGAAAAATATACGAAAATGATTGTCTTTGAGTAGCCGAGGGATTCCGGCCGTCATAATTTTAATTTTTTTATTAGTTAATTTTTAATTGAATTTTAAGTGATTTTTGATTCGCGGGGCGCTTGCGAGTTAACAGTTCGCTGCCGGCTGCCGCTGCGTCCGCGTGAAGTGTATCGAGCGCGAACGAGCAAGCGTTAGCGTGCCTATTTCGGTCGGGAATACACATTTAACGGCGGTCAAAATAACCGACAGGGTGGGGGTGAGTCAAATTACACATTTAACGGCGGTCAAAATAACCGACAGGGTGGGGGTGGTTTAAATTTTGACATTAGTAATTAAGGGAAGGCTAATGAAATAGTACAGACAACACTTTTAACCCAACGTATTTCTTTGACCGAGGTCAAAATTGACAACGGTTAAATTTTAACTTTAACTTTACAGTAATGTACGAGCAACCGGACCTAAGTAAGTAAAACCATCGTAAAACATTCATTAATGCCACTAAGCGCCTGCAAGAACATTTTAGCGACAAATCTCGTAAAAATAAACATGCGTTTTTTATTTTATGTGCAGGCGTTTTATATAGATAAGAATTAGGCGAAGACGGCCGCTAGTTTCATTTGTATGGAAATTCAGCAACTTGTCGATGACTATTAAGGCGAGGATTCCCGACCGAAATAGGCACGCTAACGCTTGCTCGGCCGCGCTCGATACACGCGGACGCAGTGGCAGCCGGCAGTGAACTGTGAACTCGCGAGCGCCCCGCAAATCAAAAATCACTTAAAATTCGTATATTTTTCATTAACTAAAACCAAGTATACTGCAAGTAAAACGATATTTGGATTACGATTAGACGGAAGTTTGGGATTTTATTTGACACAGTAAAATATCACCAATAGAAAAAAAACGGCTGGAAGCACTAGATAAATAACTGTAAGTAAACATATATTTTTTCCAAGTTTTAAGTACTTGTGATTTGCGAGTAATCCATAATTTAAAATACCCTATTTTGGGGAATCGCAGCCTTAAATTATAAGCAATTATTGTAATAAGTAACGACACTTATAAACACATCTTAGATTTCTGCGCGAACTGTCCATATAAATGAAACACTTTCACGGATTTTCTCTCACGCTATTTATTTAACAACTTTGTTAAATTTTAGTTATTGCGTGAGAAAAAATCCGTGAAAGTGTTTTATTTATGTTTTTTTTGTAAATGTCGTGATCTGAAAAACGCGCTGGCAAGTTGTTTAAATGCGCCCGTTCTTCTTGTCAGTTAAACAAGTCTTGAATGGGTGGTAGGAAAATATTGACGATTCATAAGTACCTACATGCTTATGAATGTCTATGTGAATAAATAAATATTTGATGTGATTTGATTTGACTACTTTAACGTTATTATAATACACAATTCAACTAACAGTGTATTGTAAGGAATCCGGTCTAATGCTCTAACTACATATATTAAAAAAAAAACACTTTTTTTTTTATTCAATATAGTTCATGGATTTTGGCGGGAAAACCTTTGAAAGTGAAAGGCGCGTTTTTGAAACTTTTGAAATATTTTTGCTATTTTCTTTATAGAAAAGTGTTTAAATAGTTATTGAATAATAAGTATTAGGCTAAAAGTAGCCTAGAAGCTCTTTTAGTCATGGGGAAACGGAAAAAACATAAATTAGATGGGGACCCAGTTCCAGCCGAATCCGACTGTTCCTCGGATGATAACGGGGACGAAAATAAGTATAAACCATACAAAATTGAAAAATACACCAGACAGTACCCTGAGGACGGGGGAAATTTTGAATATTTAGTCATTTACGAAAGTCTTATTGAGGGGAAACCCATAGGAGACAGGGACCTAATGTCCTTAGGCGCTGTACTTAAACGGCATAATAAAGGAATCAAAAGGTTCAAGAGGATAAATCGTTACAAAATAGGAGCAATTTTTGAGCGGCCAGGGTTAGCCAATATGGCCCTAAATAATACTAAGTCTTTGGTAGAACTTCAAGTAAAATGCACCATACCAGCAAACCTAACCGAAATCACAGGCGTAATTCGAGGCGTTCCCTCTTACATGTCCAACTATAACATTTATAACGGAATTTCCAGTTCAAAGGACGTCGTGTCTGTACGCCGACTGATGCGCCGTGGACGAGATGAAGACCAGAACCTCATCCTGATTCCCACCCAGACCGTAGCCATTACATTCTCCTGCCCTACCCTTCCTGATAGCGTCGATATAAACTGCTGGTTTTTCGAGGTAAGCCTGTACGTTCCTCCTGTGAGCCAATGTCTGCGCTGCCTTCGATTTGGACATATTGGCAAATACTGTAAAAATGCTCAGAAGTGTTCGATTTGTGGTGAGAATCACCATTATAAACAATGCGACAAAGCTTTTAAAGACGCTGTTTGTATTCACTGCAAAGGAAACCATATTTCCATTTCTTCAGAATGTCCAAAGAAAAGGGAGGAAATTGAAAAACATTAAAAACATCCCCTGAATGTACAGAATGTACCATAGGAGAAGACCAAACACTGGAACATATTTTCTTTACTTGCCCAGTATTTAACATACAGCGTTTGCTCCTCATAGATCGGTTGATGGAAACACACAAAGATATCCCGCCATCACTACAGGACATTCTAGCATGCCCAGAAAATTTTATTGCTATTTATGATTATATTAGCTCCACAGTTGGAGAAATTTAACTTGACAAACTCACGGAAATGACTATCTCTCGGAAAAGACCATACCTCGGAAAAGACCATCCCTCGGAAAAGACTTAAATAGAAAATGACGATATTATCAAGATGAAACTCTCATTCAAGATTTGGCTTTTAGCCTTTTGACTTATTTTACCAAGACAAGACAAGAACACAAGATTTGGCTTTATGCCTATTATGTTAAATTACAAAGAAAAGACAAGAACTCAAGATTTGGCTCCTAGCCTTAGTTTTATCTTACCAAGACAATACCTGAGATTTGACGAACAATATAAATTAAAAAAAAATAATACTAAAGACCTGGCAGTATGGCATGATGTCTTCGCCTGTCCACAAAAAAAAAGGACGAATTTTTACTACTACTACTACTACTCAATATAGTTCAGGTGCAGTGCCACAATCTTTTCTGTTCCAGTGGCCAAAGTGTGAAACTAACGTGTTTTTTTTAAATGTCATTTTGCTGTCAAGTTGATGTCCAACCATTAGTGCTGCTCAGCTGGCGGCTGAAGTTCTTAGAAGTCAAGGCCGGTTAAATTGCTACAAAAAAAGAAAAACGTACGTAGCGCCGCTGTCACCGGAACAGAAAAGTTTGTGGCACTGTAACATCACTTTCTGAATGTCAAAGAAGCTATGCGCCGTGTGTCGGTTTGCAAATCCTACGTCGGGAGACCTTGCGAGAAGAACGGGCAAGAAGCTCGTCAAGGGCAATCTTTTTCTATTATGCTATCGAAAATAGGATACATTTTATTTAGTAGTATCTTCGTCGTCATTCATCTAGTGTTTTAACATACCAAGTAAACAATTGCAGGCCGAACACAACAGAGGCGGGGCTTTCCCTCCTGTCAGAGGTTCCGTACACCTATTGACGCTCGCGTCAGCACCAAAACCAGCCAGTTTAAGGTTATTTTGAACGATGTAACTAAAGTCGAAACATTGTCTTTAAGTTTTTATTTGGGACAAATACTAAAAAAACTTTTAAAAAAATATTTAGATAGCATTGGTGTTTCTGGAATCCTAGATTATCTATACATCTATACAAATAAATAAAATTGGAGTGTCTGTTTGTAACATTGAAATAACCGCTTTTTACTACATGCATATGATTATATATACGGTACATATACCAAAATGACATGTTTTACAATTTTTGTCTGTCTGTCTGTCTGTCTGTTTGTTCCGGCTAACCTCTGAAAAGGCTGGACCGATATTGACGGGACTTTCACTGGCAGGTAGCTGAAGTAATAAGGAGTCACTTAGGTTACTTTTTATCCCGGAAAAATATCACATTATCTCGGGATAACGTCGTGTAGTCCACGCGGGCGAAGCCGCAGGCGGAAAGCTAGTATTCTATAAGATTTTAAGTGTATGAGTTTGAATGATATTTATGATTTGAACGATGAAATCAAAGCATAAACCTTGTCATTGAGGTTGTATTTGGGGAAAAATTCTTTACAAGCAAGTATTCCTAAAAGTATTCCTTGCAAGTACCTATTCCTAAAAATATAGATGATAAAATCAAAAGTGGTATAATTTAATTTTTATGTTTTTTTAATAGGTAGGTAGGTAGGTACCTACCTAATTGAATGCATTCACAATGCAATTCTGTATCCCACCCGAAAATCTATTTGCACGGATGGTGGTTTTTTATTTTCATTTACCAATTTTCCTATAGGTAGGTAAGTAGGTACTTAACAAAATTGCAAGACAGGAAAATTTTAGCATTTTTGTACATAAGCATTTTTGCCATTTTGTAAAGGGTGAATTTCCATAGGTACTTACCTACTTATATTATATTCTTTTCTATTCTGCTGACATATTACGTACGGATTTTGTTACCTTTATCGACAAAATAATCCTATAAGAGCGTGCGCAGACAGAGAGCGGTACCGAGTTCCGCGTACAGAGTTCAGAGTACTGCGTTCTAACGAATGTACTGAGTTTGGTACGATAACGCACACAGCAGGCAGTCGGAGCGCGGCGGTCAAAGTGGAACTCGGCGTTATAAGAGTTCATTTGCCAAAGAGACAGTGAACGCCGCGTTCACGGCGATGTCTGAAGTTGCAAATACAGATAAACTTATTGAATTGGTTAGAGAAAGGAGATTATTGTATGATTTAAGTCATGTATGTCATGTAAAATATAGCCAGCCTTTCTTTTGCCGAAATAGACTTCCTTTAGTTGCATTTTGCTTTTCGATGTAACATTTTGTCTGGCCAACGAAAGCTGTCCACGAGAAAAGGCGGCAATTTAAAAATCCTGTTGATGTTAGCCCTGAATATACTCTAAAATAGTAGATTGTACAACAAGTGCATAAAACGTACCATTTTACCCGAGATGTATATATCCATCCGAGCCGTAGGCGAGGGTGGATAGTTAATTCGAGGGTAAAATGGGTTTTATGTACAAGTTATACACTCTGCTTTTCACTTAGAGTGTGAGGAAAATAAATAACAATATTGCAAAAAAGAAAAAATAAAGACTTCGCCATATTGCCGGGAAAACTTTCTTTTTCTTTTTTTTTATACGTGGCATTGGTAGCACAGTGACTTTAGCATTAGATCGTAGTCCATAAATAATAATAATAAATAACTTCTTACATTCACACCAATTATCTAAGCCCATGTTATTTTGGAAATCTTGATAACGGATAAATATAAGTTATACTTATATACTTTTTGTTTGTAAATACAAACTTAATATACATAGTTAACATAATGCTCTTGAAATACTTATTTCTTAGAAAACTCATTAATTTTGCCTAGTTTTATTAATTTAGTAATTTAACATGGATTATGTACAAAATTGAAGAAACAGAATGAAATAATAAGTTTATTTAACGAAGTTTAATTGCGTGTGTGGCTGTTTACCTGACGATCTTTGTCTTAAAGTCTGAGACTTAGACGAAGATTTTACTTTATGCACTAGAGCATAAAAAGCGATTGTATGCAGCCTATACCCAACATAAACACGAACTTTACGAGCATGAGAAGTGAAAAAACTATTTTGATACGTGATGTATATTTTATTAGGTCATTAGAAACTAACGAAATAAATAGATGCAATAAATTACATAAATTCATGGTAGGTAATAAAGAATTTTTAAATAAGGATTTTTAAATTTGGTCTCTATCATATAAGTTTATTGAAGCTTCGACATGCGAAAATAAAAATATAGAATTACTCTTCGGTCGGTGCTAAGTAATAACATTTACTACTGAATTCGCCTTGTGCACAAGAAAGTTTTGACTTTCTTTTCCTTTTAGAAGCTTATAGAAACCACAAAACACAAAAGCAATGTTTCTTCTTCGGAAGATGAACTTTCTAGCGAAATGTTGCAGCTACAAAGACACGGACGAAACTGGAACGCAAGAAGTCGAACGCCACATGTGTGCGTTGGAACTCTCGAGCGGTTAAAACGCCGAACTCTGAACTCTGTACGCGGAACTCAGGACTGCTTTCTGTCTGCGCGGGCTCTAAAGTCCACAAAGTAGGTGTAGAGGATCGCCGATCAATCACGCTCTCGACTGTTCATGAAGTGTAAATCGATCTAGGACAAAATGTATGATACCGCAGGTAACCGGAATGTGTCAACCTTTTTGCCAATATAGTTAAAATCTTTCTTTAGAATAGAGGATCCTATGGCGCAACGGTTAGCGTGCTCGGCCTACAATCGTTGAGAGCAATTTCAGAAATGCTCGGTTACTGGATGGGTTCGATATAGGTATTTAATTTCTGTTGGTTGTACGCCCTGACGCCATGTAAGACCCATCATCCTTTATCTATACCTACTAATATTATAAAGAGAAAAGATTTGATTGATTGTTTGTTTGTTTGTTTGCATCGAATAGGCTCCGAAATTACTGGATCGATTTAGAAAATTCTTTCACCATTAGAAAGCTTCATTCTTCCCGAGTGACATAGGCTATAATTTTATCCCGCTACTCCCACGAGACGACGACGGGTACCACGCGGGTGAAACCGCGAGGATCCTCTAGTATTATGTAAAACTCCACATTTCATAACCTATATTTTATTTACCAGGGTTGCTAGATTGCGATTGAAGTTTACATCAGAATTTTAATATGGCTCCACGCTTTCAATCTCATTAGAAGCCGAAGCTTATAAAAAATACCTTCGCCAGCGGAGATTCAAATTGAATGAAATTCACATTTTATTTAGGTAGGTAGGTAGTTAAACTTGTGATATAGTTTTTACAAGTAAGTACTTACCTACTTAGGTATAAACTACAGCCAACAGCTCACAAAGCTTTACACGTTGGTTTTAGGCGAGGGCAAATCGTACATATTATATACTAGCGGCCGCCCGCGGTTTCACCCGCGTGGTTCCCGTTCCCGTGGGAATATCGGGATAAAAAGTACATGTAAACCTTCCTCTTGAATCACTCTATCTACTAAAAAAACGCATCAAAATCAGTTGCGTAGTTTCAAAGATTTAAGCATACAAAGGGACATAGGGAAAGAGAAAGCGACTTTGTTTTATACTATGTAGTGATTTTACATTGGTGTTTAAGTACACTCGACAGCACATCAGGTTTAACAGTTGAACTGCGATAACAGCTTTTATTACGTAGGGCATAAAGGCGGTCTCAAGGTCAACATGTATAGTCTGATGTGCCGCCGTGTGTACATAGGTTTAGATAATAATAAATAAATAATAATAAATATTTTCTTACAAATCACACCAATTATCTAAGCCCGTAGTTAATTTCTTAAGAAACTGTGTCTACGTGAACTTGATAACAGATAAATATAAGTATACTTATATTGATCACGCACAATTGTGATGACCATCTACTGTGTTCCACAGTTTATTGAAACGGATGTTTCTCATGCAAAATTAAGTAAATTAAGAACTAGTCCTACCTTATGGTAGAAGATACTGTTCATAATCCAGGGGGGCTGATCGCTGTCTCGCCGGCGCGCGCGCCTGACAAGTAGGTCTTCACCCAACCCCGATGGGAAACTCTTATAGCTAACACTCTTATAACTACACAATGCCCTAATAGACAGCTAAAACCTTCCCGGCGCTTTTCAAAGCGAACACACACGGGTCACAAGTCTGTACCCCGACCGGGCACTCGTAGATGCAAAATCTCGGTCACAATACGGGTAGGTAACTGAGCGCGATGTTGCGCGGACGGAGGTTGGCGGCGAACTACACGAATGAAAAAACACCCGGCCCGAGCGCGTTGTCCCGTGACCTTGACAATGACAACTGCCCGCTCGCAAGCGCGCGTGAACATCCCCCCGTCCCGGACAGTAGCAAACTGTCCGCCAACTCAATCTAAGGGTAGGCGAGAGAGGGTAGCGATCGCTCGCTTCAAAACAGAGTCCCCCACCAGGACCTCGGCAAACCTGGGCACACCATCCGACCCCGGATGAAGCTGAACAATGCGTCCTAAACGCCAGCGGAGGGGCGGCAGGTTTGGATCCTTTACCAACACGAGGTCTCCGGTCTTGGGTGGGGTCGTCCTATCCGACCACTTAACGCGTTGCTGCAAAATGTGCAAATACTCCAGATGCCAACGGCGCCAAAAACTCTGCGTAAGCTGCTGGAGCAATTCAAATCGCGAGAGCCGTCCGGAGGGCACTTCGGAATAAGGATATTCCGGCAAGGCGTTAAGCGGTCTGCCAATCAAAAAATGGCCCGGCGTAAGGGCCTCTAAATCATTCGCGTCCGAAGACAACGGACACAACGGACGCGAGTTGAGGACCGCCTCAACCTTACAAAATACGGTCGCGAGTTCCTCAAACGTGAGGACCGTCTCCCCAATAACGCGACGAAGGTGAGTTTTAGCGGCCTTTACAGTTGCTTCAAAAATCCCTCCCCAGTGGGGGCAGGATGGCGGGGAGTACTGCCATCGTACCCCTCTGCGAGAGAGTGTGGATCCGATCTCAAAATTATTCCTATCCAAAAATTCACAAACTTCCTTTAAATACCTATCGGTGCCCTTGAAATTGGTTCCACAATCGGACCTGATTAACGACGGCATTCCGCGGCGAGACACAAAACGATTCAACGTGGCTACAAAGGCTTCTGTGGTGAGGGCACTAACCACCTCCAGGTGGACCGCTTTAGTGGCCAAACAAACAAATACACACAAGTAAGCCTTTTCCGTTCTAGCATTACGAAGCCGCGATGTCTTAACGGTAAATGGCCCCGCAAAATCCGTTCCAACTCCTGAGAAGGGCATCGATTCGTTCACTCGATCGGCAGGCAAATCACCCATCTGGGGCTGCATCGTATCGGCGCGCAAACGATAACACGGGAGACAACGAAAAATAACGGATCGGATTATTCTCCGCGCTGACAAAATCCAGAACTCTCGTTGGAGGAGCGCGGTCAAAGCATTACAACCGGCATGAGCATTCTTTACATGTCGGTCCGTAATCAACAGTCTAACTAACGGTCCATCCTTGGGGAGCAACAAAGGGTGGCGTGATCCGTACGGCAGGTTGGCATGTCTGAGCCTACCTCCGACACGCAGCAATCCAGTACTGTCCAAGAAGGGATTCAACCGCACCAAGGGTCCCTTCAACTTGGACTTACTTGAGCGCAGGGCTTTCAGCTCCGGTTCAAACTCTCGCTGTTGCGTCACTCGCAACCAATGCAACAGAGCGTCTTGCCGCTCTTGTGGGGCGAGGACCGGAGACAACGATTTCTCCTGAGGCTGGCGACAATTTCGCACAAAGCGCCTCATCCAAGCAGTCACGCCGAGCAACTTATCAAGAGAACTGTAGCGGTCTAACAAAAACTCCATCTGCGGAGCCGCCACCGTCTCCACGGCGTGAACACGCATGCCTAGGTCTGGGACTCTGGCCACAGCCGGGGTGGCAGGCCATGAGCGCTCAGGCCGTAACAACCATGATGGACTCCACCATAGGTGGTGGTCCACTAACTCAGGCGCCTCGCAGCCGCGGGAGGCACAATCTGCGGGGTTCAATTCGCCCGGTACGTGGCGCCAAATCAACGGGGCCTTTGAAGTCTGAATTTGTGAGACCCGGTTGGCCACAAAAACCTCAAGGGTGTGGACTGAACTCTTCAGCCAACAAAGGACGACCTGGCTGTCAGACCACGCAAATATCGACTCCAAGTCGACACCGTTTCCCAAGGTGTCGGCAACATGATTGAGTAGCCGTACTAAGAGAGTGGCGCCGGACAACTCCAACTTCGGAATGGTTAGCCTAGTCCGAAGGGGGGCGACCTTACTCTTGGCCGTAACTAAGTGTACGGCGACAACGCCTGCTGCATCCACCGTTCGGATGTAAACGGCTGCCGCGTATCCGCTTTCGGACGCGTCACAAAAGCCGTGCAGGGAGGCTTTAAACTTTCCCGAAGGCAGCATTTGCCTCGGTATACAAACCCGATTGACGTCGGGTAGGGATGACACGAACCTCACCCACTCTCGTAGGAGGCTACCAGAGAGGGGCTCATCCCATGACAATTCCGCAGCCCAGAGCTCCTGTAGGAAGCACTTCATCGAAAACACTACAGGGCTGAGCCAACCGTTCGGATCAAAGGTACGGGCTACAGTAGACAGCACCGTGCGTTTAGTCCAGACCTTTGGGTCTGGCAGTTCTAATCTATATGTGAACAAATCCGGGACTGGTCGATACTGGACTCCCAAAACAGACAGCATGTCTGGAGTCTCCGGATTTTCAAAGAGGAGCGGCTCTTGCTGGTGGTCCTTAGGCAAATCTGCCAATAGGTCCGGTGAGTTAGACAGCCACTTCCGCAACTCATAGCCACCAGCCCTCAAGAGCGCAATCAGCTCATCACGTAAGACGAGAGCCTCATCTAAGCTCGAGGCCCCCGTGCAGATATCGTCGACAAATAAGGCCCCCCCCTCAATAAGAGCAGATGCCCGGGGATAGCGTAGCCGTTCGCACTCTGCGAGCTCCAAAAGCGAACGGATCGCCACAAAGGGGCTCGACCGCAAACCATAAGTGTTGGTGTTCAGCTCGTAAGCCAACATCGGATCCTGGGGATCCTCACGCCAAAGGATGAGCTGGTATCGTCTATCCTCCGGGTGAATCACGGTCTGTCTGAACATCATGCGGATATCGGCCACAAAGACGACAGCGTGCCGGCGGAAGTTGGTCAAAACATCACAGACATCGTGATGCAACTTCGGCCCCGCATGCAGACACTGATTCAACGACACTCCGGTTGACGTGGGCGCTGAACCATCAAAGACCACGCGGATCTTCCCATTGGAAGTCTTCAAAACAGCGTGGTGTGGCAGGAAGTAATGTTCCACATTACGCCAGTCCAACTGCGAGATGGACATGTGCCCAAGGTCCAAATACTCCCGCATGAAGTCTATATACTTCTCCTTGAATGCGGGATCCCTGGCCATCCTACGCTCCATGGACAACAATCTCTTCTCGGCCATCGGTCGGGAGCTCCCTAAAGGAGGGCGAGCCGCCAAGAAGGGCAAGCGGGTAATCAAGCGACCCGAGAGGAGCTCGGCTGGCAGCTCGGCTGCAAGACCTGGAGCGCCACGCCATGGAGTGTCGCGCGTATTATCTGGAGAACCCCCCAGCTGATGATGCCGTGTCGGAACAGCTGGAGCAGGATGTAGCCCAGGCCTATGAGCTGGCTGACCAGCTCACGGAGGCGGCTGAGAGGGCCCTGGCTGTTCGGAAGGGGGAGCCGGTTTTGAGCGGGGAGGTCAAACCTACCCCGACGGCGTTGCTAGGCCGATTGCCTACCTTGGAGATTCCCACTTTTAATGGGGATCTGTCAGCCTGGATGGGCTTCATTAACCTGTTTGACAGCTTAGTGGATTCACGACGGGACTTATCCCCTAGTGAGAAGTTGGCCTATTTGCGCTCCTCCCTGCGAGGAGAGGCCAGCTCGGTAATCCAGCACCTGCTCATCAGCGACGACAACTACCAGGTGGCTCGCCAGCTTCTGGTTAGCAGGTACCAGAATGTCCGGTTACTGGCGGACACCCACGTGGCCACGATTTTGGCCCTCCCGCGAATCACGCGGGTACACCTGTTACGGAGGGAGTTGCTGAACCCGCTACTGTCAGCGGTCAACTCCCTAAGGCGATTGGACCTGCCGGTGGATCAGTGGTCCTTTGTACTGCTGCACATAGTCCTCGCCAAATTGCCCGCTGAAATGAAGGGGCGTTTCGAGCAGAGGTACGGAGGCGACAGCGCCTCGTATCTCCTGCCCTTCGCGGACCTCCTTCGTTTTTTGGAGGACGAATGTAGGGTGACGGACCACCTGGAGCCCGCCCCGGTTCCAGGTGTTGGTCGTATGGTGGCGGCGAGGGAACAGCCCCGTCGCCCGACCAATCGCTATGCTGCCTTCCAGCAGTCCCCTCCCCCCGCACCGAGTGAGCGGTGCAGGTATTGCAGGGGAGATAGGCACGTGGTGCACGGATGTGCCAAATTTAGAGGCCTCCGCCTAGAGGGACGGAGGGCCGTTGCTAGACAGCGCCAATGGTGCTATAGGTGTTTGGGGGGACACATGCAGTCGGCGTGTCCCCAGACAGAGGATTGTCGTCTTTGCGGAGGGAGGCATCACCCCCTCCTTTGTTTGGACCGCAAGGACGCCGGGAGCGACCGGGGTTCGAATTCCTCGCGCACGGGCGGGGGCCCGGCAGCCCGGAACCGGTCCCCTAGAGATT
Organism: Crambus lathoniellus; assembly: GCA_949710035.1. Taxonomy (NCBI): domain Eukaryota; kingdom Metazoa; phylum Arthropoda; class Insecta; order Lepidoptera; family Crambidae; genus Crambus; species Crambus lathoniellus. The sequence continues at coordinate 747,201 of OX453312.1, forward strand.
CGGCGGGGCTTAGCCCCCCCGTTCAGTCCCCCCCGGAGAGGGGGAACTATAGGAGAGACGCCCCCGCCACGGGCGGGGGTAGGGGGGTACCACAAGAGTACGCCACGGTGGCGATGGGCACGGGCCCTATTTGCTACTCCCCCCCCCTAATGGAGAGGCCTCGATTGGGGTACTATGTACCGAGGCACGCCCCACACGGGTATTACCCTGCACCTAGGAGTGCTGTTGGTCGGGGCCAGTATGTACCCGATTGGGACCCGCTCGCCCGGTACGAGCGTCCCACATTTGGCGCGCCGACTCAGGCGCGAGGGGGACAAGTACCCCCCCAAAATTTTTAATGGCGCCCCTGTCGGACCCAACCACCCCTCCGGAGCTTGTGCTGTTGCCAACAGCCTCCGTGAATGTTTGGGGACCTAAGGGCAATGTTGTCACGGTGCGTGCCCTTTTGGACTCAGGTGCCCAGGGGTGCATAATGTCCAGGTGGCTTGTCCGACAGCTGGGTCTTTTGCTTGTGCCGCATCACGAAGCGGTACGGGGGGTGGGAGACTCGCGGATCCCTGATCCGATTGGTCGAGTTGAGTTCTCCTTTTCCCCCCACTTCACGCCAAGGCCGAAGATCCACCTTATCAAAAACTATCGCCGGTGCTTCGGCGATAGTTTTTGATAAGGTGGTTGGACCACTCCCGCAAGTGCGAGTGCCGCCATCCACGATTGAGCTGACGTCTGGACTGGCTTTGGCTGATCCTTCCTTCCACCGACCGGGCCCAATACACTTGTTGATTGGTGCGGATGTCCTCGGTCGTGTACTGTGTGGAAGCAAGCGAGTTTTGCAGACAGCCGATCTTGTCGCCTTGTCCTCGTCGCTGGGTCATGTGGTGATGGGAAAGGTACCACAGACACCAGAGACCCCGTCGGTAGACCGCCAGACCATTGTCGGTTCTACTTTGTCCGACGTTCTCCAAAAGTTTTGGGAGGTGGAGGAACCTCCCACTGCCAAGCGGTTGGATCCGTTAGCGGAGGAGTGCGAATTGTTCTACCAGAACAACACTGGGCGCCTAGGTTTGACCTCCCCGCTCAAAACCGGCTCCCCCTTCCGAACAGCCAGGGCCCTCTCAGCCGCCTCCGTGAGCTGGTCAGCCAGCTCATAGGCCTGGGCTACATCCTGCTCCAGCTGTTCCGACACGGCATCATCAGCTGGGGGGTTCTCCAGATAATACGCGCGACACTCCATGGCGTGGCGCTCCAGGTCTTGCAGCCGAGCTGCCAGCCCGCCATACCGAGCTAGCAACGCGCCTACCCGGTCGGCTCGGTCTATTAATGTGACCGCACAAGCAAGCCAACGCAAAACTCCTTGGATGCCAGCCCTGGATACGGCGGTCGGATTCGTAGGAGCCATTTATAATCCGTTTAATAAACAAAGCAAACAAAGAAATATAAAAGTGGTAAACATCAACAAAAAAAACAATAGAAATAGGTGCGTCACGATAATATAAAACACAATTAAAATTCGGACGACATACACGGACCCTACTATTTTCATAAATTATTAACAACTTACCAATTTCAAGGGCTAACAATATAACGGTATAAACAAAACGGTATAGGATTAACGGTATGGCATACACGGCACGGCCAAGTCAACCTCGCAAATCAACTACTAAACCGTTATCAACAAACAAAAACAAAACTATTTTTAATAATAATACTCGTAATTTAATACTACTAATAATTAAAACTAGTTCCACTTTTTTAACTAGGCAAGCGGACTCGGAACAAACACTAGTATGTGGTACTAATAAACAACACTTTCGAACGAAACTATTCGTCAAATAAATCCGGACACACAAAAAAAATATACACATCTAGGCGAGTAAACTCGTATCAAATCACTAGTATGTGGTACTAATAAACACACTTTCGAACGAAACTATTCGTCAAATAAATCCGGACACACAAAAAAAATATACACATCTAGGCGAGTAAACTCGTATCAAATCACTAGTATGTGACCACAATTATATAAGTGTCTATCTATTATCGGATCCACCAAGTGAGAAACATTCGCTTCGAGAATTTTCTAGAACAATTTCTTAGTACTTCAAATCGTCTCGGAATACCCTCGAGATTTTAACAAAAAAAAATAATTTTATTTTTACTATGAAATTAGGTACGCTAACTAACTACGCTCTGCTACCAAAAATATGATCACGCACAATTGTGATGACCATCTACTGTGTTCCACAGTTTATTGAAACGGATGTTTCTCATGCAAAATTAAGTAAATTAAGAACTAGTCCTACCTTATGGTAGAAGATACTGTTCATAATCCAGGGGGGCTGATCGCTGTCTCGCCGGCGCGCGCGCCTGACAAGTAGGTCTTCACCCAACCCCGATGGGAAACTCTTATAGCTAACACTCTTATAACTACACAATGCCCTAATAGACAGCTAAAACCTTCCCGGCGCTTTTCAAAGCGAACACACACGGGTCACAAGTCTGTACCCCGACCGGGCACTCGTAGATGCAAAATCTCGGTCACAATACGGGTAGGTAACTGAGCGCGATGTTGCGCGGACGGAGGTTGGCGGCGAACTACACGAATGAAAAAACACCCGGCCCGAGCGCGTTGTCCCGTGACCTTGACAATGACAACTGCCCGCTCGCAAGCGCGCGTGAACATATATACTTTTTGTTTGTAAATACATAGGTACTTAATATACATAGAAAACACCCAGACCAAGACAAATAGACATGTTCATGCACACAAATATTTGTCTTGTTCGGGAATCGAACCCGAGACCTCTGGCGCAGAAGGCAGATACTTTATCTTCACATTATTACTTATCTTGAACAGGAATCAAGCGCCTCTGAGGAAAAGATACAGTTCCCACCTCTGCGCCATATGGTCCTGATTGCCCCAAGAAATGTCGAAGTAAAAGGAGGTAACGACAAAAAGGTTTTCTTCAAACTTCCGCCTTATTATTCCTCCACCACAGATTAGTACGCCGACGTTTTTGCGAGTTCATCGCAGTTTATAACTCGGGCACAAAGGGAAAGTTGATCTGTGTCATCGCAGATGCGACTCTTTTGTATGGTAATGTCTTCCTCATTGAAAAAAGACTTACAATAACAAAGTTATACAACTTTTGTCGAAGGACAAGGCTCTTGCATTGAATTTTGTCTTTTCATATTTTTATAAAGCTATAAATTAGGTAAGTACACTCGACTGCACATTAAGTTAAACACTTGAACTGCGATAACAGCTTTTATTAGGTACGTAGGGCATAAAGGCGGTCTCAAGGTCAACATGTATAGTCTGATGTGCCGCCGTTTGTACTCATAGGTACTTACATGCTTATTACAGTCACAGATAATATAATACAGTTTATTTCTTAATGCGGTGAAATCTCTTATTCTGATCGGAAAATGCAAATTAATATTTTAACTAACCCAACAGTATCGTACCTAATAACCTTTCTTCCAAGTAGGCGAGTTTGCGGATTCTGGATATATTGTATGTAACGTTTCATAATCAATAGAATCCGAATGTTTACTAACAAGATTACTTGTCGGATTGTATGTTAGTTTACTATATGCCATTAATAAAATAACTCACGCAAGTAAATACAGAGTAAGTTTTGCCACTTTATTACCAAAGAACAGCTATACAACTTATTTGATTTATTGGTTAGTAGCGAAGCTTTAAGGCCAGGAGCTCACCGGATGCGTGCGCGTGAAGAGCGCGTATAGACATGCGCGTAGTGACGCACGTGAACCCCTGACACACCGGCAGGCTGATTATGTAAGTTATTAGCAATCACTTAGCAATCAAAGATAAGATAAGATAAGATAAGATAATTTATTTTCAACACACTTGCTCATAAAGTGAGCCTTATTACATCGATCTTAGGGCCATAAACCGAACTATAACCCACGCGTGCATAATAATATTACAGTACTAGTTGCGTAATAAAATTATCCCTACAAAGTTAAGTAAGTACCTAACTGCAAATTATATGCGAGTAAACAGAGACTTTTCAATTTAACCGGGTAATACAGTATCCCTACAAAGTTAAGTTAGTACCTAACTGCAAATTATATGCGAGTAAACAGAGACTTTTCAATTTAACCGGGTAATACAGTATCCCTACAAAGTTAAGTTAGTACCTAACTGCAAGTTATATGCGAGTCAACAGAGCATTTTCAATTTCAGCGGGTAATAGATACAGTTCTTTTTTTGTAACAACAAATAGGTTTTATACGGCTGAAAATACATTTACGTTTTTAGAATAAATAAATGTGTCCCTAATTAAGACAAAAAACATAATTAAGTATATTATTATCAAATTATTTATAATTCACAATAATTTGTTATAAAACATTTGCATTTTATCACTATTATTATACTTAATTATTTTGTAGTAGGCTGTATGGCTGTATGTAATCAATCAACTCACATATGGCGCGTGCAAAAAAAATAAAACTTGCGCGCTTTTTCCCTTAGTTAATATTAGGATAATACAATATGTATGCAATAAATGTTTGTTTTTCCTCGCAAGTGTGTTGAAAAAGTGCGTATGAAACTCGTGAGCAACTTACTCACTAGACACTCGGCTGATTTACGCCCTCACCTGCGGCTCGGGCTGCAACCCACAGCCTCGTGTATAATGAGCAACCTAAGCTCACTTGTATCATAATATACTATTATTGCATAAAAATATGGTACAGTATGATATTGTTATGTTATGATAGTTATAGTTCTTACATATTTAGCAATTGCATTAACATTGCTGCTATAGTAAGGCAGTTGTCACATTGATTCTTGCTAAGACAGCAATCTAACTGTCATTGCAATCAAATTTGACAAGCAATTGATTGCTAATAAGTTACATAATCAGCCAGCCGGTTACGCATACGTCCACGCTTACGCTTAAGGCGATGATTCCCGAAAATAGGGTGTTTTAAATTATGGATTACTCGCAAACCACAAGTACGCAAAATTTGGAAAAATATATGTTATTTTACAGTTATTTATCTAGTGCTTCCGATATTTTACTGAATCAAATAAAATCCCAAACATCCGTCTAATTATAATCTAAATATCCTATTACTTGCAGTATACTTGGTTTAAGTTAATGAAAAACATATGAAAATAATTGTCTTTGAATAGCCGAGGGATTCCGGCCGTCATAAATTTTATTTTCTTATTATTTAATTTTTTATTGAAGTTTGAGTAATTTTCGATTCGCGGGGCGCTCGCAAGTTCACAGTTCACTGCCGGCTGCCGATAGGTCCGCGCGAAGTGTATCGAGCGCGGCCGAGCAAGCGTTAGCGTGCCTATTTCGGTCGGAAATCCTTGTCTTAAGGCCGAAACACACTGGTTCCGTACACGTAGACGAGCACTTACACGTGAACTTATTTTAGTTTAGTACACAGTGGCGGATTTACCAGTAGGCTTAGAAGACTAAAGCCTACAGTGGCAGATTTCTGCGGGACGGCAAATTCCGCGCATTATTTTTAATTTTACGTAAAGCTATACAAATAACGTGCTAGTGGTGACCTACATAAATTATATCCGCAACAGTTGGAACATATCAATCAGGGGATAAGGAATCTTTTTTCAATTAGATGTATTATTTTTTGAGTATGTAAACTGCAGGTTTTACCATAAAGTTAATATACCTTATAGGTTTTACTAAAGTAATAGATAAGAGACAATTAATTTTTATTCAATCACTCTCAACGCACGTAGTTAAGGAATCATTATTTATTTATTGATTCTTTATTGCACATATTAAAATACAACAAATGGCGGACTTAATTCCATTAGGCATTCTCTACCAGTCAACCGGAAAAGATGTTGCGGCAGGTTATGGCGGCAATAAAAAAAAAAGTTTAACAGGGAGAGGAAATTAAAAATAAAATATAACTTCGAAATATACATAGGGCAGTAGCCCCGGTTTTGGCCACTGTACCGGTTTGGGCCACTTTTTGCTCTAAAAGTTTTCTAAACAACTTTTCGCCATTTTTGCTAAAGGCAATTAAAATATGGTATTTTGAGGTGATAATAACGACCGTTAGAATTCCATAAGTCATACGATTTTTTATCAATAAATCCTATTTTCTGTTTTAAAAAAAATTTGTATGAAAAATTTAAGAAATTTGTTTTGGATGAAATAATTAATAAACCTTTGTTTTGTTTTGCAATTGATTGGTTTCTAGCGCATTAGAATATATTGATTTAACCTGGGTTTAGTTTTGATTTTTCGCTATACTTACAAAAGTTTACCTATCAATAAGTGATTTAAATTTTTACTTTTTTGCATTAACAATGCAATTTTTATAATTGAAAATGGAAAATGAAGTATTTTAGAAAAAATCGACCCGTCTCACAACTAGCTCCGATGGGACTCGAACCCACGACCTTTCGCTTTCCGGGCGACTGCTCTAACCTCTGAGCTACGGAGTCGTTAACGACTCCGTTGCTCAGAGGTTAGAAGTTAGGTTTAGAGAGGTTCTAAAATACTTCATTTTCCATTTTTCTATCAATAAGTGGCCAAAACCAGTACATTTGGCACCACTCACACATTTTGTGGAATATACAAAAAACTATTTTACTCTTTTAAATTTGAAAAATGTACCTTTAAAGGTAGATAAATTATCTATAATTTAAGATATAATTTGTCTCTTAAATACCTTAGACCATTTAGTACTGAGTGCTTAAAAGTCAAAAAATCCTTAAACTGGTCACAAAGGGTACCTGCCCTACATACAACATAAATAATAACACCTTAATAATTACACAGCATAACATGAAATATGATATAATAATATAATATATTATTATAAGCAACACAATGGCAACACAACACAATTTACCTGCAGCTGCAACCAGCCGAACAAAGTTTGTTCAGCTGAGCCGTATCCGTGTGTTCAGAAGTGCCTAGTGTTCGCGCAATCGACTGCAACTCCTGGCATGCAGCTTAAATTATGTGGTGTGATGAAGGCTAAGTGCTACCCCGTTGTGCATTAAAAAAAAACAGCCTGCGATTGTATTTGGCATATACTGGAGTAGGTTTTAACATAAATAAATTCAAGTGATTTCGAAATCCGTCTAGGCACAACACAACAAGCTTTTTAGATTCAAGGAAGCTATGCTCTATAAGACTTGTTCACAAGAAGAACCGGCAAGAAATGAAACATGGATTTTTTTCTCATATCATGCATGGACAATGCTTTTAATCCTCAATCACTGAGGAACTTCGGTTATCTTATCTCTAACTGTCGGAACATAACAATCCTGAAGACATTGTTGTTATGGCGTCAGACTTAAGATAAGATGGCGTTAGCTAGCCAGGTAGGCTTAGAACAAGTTCTACAACCAGCCAATTGTATTAAATTTAAAATAAATATGTATAAGTACCTACCACTTTCAATGTATTGATTCCTTAACAACAAGATAACTAGGTACTAAAATTTACCTGCAAATACTCGTAGACGAACAAACTAAGTTTATTCAGCTGAGCCAGACCCGTTTGTTCAGAAGTGCCGCGTGTTGACTCATGGCACAATGCAATCCGCTGCAACTCCGGCATTCAATTTGACGGTTGTCTTTGGCATAATATTTGAGTAGGTATAGGAATAGGTAACTAGTTACATTAGAGCCTGACAACTTGGAAGATGAAAGAGAAAAAAGGGTGCTGTTCGTCGTGGTCGGTCGGAAAAACAAGCCTTGAGACTCAAACAAACTGAGCTTAATGTGATGCCACGTATGTCATGTTACGTCCATCAGAAGACATCGCATCAGTTTTCATAGTAAATGTATGCACTAGAAACACACTTATCTTATAACACGTCACACCAGTGAACGTAGTTATATATGCGTTCATTGCGTCACACGTATGCTTCTAGTAACTACATACATTTACTATGAAAACCGATGTACTCTGACGGACGTAACATCACATACGTGCATGGCATCACATACTTAAAATCAGTTTTTCGAGCCTTTATTCCCATGTCATTTTACTTCCAGATTTTGACACGCGCCAAGTTATTTACTTATATTTACCAGCTCCAGAAGCTCGAAGCTATTGACCGGAGGGCCAGGAAGCTTATCGACAACGATAGTTAGTATTTAAGTACTATAACAAGCTCAAAAGCCTCAAACATGGTCGCAATGTTGCAAGCTTATCGGGGTTTTACCAGATACATTTCAGTGAGTCTGCAGTGTAATTGCACAACCAAATTCCACCATCTCCCTTCTTCCAGCCAGTCGTACGAATCAGCAGCACCATGTTTTGGTGGATATTCCAAAGATTTTATCTTCAGTACCGCCTGAACTCCTTGCCTCAGTCTGTGTTTCCCGATAGGTACAATCTGAGAGCCTTCAAGTCGCGAGTGTCTAAACAGGAATCTTTTGTGTAAGCGCGATGCATGATGGCATATCGCATCATCGCTTACCATCAGGCTTGACAGCGGGTAAGCGCTTGGCTATCAATAAGTAAAAATAAAAATTTGATTATATTACACACTAAAGAATGTAGTAGTAGTAGTAGTAGTAGTTTACCAAATGATTCCTAAATCTTAAAGAAGTTCTGTTGTGTTAAATTAATAGCTTCCAAACAGATATTTAGAGGCTAACATTTTTATAAAAAAAAAAAATGTGACGGCTATATTATTTCTCGACGTCTCGGTTTTATCTGGAACCAATGATTTATGCGATAAAAATCAGTCTTTTATTTTGTAAAAAAAAAGCATAAGGTATGTTGAAAAAATAATAAATTTCATGCATATAAGTATCATGACCAAAACCAGAGACCAAACCTATGTAAAAAGTAGTTCAGTTACGCGCAGCCCCGCAGGTGTTTTTTTTAGTCTAACCACGTTTTATTATTTTACGTGGATTTTTGTACGTTTCCAAATTCACAATATTTCTGCCGATCTCAAATTAATTCATTGGTCCAATCAGCAGGGCGGCATGGGGTCTTGGTTTGATACAAACATTGGTTTTAAATTTTTCGACAAAGTATCTTTTAAAAATAGTATCACTCTGTTTCTTTTTAATATATTTGACGTCGCTGGGGTCGGGTTGCCTGGTCTGGTCTCGTTGTCAGGATGGTTGCGACGAGGGATCCTCAAAATAATAGTCTCTTCTTCAATAACAAACGTCTTATTCTTCAATCACAATCGATATGGCACAAATAAAACAACGATTCAAGTGATATACACGGATGAATCTTTAAACGCAGCAAATTCGATACAGAAAAGTGGCCCTTGCGGGCCCCACTACCGCCTCAACGTCCAACCCCTTGTAGGTCCCTGTTTAGACTGTTTTATCATGCGCCTGCACCAAAATGTGCTGACCATCGACCAATTCAACTGACTTGGTCCAAAGCGGCCATCTCTCTGTATCCAATTCACCCAAGCGCTTTCCGCAACGTTTAAACTGACTCAACTAATAGTTACAAAGCAACAAAATAGATGGCGCTAATAATTTTAGTCGATAGTTACAAAATAACTCGATTGATGTCGTTATAATTTAAATTAAAGTAATCGATCGTGCTGTCCTAGAGGGCAGCACTGCGCTCACGCTCCGACACGGCCATTCTGACGTGTCACATGTCCTCATGTGTATCTGGAACAAAATTACTTCAATGGAGCTAATTCCGCTCGGCTTAACCTGACTAAAAGGTTAGTAGCTACACTATAGATAAGGAAGAAAGTATGCCTCATAGTAAGTTACAGTAATCACAATATTATAATCAAAGTCATATAAGCAACACACATCACTAACAGTAGCTACACATTAGGTGGCAAGGATTCCCACATGGAATCGGTACACTCAATGTACATGGTCATCGTAATGACATAGTCTCCCATGAGACGGATTCCCACATTGGAATCGGTATGCTCAACATACATGGTCATATCATAATGACATAGTCTCCCATGAGACAGATTCCCACATTGGAATCGGTACACTCAATGTATATGGTCATCGTAATGACATAGTCTCCCATGAGACGGATTCCCACATTGGAATCGGTATGCTCAACATACATGGTCATCTCATAATGACATAGTCTCCCATGAGACGGATCCCCACATTGGAATCGGTACACTCAATGTACGTGGTCAACTTAATGACATAGTCTCCCATGAGACGGATTCCCACATTGGAATCGGTATGCTCAACATACATGGTCATTTCATAATGACATAGTCTCCCATGAGACGCTAGATTGCCACAGCCTCAGCCGCATCGCGCCCTGTACAACCCTATCGAATCGCAGTTACGACTACGACTGAAGCGTGCGGATTACCAAATAAGTAGCCATGTCAGTAAGTGTTTGCACATAGTTCGACAGGCCTTCACCGGCACTGTCCACACCCGATTCAACATCACAAACATTTAATTCTGAGGATACATCACTTTGATGCATCTTTCTGAGCTATTCGTTAATCTTTAAAAACTTAGTTTTAACAACTTCAAAACTATTTTAGGACAAACGTTAAAAATATCATTTTACACAAATTAACTCTCCTCATAAGTTTACTCATGAAAATCCATTTCCACTTTGTCTTGGCGGAGATTGTACTAAATTCACCATAACGTATCTGTCAGAACTCTACAGTTTAAAGTAACTTTCAATGACTTATCCTGTGATCGTTAATTTTTGTGCTTTACTAGCACTCCACAACATAACCAGCGATCACAAAACTCAGTGCTTTTGGTATAAGTCCAACAAAGCTCAATACTCAAATAAATCTGTCACGTAGCAGCTGATAACTGCTTGTAAATAATGTTATTACTTAAAGCCTTTTTGAAAAATAAAGCTCTCAACTATTTCTTTATTACTGAACATAGTCACAACGCGTTATAGACTGACAGCTTGGAACAACAACAAAACATAATCTTTCTTTGTACATACTACAGTGCTTCCGCTATACCCTCTTTACCATCATGGTACCACAACAACGTGCTGACTCATTCAGCCATGCAATAAAACCAACACATCTTTAGCACTTCTTTACTGATAATGTGGTAAAACACCAACTAAACATTTAGTCCTCTGAACTAAATCACAATCATGTTCCCATCTGTCAATCTAATACGAACTCTTATCGTTATTAATCCAATTTAAATCAAATCCCACATTTTGTAATACTAGGTTTGTACTAGTAAATTGCCAAAAACTGTACAAAAGAGTGTTCTTTGAACGGAAATGAGCATTTCGGTGCTGTTTGCACAAATAATGACAAAATGAAAACTGCTCACCAAATTGCGATCAATGATAATGCGATGCAAGTAGATCTCTCTACACTATCGCCACCAGTGCCGGCGTTGCGTTGCGCCACTACGCCACCGCGCTGCCGCACTGCCATCGCCGCAGAATCGCACCATTGCACCACCATGCTGCGCTTGCATTTCACTGTAATTTGAAATAGGTCATTTGCGAGGACTCATGAAGTTAAACCTTCCGTATAGCCACCAACTCTACTTTAGAAACATTGTGATCTTAGTAACTCTGCATTTGACTCTACTCGTTACTCTGAATTTGGCTCTACATTCGACTTAACATGTCACTCTACATGTGACTCTATATTCGACTCTACATTTGACTCTACATGTGACTCTACATCTGACTCTACATCAGACTCTACATCAGACTCTACATCAGACTCTACATCAGACTCTACATCAGACTCTACATCAGACTCTACATCAGACTCTACATCAGACTCTACATCAGACTCTACATCAGACTCTACATCAGACTCTACATCAGACTCTACATCAGACTCTACATCAGACTCTACATCAGACTCTACATCAGACTCTACATCAGACTCTACATCCGATAAAAAGTTAGTGTCTCATTAGTCATATTTTCAACTAGGCATTTACTTAAGACCTCTCGATCTCTACCATTACGTCATGGGATAGCTAAGATAAGATAAGATAACACTTTATTGCACACACAGAGACAGAAAATACATGACATAAACAATTTACGAAATGCGGTAAAATTAGACGGCCTTATGTCTTAGCAGCGATCTCTGCCAGGCAATCTTACTATCTGATAGGTCATGTTATAGGCACCAACTTTATATCAAGAGTTACAATGACGCAACTATCTCGTATGGTATCTGTACCCCGAGTGTAAATTTGTCAATGTGCAAACGTTACTATCTAGATCTTATTTCTTTACAACAAAGAACAATCCATCTGTCATTTTTTTTTCTCAAACGCAATAGTATGCGAATTTACTAAACACTCTGTACGTTAGTAAAATTAGAAAAATGTTTTCCGCTGAATTTTGATGTAGGTAGTGGACAGTAAAATCATAAAACATTTTTGGTTCCGTTAGGAACTATTATTACAACGAATTACTCACAAAGAAATAAGATTTACTTTCATTCGGCTTCACAAAATAAGAAAAATATGAGAGTACCTCCGTTTGTCTAGATACAGACAAACCTATCGATGAACAAATCCTTATGCTCCAGCCAGGTTACACCAGCACATGAAATCTGGTCCAGGTCCAGACTTGTCCAGTCTTGCCGATGAACTTCCTTTCAGCGTAGGTACCGCTCATCACCAGGAAAAGATGATTTTCACAATTCTCTTCTTGCAAATGAAATGCCGCTAGTGAAACGGCAGGGCGCCTTTTTATCACACGTAACAGTAACAGAATTTCGAATAACAGAAATACGGGTATTTCGTTTTCAGTCCACTTTTCATCTGAGGCACGGGCTGCATCCCACTTCTGATGACGTCGCTGGGGTCGGGTTGCCTGGTCTGGTCTCGTTGTCAGGATGGTTGCGACGAGGGATCCTCAAAATAATAGTCTCTTCTTCAATAACAAACGTCTTATTCTTCAATCACAATCGATATGGCACAAATAAAACAACGATTCAAGTGATATACACGGATGAATCTTTAAACGCAGCAAATTCGATACAGAAAAGTGGCCCTTGCGGGCCCCACTACCGCCTCAACGTCCAACCCCTTGTAGGTCCCTGTTTAGACTGTTTTATCATGCGCCTGCACCAAAATGTGCTGACCATCGACCAATTCAACTGACTTGGTCCAAAGCGGCCATCTCTCTGTATCCAATTCACCCAAGCGCTTTCCGCAACGTTTAAACTGACTCAACTAATAGTTACAAAGCAACAAAATAGATGGCGCTAATAATTTTAGTCGATAGTTACAAAATAACTCGATTGATGTCGTTATAATTTAAATTAAAGTAATCGATCGTGCTGTCCTAGAGGGCAGCACTGCGCTCACGCTCCGACATATTTTTATTTAAAGAATTCGCAATTAAGAATTTTAATATTCTCATTTAAAATGCCTATATCTAAAATGAATTTGAAAGTATTTTCATTGAACTTTGACATATTTTAGCTCCTCTAATGGTTATAATTCTAATAATAATTAGAATAGCTTTGTTAATCACCATCCAAGTTGATTCTGAAGAACATTTGCATTCGTGATTTCTTATTCATAATTAATGCGCCTGTCTTTACCAAGTATAATTTCTAAATATTTCAGTGAAATGCGGAAGTGAAAAGTTTGAAGCACGAATTTACAATCACACTTCACAATATCTCTCAATTATTATACTCGTACTTACTGTCTATTAAGTATTAATTAGATTATAGGAACATTTATAACAGTACCTATATGCTTCTAAAAATAAAAATAAAACATTATCTGGTTTGTACTAAAATATTTTTTCAACAAGCCTAGCCTTTCCTATTGTATATTTGTTAAGGCCATAGCCGAAAGTGGCGCCTAAAGTTTATTTAATATAAATTATACATACCTAGTCTAGTATTTTAGATAGCAAATGTGCCAAAAAACAGCCACTTTATGCTATTTATGTACCTACCTACTTCTAGCAGTGACTATACGGGAATGTAATGATTCCGTCTAAAAATACTAGGCTATGGGCCCTAAAAAATCCATGTAAAGTTTTATTAAAATTGTGTGTATTAGAATTACAATATTAGATAAAATTCACCGCGGCGCCACTTTCGCCTAGCCTATCGCCTTATAGTATCCCGCTTCCTATCCTAATGAATCAGACCCAGCTACCTGAGATAAGCGGCCGCCATCCAATCATCATGCTTATAGTTCAATCAGGATTACCTACCCACATTAATTTGTTCCGATCGCGAAACTGTTCCATTAATCAAGTACATAAGTATTTCATTTTGGTGTTTCATTTGTGTAGCTATACTTAAAACGGGAACTACAAGGCGACTCCATCAGTCCAATTACCTGTCATCGCAATATTAAGGATATTGCATCGCTCAAAAAATAATGGGCGCGGCTTACGCAAGCGAGGGGGTGCTAGGTGCGGTAAGAATTAAGACCATCATAGTAAGACCAATATATGCTATAGAAAGAGATGCAACGTCTGGCCATTCGTAATTAGCGCCGTACAATCTGAATTCCACTTTATCGCGTTGTAATTAGAGTTGCTATTTACTTATATGGTTTAGCAGAGTGCAGCTTCTGTATCAGTACCCCTAGTGTTTTTTATGTCAAGCAAACGCAAACTCTCGGCTCTCGCGACTCCGTATTTGAGGGATTTTCTGACAGATGATTTAAAAAGAAAAAAGTTAGTTCCAAAAAACTCAACAGATGGCGTTCATCAGACTCTCAGAGCAGGGTCTGCTTTTTTTATTTGCTGGCAAGGAGTCTACGTTAAGACGGTCAATTTAAAAAAAACACTTGCAGAAGGAAAAAAACATTTACAGGACTGAAAAGGCTTATCTACAAGTTCTACAACTCGCGGTATGGTCGGTATGGTATTGCAACGCAAAACAAGAGGAATAGAATTATTTGACATTTCTTTTCTTCCGTCAACGTCAACTTTTTTTTGACCTTGCACCTTCTTGCACAACTTTGAAATACAAGTGTAGGTCAGATCAGATGAGATACATGTCTGGTCAGCGCCATCTATCGAGCTAATAAATAAACTTTTTTTTTAATTTGCTGGCAGAAAATCTCTCATTTTACTACTATTATTTATTCTGTGGTAAGACTCTGGGCCGCGGCAATCGGCATTCTCATAGACTGAGAAATAAGTGTAGACGCGCATTCTATTTCCATCAAAATATCTATTTACCTATTTTTACGTTTCTGCGTTTTTTAATCAAAGACAAATTTTTTTGGAGGACAGCAATAATTTATTTTCAGGAAATTTGATTTCAAAACATTATAATTTCATTTAACATTGGAAGGAGATTCATGACACGCTTCACACATTTTTGATCCAAAATAAAAAATTGTCGGCCAACGAAAATAAATGGCATAACTATTATTATTGTAAACAATGTTACGACCATTTTTTTATGACGTCAACAGAGTACGATTAGTGACCAAGTACTTACAACCGTAAAACAATCATTTCAAGGGATGAAAAAACACCAATGAGAAAAACTTAGTGGCCTGGGTGGCCACTAAGTTACAGTAAAATTGGAAATCTTTCATACCTATTGTACATTTTCTATCCTTTAGTTTCACTCCTTAAAAGGATTATATTATTAATATTAATAAAAATGTTCTTACATCAATTCCAAAGTGGGAGTATGAATTTTGTTACAAGTATTCTACAGAATACAGGAATAATAAAATATTGTCTCGTTCAAAGCTTGTTATGTTGTATGAAAAACAAACAAATAAATTGACGACATAATACGCAGTTATTTTAAACAAAAAATGCCGTTGGAACAAAGCTGTCTGGTATAAAAACAAAGCCAATTGTGAATGCCCCCCAACCCAATATAAAGAAGCGTATAGATTATACGAAACAACGTTGTTGGGCTGAGCGATCGCATTTAGATAATATTCATACCTACATGTTTATGATTGACAAATAAATTTGTTCGGTCAGTGCGATGAACATGATTTAATTTTAAATTTGACGACCGATTTGGCGCAGGGGTAGGCTACCCACCTTCTGCGCCAGTGGTCTCGGGTTCGATTCCCGAACAAGACAAATATTTGTGTGCATGAACATGTCTATTTGTCTTGGTCTGGGTGTTTACTATGTATATTAAGTATGTATTTACAAACAAAAAGTATTTAAGTATATATTTATCCGTTATCAAGTTTTCCATGATACTTACAGTTTCGTAATGAAATTAAAATGGGCTTAGATAATTGGTGTGAATGTGAGAAGTTATTTATTTATTTATTTAATTAGTTGTTGTGAAGGAAAGGAAAACAAAAATTACTATGTGAAACGCTCCTGGCTGGAGGAGCCGGAGAGCACGAGTCAGAAATAAAAGAGGGTATATGCAATTAAGTGTATTTTATTTTCCACAATTAGACCGTGGGTTCTGTCGCTCGGGGATCAGTGCAAAGAACAAGTTGGGAGGACTTAACTTAGGGACTTCCTAAAGAGGGGAGAAGTCGCTGTAGCCTAGAGGCAGCGGGGTCTGGTCCGGGGTAGGCCGGAGCAGAGCAGGGTCCTGGCGGTTAGGCGCGCAGGAGCAGGTGGAGAGCGGCACGAAGTAGGCAGGTACTGGTGCAGGTACAGCAGGTAGGTACCGGTGAGACTCGGGGAGATGTTGCCCGGAGATACGACCCTGAAATGTTACGATAACAGGTATGAACATGTGTTCACTAAATCCGACCGCTGTGTATGAGTGGGTATGACACTGGGCTACAATTGAGATAGGAATATTGTCATTTAAATTAGGTTACTATTAAAGAAAGAGGAGCACATTAACTTTCATGTCAGCGGCTATTGTTATACTAATTAAAAGTTACAGAACAAGAGGGACAATTTAAAGGTGTAAGTTAAAATGTATTTGAATAAAGACAACCCACTCTTCTAGGTACCGGTCACGACAAGGTTACAAGGAAATATTAGGCTGTAAATTGCTTTTGGATCCCGGAA
The DNA here is from genome assembly GCA_949710035.1 of Crambus lathoniellus. NCBI lineage: Eukaryota > Metazoa > Arthropoda > Insecta > Lepidoptera > Crambidae > Crambus > Crambus lathoniellus. Next base: position 764,126 of record OX453312.1, read on the forward strand.
TATTTAGTATTCCGTTCACCGTGTGGCAATTGCAGTTTATATTAGTATAAATTCGATGACGAAATAAACATCTCATCGAAAACAATATGTAAAAGAATAGAATTGATGAACGGCTGTTTGAGGTTATAGCACCGAGAATATAATTTATTTATCACGAAAATAAAACGCGCACAAAACACTCACCCAATTATGTTGGGGCGAGAAACCAGAAAAAGGAGAAATCTTTAGCGAATTCTCCTTTATATATTAAAAATCTTCCAGAACATTCTGGCTGTAAGTAGGGTTATAATTTTTTTGCATAGATAGATTCAACTTGTCATTGGATTTTAATCATACAGCCAAGGCACCGACTAATTACGTCGCGAAGATTTCAGAATTATCTGGAAGATTAATTTAGTAAAATCTATGGCGCGCGTAAGACAAAATTGCTTCCAATAGACTATTTATGTTGTTACGTTAAGAAATGCAATATAAATATGCACGAAACTACAATCAAAGTATTTCGCATACAGATCACAGTCTGCCACGGAACGCGCGGCGGTTTATAGCTATGTTACTTCGGAACATCGCAACAAACAGACAGCTGAGTGGCATCTGACATTGACAGCTCCTATCACATAAATACAATAGAACTGAATAGACCATATTTGTTTATAATTGTAATGATTTTTTCATAAAATTAATAGTTGGTGCGATTATTATGGATAAAACAATGAAAGAAGTAAGTAAAAATGGCAGCCGTTACATATCCCCCTTTTTAGAGAAGGATTTTGCCTGGGAAAAATCCACTAAGAAACACAAAACCACCGAATACAAAACTAAGGTTTAGAGTAGCAGTATACAATAAGATAAGCTAACTGTACGTTATCGACAGTAAAAGTAACACCATAAAATTGACGAGAGGTATCGACAACCAGTTCAAGACTAATCGAATAGAACGGTACAAGGACCAAGAATCGCAAGACAGGAGAAGAATTCCAGTTATTTAGTGTAACTGAATCAACATTCCCGTTGAGAATGCTAATGTTAAAACAATGCGAAATTAAAAATAAAATAGTCGAGAGATAAACTTCATGCAGACACAATTCAAACGAACAGGTTCCCTAGCTATAAATGTATTTAATTAAAATTATATTTATGTATAATTTTATGCAATAAAAGCCCTAGCTAAAAACCCCACGCTGGGCGCCACTGAAACGCTCCTGGCTGGAGGAGCCGGAGAGCACGAGTCAGAAATAAAAGAGGGTATATGCAATTAAGTGTATTTTATTTTCCACAATTAGACCGTGGGTTCTGTCGCTCGGGGATCAGTGCAAAGAACAAGTTGGGAGGACTTAACTTAGGGACTTCCTAAAGAGGGGAGAAGTCGCTGTAGCCTAGAGGCAGCGGGGTCTGGTCCGGGGTAGGCCGGAGCAGAGCAGGGTCCTGGCGGTTAGGCGCGCAGGAGCAGGTGGAGAGCGGCACGAAGTAGGCAGGTACTGGTGCAGGTACAGCAGGTAGGTACCGGTGAGACTCGGGGAGATGTTGCCCGGAGATACGACCCTGAAATGTTACGATAACAGGTATGAACATGTGTTCACTAAATCCGACCGCTGTGTATGAGTGGGTATGACACTGGGCTACAATTGAGATAGGAATATTGTCATTTAAATTAGGTTACTATTAAAGAAAGAGGAGCACATTAACTTTCATGTCAGCGGCTATTGTTATACTAATTAAAAGTTACAGAACAAGAGGGACAATTTAAAGGTGTAAGTTAAAATGTATTTGAATAAAGACAACCCACTCTTCTAGGTACCGGTCACGACAAGGTTACAAGGAAATATTAGGCTGTAAATTGCTTTTGGATCCCGGAATATTTAGTATTCCGTTCACCGTGTGGCAATTGCAGTTTATATTAGTATAAATTCGATGACGAAATAAACATCTCATCGAAAACAATATGTAAAAGAATAGAATTGATGAACGGCTGTTTGAGGTTATAGCACCGAGAATATAATTTATTTATCACGAAAATAAAACGCGCACAAAACACTCACCCAATTATGTTGGGGCGAGAAACCAGAAAAAGGAGAAATCTTTAGCGAATTCTCCTTTATATATTAAAAATCTTCCAGAACATTCTGGCTGTAAGTAGGGTTATAATTTTTTTGCATAGATAGATTCAACTTGTCATTGGATTTTAATCATACAGCCAAGGCACCGACTAATTACGTCGCGAAGATTTCAGAATTATCTGGAAGATTAATTTAGTAAAATCTATGGCGCGCGTAAGACAAAATTGCTTCCAATAGACTATTTATGTTGTTACGTTAAGAAATGCAATATAAATATGCACGAAACTACAATCAAAGTATTTCGCATACAGATCACAGTCTGCCACGGAACGCGCGGCGGTTTATAGCTATGTTACTTCGGAACATCGCAACAAACAGACAGCTGAGTGGCATCTGACATTGACAGCTCCTATCACATAAATACAATAGAACTGAATAGACCATATTTGTTTATAATTGTAATGATTTTTTCATAAAATTAATAGTTGGTGCGATTATTATGGATAAAACAATGAAAGAAGTAAGTAAAAATGGCAGCCGTTACATATGATACCAAAATATTTCGCCTTTTGCACGGTCTAAAAACCCCTAAAGACGCTTGCAACAAATGTTAGTTTTATGACTTAGCGGCGCGTACTGACTCAAAGTTTTATAATTTATTTATGTAAAATCAATGTGTAAAATAGCTGAATTATTTGAGCTGCTCTAGATGCGCGGGTAGATTCCCCAGACATCATGCTCTTAACGATATCATCCGCCGAGCTTTGATCGCCGCCAACATTCCTTGCGTTTTAGAACCTCCAGGCTTAAGTCGCACAGACGGCAAGAGACCAGAATATGATCTTACTTTGGTGCCATGGGAGAGGGGTCGGTGTCTGCTGTGGGATGCGACCTGCGTCAGCACTTTTGCGGCTAGTCACTTAGGTTACACGTCGCGGACTGCTGGATCAGCTGCCGAAAATGCAGCTGGGCAAAAGCACATAAAGTATGCGGCTTTAAAACAAAATTACTTTTTTGTCCCCTTTGCGGTGGAGACCTCTGGCGTGTGGGGCTCAGAGGCGATAGCTTTTATTAAAGAGCTCGGAAAAAGGTTAGGTCAACGCGAACACGATCGCCGCAGCGGGTCATACCTGGTTCAAAGGCTTTCCCTGGCAATACAGCGCGGCAACGCAGCCGGTATCATGGGAACCTTTGAACCGGAGATGACTCGCGGCGGTCTTTTAGATTAAGCTTTTTTTATTTTATTTTTATCTTTAACCTTTTTGATAATAATATTATTTCCATTTTTTAACTTTTATTAATAATGTTAAACAAATATCTATCCAGTCAAAGCATGTTTTGAATTTATAAACAGTAAATTTTATTATAAACAAGAGTAACGGGACTCAACGCGATATTTATTATGAAGTACATATTATTATGTACTAACAGCTTGACGTTTCGGCTGTGTTGCAACAACCGTGGTCACAAGCAGACTGGCGGTGCGCGACGACGTCTGTTCGGGCGGGCTTGGAGATCTTCGGCCACCCTCAAATTGTCACTTTTTTTGTTTTTGTCATCGCTAGTGATGGGATTAGGGCGTTTGTGCACTACCACTGAATTTTAACGATCCGGAAAAAAACGGATGCTTGTATTTTAATAATTAATCATTTATATTAGTAATTAATTAAATACAAGCATCCGTTTTTTTCCGGATCGGTAAAATTCAGTGGTAGTGCACAAACGCCCTTACGGCACACAACACTCACAGTATCGGGGTTTGTTTTGAACGGTAAAACTCGCGGCTTACACTTGTTAATCACTGGATTCCACGCTGATGACAATTTAAACCCGTCCTCCCGATTGAAATTTTTATACTTCTTGATTTCAATCGCTTCTCGTACCATCCTAGTATGGTAATGACGATCGGTGGAGAGGATTTTTGGATCATGTAACTCCATCCAATGATTAACGCCAGCTTCCAGAAGATGTTCAACTACCGCGGATTTACTCGTCTGTCGATTTTTAACAGCTGCGATATGTTCTTTGACACGTTCTGCGATGGTCCGCTTTGTTTGTCCAATGTATGAACTACCACAACTACAATCGATTTTATATACACCCGGAGTCTGAAAGGGTATTACGTCCTTTGGCGATCGCAGTTGCTTAGATATTTGACATAACGGAGTATATACAGTCTTGATGGAGAATTTTCTGAGCACTGTTCCAACTTTATCCGTTACGCCTTTGATATATGGCAAAAATGCTGCCTGACGACTCACGTCCGGATATTTTACCCTTTTCTTTTGCCTATTGTATCGCTGCGACACCTTGTATCCGTTTCGTTTTAGTACCTCCTGAACATGAGCAAGCTCCGACTGAAGATGTTCAGGGTCACACAAGTTATGAGCTCTGTTGGTCAACGACGTCATCACGGATTGAAGTTGCCGAGGATGGTGGTGAGATGAGGCGTGTAGGTATCTATCTGTGTGTGTAGGTTTCCGGTAAACAGAGTGAGATAAAGTACCGTCGTGTCTTACCCTGATCTGCACGTCCAGAAATGCCAAGGCTCTGTTATTTTCCATCTCATAAGTAAACTTTACTTTAGGGTGGATGGAATTAAGGTGATCTATATATTGTTCGACTTCCTGCTGACCTCCGTGGATTACACAAAAAATATCATCCACGTACCTCTTCCAGAGTTTGACAGTTTGGGGTCCAGTAGCTAATGCTATGTCTTCAAAGTGCTCCATCCAGAGCACTACTATAAAAAGTAAATTTTATAATTATACTTTTAACAGTACTTTTAAAATACCCTAGGTACTTATATTGGTTGTCACTTTCATTTTAAAGTTTAGTCCTCTAGTTAATTTGCAAAAAACAGCGCTGATATTTGAAGGGTCGACCTTTAAGTTTTTGCTACAGAAATCGGTAAAGTGCTTCTTAATGTCCTTTTTGTCACGCTTTGGGTTGTTAGAATTGACTTTTCAACTCTACACTTTACGGTATCATTTCTGAGCCCAAAGCTTAAAAGTTTAAGATTGGCTCGCGTTTGTTGAACGATGGAAGTTTTGAGACAAATAACTTCGAAATTATCTCATTTTGATTTGGTTTTTACAAAGATATGGTTTCATTTGAGTACAGGGTGTAGCTATAATTTAGCTGATAGATATTCAATTCTGTTGATTTGATTTAAGACTCTTGCAGTATCATTTGACAATTTTTATTGTGAAAAAGGAGCACCGAAATAGCTATTGCTCCTTTTGCTAAATTTTCTCGGTCTTAACAACTCCTGACGATGCCGCGGGTTGGGGCGAACGAAACTCGTGTCTAATCGGTGTAGGTCAAGTGCAAGGCTCAGACCAAATAAAAAAGTAAGACGGAACGCCCCGAACTAAAAAGTGAAGCCACTTTTTTATGTACGTGTGCGTGCGCTGGCTGTGTGCGTGTGCGTGAGTCGCTTTCATAATGCTTTTGTGTTAGTTATGGGTGTAGTTTCGTAACATGTGTGTTGTGCGTGTAACTGTGAGAAAGGGGCAAATGAAAGTTGGTTTTACCTTCTAATTATTTATTGAAAAATCAAAAGAATATGACCAATTTATTTTTGATTTCTACTGCTTTCTATTACTGCTGGAACACATAGCGTTTCTTGTAAATTCTGGAAAGGAAGGGTCATAAATTAGCCTTGCGGATTGAAATATTAAATAATTACGCCGTCTGAATTCCTTTGACAATTTACAAAGACTTATTTCCTAGAAGTCCAACTTAAATTCAGGTTAACATAATACGATCGCAACTTTGTCGTATCTTACAATGACAATGGCATTGTCTTTCGTTATCGATGTAAATTCAATTTGTCAGAGTCTTTAAATGTTGAGCTTACGACAAAAAAGTTCCTGCCATAACAGGAGGGAAATAGCAATGGGAAGAGTTTGAACTCCTAGCCATATTAGCCCCTACTAGCGCTCCGCTAGCGACTTCCTCTGAATGGATTCCCTATTTACTGGAATTTCCAAAAATCCTCTCTAGTGCTCCCCACCAAGCGACATACCTACATGCCAAATTTCAGCTTCTTGCGCCCAGTAGTTTCTTTTTTAAATATAGAGATATACACTATACAGGGCGTCCCAAAACTATGGCACATGGAGGGAAAGTACCTTAAATACTGAAGATATTAAAATTTACTGAAAGGAAACTTCAGTTTTATTTTAAAAAGAAAACGAACTGCATTCAAAGAATTTCAAATAATCGCATGTCTGAACTGGGAATCGAACCCGTCGAAAGTGTTTTTTTATTTTATTTTAATATACCGATCGAAAGGCTCAATTATAAGCATTTATTTATTCTAAGTAACAAAGCATCTTAAATAAAAGGAAGACTACGAAATTAATTTAACGTTTATTATCAAGTTTGTGCAGCGTTATGGATAGCCTTTTCTGGGACTGTCCTGCTCAAAACAACTAACTTTAACATTTCAATGTATTACTAATGAAATAAATTGAAATCAAATCAAATAATGGTTGGAGCAATATTATACTAATACTAATTTCCCTATCTTAATGTGTGTGATAAAGTTATACATATTGTGTTATGTAGCACCACCTAGACTGAGGGCCTACTCTGAAACGCAAAACCCGAAACTTCGGTATACCCGTCCTTTTCACTCTCTAGCCGGGACAGAATCGAGTGAAAGGGGCGGGGCTAACCGAAGTTTCGGATTAGCGTTTCAGAGTACGGTCCCTGATGCGGCGGTGTCGTGTGAGTCGGGTCGTTACGTTCCCTAAAATATGGTTGAGCGAAGCGATGGCTGGCTCATGCGTCATGCTCGTGAACGGGTGCTGCCAGTGGGGTGGGTCTGCTCATGTCTACTTGTGTTAAAGGTGTTCGGGATATGGTTTATAATCTATATATATAAAATTCAAAGTCCTGACTGACTGATTGACTGACTGACTGACTGACTGACTGACTGAGATATCAACGCACAGCCCAAACCGCTGGACCTAGAGACTTCAAATTTTTCACAAAGATACGTTATACAGTGTAGGCATCCACTAAGAAAGGATTTTTGAAAATTCCACCCCTAAGGGGGTAAAATAGGAGAAGAATGTTTGTATGAAAGTCCGTCAGTTTTTAAGTTAGGATCTTCAAATATTATTGTATTTAGGCTGGCAATTGAAAACTAATATTTATCTGTGTCAGCGTTTTTGACAATTCCACCTCCGAAGGGGTGAAAGGGGGGATGAAATGTTGTATCTTGAAAGTCCTTCATTTAATTTATTATGGTCGGAAGTAAAACAAATAAGCAAACTCATATTTCGTATTTTTCGAAAATCAACCCCTTAGAGGTTAAATGGGATAAATAAACCTAAAAATCGGTATTTTCTCGAATGTCCACGCGGACGAAGTCGCGGGCGGAAGCTAGTAGTATTATATAGATTTATGACCGAGCTGGTGTGTCTCATAGTAATTTTGGTATCCGTGTCTTACAGTAACAGCAATGTTTCTAATAATTGTTTTATTTATTCAAAAATTCCTTTTATTTGTTAATACTTATAAATTTGAATATACAGCGCAGCTTGCAGTTTCCTTTTCATTAATCCTATAATATAATGTGAATAAGATTAAGATTAGTGTGTCCATTAAACTATTTGATTCCTTGTTTAGTTGAAAATTGTTTACTGTTTTAGGTATTAAGCAAAATTGTACTTAATTTAAGCGGTATTCTGTATTGTGATGGAAAGTAACCTTACTATTATGTGAAGGTCATTTTTCAAATTTGACAACTCTGTATAAGTTAAAACAGAGAGAAAAAATAGCCCTTGGCGAGTTTCTTGCCGGTTCTTCTCGCTACAAGGTCTCCTGCCTTAGGATTTGCAAACCGATGGCGTAGCTTCATTGACGTTCATAAGTGTTGTTAAACAAACCTAAATTGAATAAACGATATTGATTTTATGATTTTTTTTTTTTCAAAATGTTTGAATAATTTGGTGCGTGTTTGATTCTTGGTTTGGACAGGCGATTATTTAAAAATATTTGAATGTAGTGCCTATTGTTATTTAAAAAAAATTTATTAAATAATAAGTATTTTGTGCGGTCTATGCCAGCATGTGCTATACATACATAGTCATGGGACGCCCTGAGAGCACCCATGCCACATGGTGGAATAGACTGCACCAAATTATGTAGATTTAAATCAATCGAGGTGGTGTTATTTATTACATTATGTATAACTTTATTACACACTTATGTCATGATTCTAGTTAATGGCAACATTGTCACTCGGTGGCGCGGTTTTGCTTTGCTGTGATTGGTCAACGTATTATTGCGTGGACCAATCACAGGGCATGCTTTTCCCGCCAACAGGCGACATTGGCAGCGAGGCTTGCTTGGTTGAGACGTCGGAAGAGAGCGCAGTCTTGTCTTGGCGGTTAAGTGCGATAGAACTGATACAATTAAATTTAGACCCTTAAGCAAAAGTGTTTGTATTCTAATCTTTTATGAAAAATATACATACAATCCTTATCGAAGCATTATCTTTCATTCACCTGCAGCAGACCTACCATCCTGACGAGGAGTCTTCATACTTCAGAAGCGGTATGTACCCACGCAATTTTTGATTCCGATAATAAGAATAATTCTTTGCTATAATAATGCCAAATGAGTTATTTTATTCTCTTTACGCAGAGAAAAGATAAATGATCCAAAACCTATGTTACTACGCTGAAATTTTAAATACCTTTGCGGCGGATTGTGTTTCGTATATGGTCGGGGCTATTCTCCGGCGAAGCGGACATAATCTAGATCGCATTTGTGTTTGAATTGATTGTGTTCGTATACGGTCGGGGCTACCCTCCGACTATACTAACATAATCTAAAAAGTTTACATTAGCTTAATACTAAGATTTTGCTAATTCGTGATCGGGGCTACTCTCCGATCGAGTTAGTTGAGTCTAAAGCGTTAAAATTTAAGTATTTGTGTGGAGGATTGTTTCGTACATGGTCGGGGCTACTCTCCGACGGAACGGACATAGACTATATCGCACTTCTATTTGAATTGATTAATTGTGTTCGTGTACGGTCGGGGCTACCCTCCGATTATCTTTACTTATATTATAAATGCGTCTCTGTCTGTCTGTGTGTTACACAATCACACCTAAACTACTGAACCGATTTGAATGAATTTTGGTACAGAGATAGTCTAGAGCCTGAGAAAGGACATAGGCTACTTTTTATTCCTGAAAAATATCACCTTCCCGCGGGATAACGTCGTGTAGTACACGCGGGCGAAGCCGCGGGCGGAAGGCTAGTACTAATATAATTTAAACGCGAGTATGTGGTTGATGTTTTCTTATGGCACGATAATAGCGTGTCTTGATTATGTTTAATTTACATGATGTATTAAATGTGGATTTTACAGAATTTATGATTGGCATTATTATAATAAGGAACTTGTTAATGGTATGCTATTTATGCTGTTTATAATCGTACACATGGAGCTGTGACTAGCAGTTTTGGCTGTGTATACATGTAATATTCTAAATAATTAATGCTAGATTGGAACTACTGTTTAATAGTCCTCATCGTTTTTATTAATCAGTGTTAATAAACAGATTACATTATTATGAAAACATGTTTTTTTATATACTCAAGTCGATGAAAGAGAAAGTAACGTTGTAAAATCTACCTACCTGATAAATGATTTAAAATTGGTTTCTTATACTAGCTTTCATTTAGTCGTATAATATTTTTTGTTTTTTGATATTGTTTACTGTTGCACGGAGTAAAATCACTTATGGTGACTAAACCTTGCATACAATCCATGTTTTAACGTGATAACTAATACCAACAGTGGATAAAAGAAAACGATAAGTTATGGGGTTTAGCAACTTGATGGATTATTTAAGAATAATTTAAGATGATTGGTTGCTTACATTTAATATTGTTACAACTGATGACAACCCTAATAGATTTTCCTTTTGTTTGTTGTTGAGTAAGTGAGTCATGTATGCTTACTGGTTACCTACGTTACCTGGTAAGATTGGTTCATCATCATCATCATGTCAGCCGAACGACGCCCACTGCTGGGCATAGGCCTCCCCCAAGGATCTCCACAACGATCGGTCCTGCGCTGCCCGCATCCAGCGGCTTCCCGCGACCTTGACCAGATCGTCGGTCCACCTTGTAGGGGGCCTGCCCACGGAACGTCGTCCGGTACGCGGTCGCCATTCGAGAACCTTTCCGCCCCAACGGCCATCGGTTCTCCGCGCTATGTGTCCCGCCCACTGCCACTTCAATGATGCAATCCTTCGAGCTATGTCGGTTGTTTTAGTTCTCCTGCGGATCTCATCATTTCTGATTCGATCGAGCAGGGAAATACCAAGCATCGCTCTCTCCATTGCTCGCTGGGTGACTTTGAGCCTTCTTATGAGACCCATAGTAAAAGACCACGTCTCACTTCCATAGGTCATTACTGGCAACACACACTGGTCAAAGACTTTCGTCTTGAGACATTGAGGTATTTCGGACGCGAATATATGCCGGAGCTTCCCAAACGCTGCCCATCCGAGCTGGATTCGACGAGAGATCTCTTTCTCAAAGTTGGACTTACCTAACTGGACCGTCTGTCCTAGGTAAACATAGTGGTCAACAACTTCGAGTGTAATGTTCCCAACATTAACTGGAACGGGTGCAACATGGGCATTGAACATGATTTTCGTCTTGTCCATGTTCATCTTAAGACCCACTCTTTGCGAAGCATTACCGAGATCTTCGAGCATTGTGTTCAGGTCTTCCAAGGTCTCAGCCATAAGAACTACATCATCAGCAAACCGTAGGTGCGTTAGGTACTCGCCATTAATGTTGATGCCGCATCCTTTCCAATCCAGCAGCTTAAAAATATCCTCCAACGCAGCTGTGAACAGTTTGGGAGAGATGACATCTCCCTGTCTCACACCTCGCTGTAGTTGGATAGGATTAGAGCTCTGGTTCTGTAATCGGACCGACATGGTGGCGTTTTGGTATAAGTACCTCAGCACCTCGATGTACCTGTAGTCTATTTGGCACCTCTGGAGAGACTGCAGCACCGCCCAAGTCTCAATCGAATCAAAGGCTTTCTCATAGTCCACGAACGCCAAGCAAAGTGGCAAATTATACTCTTCGGTCTTCTGTATAACTTGCCGCAGCGTATGAATGTGGTCTATGGTACTGTAGCCTTTCCGGAACCCGGCTTGTTCGGGAGGTTGGAAGTCGTCGAACCTGCGAGCGAGACGATTCGTAATGACTCTCGAAAACAACTTATAGATATGGCTCAGAAGCGAGATGGGTCTATAGTTCTTCAACAGAGTTTTATCACCCTTCTTGAAAAACAGCATCACATCGCTTCTGCCCCATGCCTTTGGCGTTTTGCCCTCAAGGATGACTGAGTTGAAAAGCTTCTGGAGGACCTTAAGTATCGGCTTACCGCCCGCTCTCAGAAGCTCTGTTGTGATTCCGTCATCGCCCGCCGCCTTGTTGTTTTTAAGCTGCTTGAGAGCCATTCTAATCTCGTACAGGCTGACGTCCGGGATATCTTCGGTATGGTGTCGGGTAAGCTTGGCTCTAGGGTCTGTAGCCTTGCTTTCAACAGGTGTTTGTGTAGAATATAGCTGTCCATAGAAACTCTCAATCTCCCTCAGGATTTCAGGTGTTGACGAAACGATGCTACCTTCCTCAGTTTTCAGCCTCGTCAATTGACTTTGCCCGATAGACAGATCTCTCGCGAACACTTTGGAGCCTTTGTTCCGCTCAATGGCTTCTTTAATACGCTCGGTATTAAATTGGCGAAGGTCGCGTGTCAAAGACTTAGATATCTGTCTATTGAGCTGTCGATAACGATGGGCATCCGCTGAGTTCTGCAGCTTCATTTCGTGTCTCTGATCCATGAGTAGGAGAGTCTGACTGGAGAGTTTCTTCAATTTGGGACGGCGTGTTTTATAGTACTTAGACCCTACCGTGCGGACAGTATCCACCACCATGTTGTATAGATCGTCCACGTCTATGCTGTTCTCAAGGGCTTCGAAGCGGTTTTGAAGCTCGAGCTGAAAGCACTCGGGGTTTTGAATTTGAGCTGGTATTGGTCGGAGCGTGGATTTTATCAGTCGCGATCTTTCGAGCTTGACATCGATATTCAATGTGCCTCTCACCATACGGTGATCGCTTCCTGTCTTAACAGCGTTGATCACACTGACATCATTGAATATGTGCTTCTTCGTCGACATGATAAAATCGATCTCGTTTTTGACTTTACCGTCCGGACTGATCCAGGTCCATTTGCGGCTTACGGGCTTCCTAAAGAAGGAGTTCATCATATAGAGGCTCTCCCTCTCCATGAAGTCTGCCAGCATCTGGCCTCTATCGTTCCGTTGCCCAAATCCAAATTGCCCCACTCTCAGCTCATCACCGCAACGTTGCCCCAACTTTGCATTGAAATCCCCCATCACAACCGTGTAGTGGGTTTTATAGCTATGCATGGCTTTAGCGATCTCCTCATACATAGCCTCCACTTCGACATCGTCGTGTTTCGAGGTCGGAGCGTAGACCTGGATAACATTCAGCGAATATCGTTTCGATAATCTGAGTATCAGGTACGCTACCCTGCTCGAGACACTTCCGATGGTGATCACGTTGTTGACAAGGGATTTATGGACGATGAACCCGACACCACCAAGGGACTGTTGGTCGCCCTCCCGGTGGTAAAGTAAGTTACCGGATTGCAGGGTTATCGAGTCCTCCCCCTCTCTTCGGACTTCAGATAACCCAATGATATCCCAATGTAACTTACTTATTGCCTCTTCCAACTCTACGAGCTTCTCGTCGAGCCTCAATGTGCGCGTGTTGTAGGTTGCCAGGTCGAGTCGTCGGTGTTGGTAGCCGGAGCATACCCGGGGATTCTTAGCACCCCCTGCCCCGCCGTTACCATAGCCGCTACCGTAGCTAGGAATAGCGGGGCCGCCGGGGACTGGGGGCCGATGTATTTCTTGTGTAAGCATTCAGGGGGGGTTTCAAGATTCAAGATTGGTTACGTAGGTATGATTTAAAATTGAATTCAGGCTTTCTATTTATTGATAAATTAATTTTTTGGTATTAATTTTGTGGATTAAATGAATACAAAGATGAAGGATATAAATAGGAATACGAATTCTTCTACTATTCGAATGTTTTTGATTATGAGTTTTGATTTGACTATTTTGACTGCTCATTGGGTAGGTACAAGAGATACATTGAATTTTCTTGTTGAAATGCATTTAATTGAACTTCAACTAGGTCTTCTTGAACAATGTTTGCAAACTGAACGATGCAAAAATATCCTTTTATTTAGGGGGCGGTGTACGTTTGAAGCATACACTCGTCGGACATTAGGGGGTGATGTATGTTTGTTAAAATACACTCGTCGGATATGCGATTTAAAAGAATCCAATATAAATAAAAAGGGAATGAGGTCAAATGTTCAGTATTCGATTCCTTTTTCTATTACCACGCAGTTTAATAAAATAGTGTGTCAAGTAAATCCCAATTTGCCAGTTGGAAAAAAAATATTTTTATTCAATTATTAGATATTAATGAACATATAAATACCGTAAATAGTAGACAGAATCGCCACTGAATAGCTAAGTTGGAATTCATTATTCGCACCACAAAAGTAATGGGCCATGTGTGTCGCTTAAAATCGGGCCATATGGGTCACTTAACATCAGGCCATTTGTGTCGCTTAAAATCAGGCCATGTGTGTCGCTTAAAATCAGGCCATGTGTGTCGCTTAAAATCAGGCCATGTGTGTCGCTTAAAATCAGGCCACGTGTGTCGCTTAAAATCAGGCCATGTGTGTCGCTTAAAGTCAGGCCATGTGTGTCGCTTGAAATCAGGCCATGTGTGTCGCTTAAAATCAGGCCATGTGTGTCGCTTAAAATCAGGCCATGTGTGCCTATAGCTCAGTTGAGTAGCCATGTGAGCTACGAGTCGGCCATGTGTGTCGCTTATAATCAGGTGTGCAATTGCGTGGGGTAGTCGTATTGGTTTGACGGTTCATATCGTGTTCAATCGGCTGCAATTTGTATGGAATGACATTTATTATGTAATCAAAAGCTGTCAAATGGATACGATTGACTTTACGCAATTCTATAGCAGACCATGTGCGTGTTAGCTTGAGTAACCATGTAGGCTAAGAATATGTCGTCCATGTGAGTCGTTTACGATTAGGTCATACGTAACTATAAATAACTTGTCGTATAGGAGCTATAGATATTCGACAAATGTGAGTCGCTAATGATTAAGCCATGTGTGCCAACAGTAGGTAGTAACCGCTTGTTGAGTATCAATGTGTGTGGTCGGAGTAGTAAAGGGTTCATCACCTTGAGATCTGTTTCATTAGCTCAGTTTAAGCAATAGGCTACCGATTGAGTTTGACGTATTCCGTCGCTATGCAATTATAAGTCAACACGTCAAGCATCCAGCTTGTCAACCAAATAGAATATGAAACAAACAGAATACAAGACATATGTGACACAGACGGACGCTGACCATTAAATAGATTAAAAATTCGTAGTGATTAGTCGATAATACACATCAGTCTTTATTTAAAAAAAAAGTAAGGATTGATTTTTGTAATATATCGATATGAAAGTGGATGTAGGTCGAAGGTTTATGCTATGTATTACAAGACCATTTGGACACTTGTTATCATAAAAAAAAAGTAATTTTATATGCAGTTATAGCAGACGACTGAATTAGTTTCGAAAGGTACTAAGAGTCCCGACTTATTTTCCCTTATAGTAGTTGGATAAGCTAGCTGCTCTTATTTTAAAATATAATGTCTCGAGTAAAAGAGATCGAAAGCTGACCTCTCTTTTTCTGCGGTGACATCTGGTTTACAAGATTATATACCTTTGATCGCCTGAGAGACAAAAGTATAATTTTTTTATTTTATTTTTATTCTTCACAACAGGCACAATAACAGACAACAGACAGAACATAAAATACAAAGAACAATCATTTATGATAACTTCGAGCGTGTCTGCGCCCAATTACAATTGTGCACAACACTTTTAGTTTTACAAACTAATTACTAATTTGACAGCTTAAAGGTAGTAACAATAGAAAAGAAAAATACTTTAAAGTTATATAAAACAAACATAATTTTTACTGAATTTGAAACAATATAAGCTACAATTAAAAATGTCAACGTTATTGCAAATTTCATTATAAAAGGAACACATTCTCAGCAATGGACTATTGTGCGAAACATTGTTTCTGGCAGACGATTTATTTCTATCCATCGTAACCTACTTCTTCATATCTATTCGAATTATAAGTAATTAATATACTTTCACTATATTCGTATGAATATGAATACCTAATAAAATTGTTGATAAGAATGCGGGTCATGCTCATACGGGGATAACTTAAAGACACTTTTAAGTTTTGATATTAAATTGGGAACTTGTTTAAAATCATTTATTGATTAATTATTAGAAATTATAATAATATGATCTTTTGATTTTCATGTACCTACGGACTGGAACCATGTATTGTGCTATTCTAACAGAGGCAAAGAATAATGCATTTGGGATGTGGTGCTGGAAGCCCTGGACGACTGGTTGACAAGTTGAAAAAGCAGATAGTTGTTATGACGGTTCAAATTGTGCCTACGGCGGCATCTTCATTAAAAGTGTAACTTCCTTGTAAGAATATTATTTTCATTTAAAAGGTAATAATCCCTATTACGAATATACCTTTAACTTATAATTCCTATCGTCCACATCCATATCTTGACATAATTCAAATTGTGTACTATGGCAAATATGTATTTATAACTTGGTTTGTTGCTC
The DNA here is from genome assembly GCA_949710035.1 of Crambus lathoniellus. Taxonomy (NCBI): domain Eukaryota; kingdom Metazoa; phylum Arthropoda; class Insecta; order Lepidoptera; family Crambidae; genus Crambus; species Crambus lathoniellus. The sequence goes on from OX453312.1 coordinate 780,024, forward strand.
ATATCTGGTTAAAAATTGGTAACTGTGGTACTTCAGTTGTACTATTGTAAGATTTGATATATTGATTTAAGATTGATATATTGTAAGGACTAAACTATGTCAAACTTGGCGATGATTAATTTCATGTAATTTTAGGACTGTGATCCTTTTATGACTCGTAGTTGCTTTTTCCACCGTTTGGGTGAAGTGTTTTATAAGAGTTCCTAGTTAACAGACTACAGCAAAATTCTGTACCTATTCCTATTCTAGCATCCTTGGGGATTTTGCTTTTGACACCGTCTTATATTCTCGAATGTAACTTGACAATGCATTGATGTATACTACCAAGTACCAAGCTAATTCATTTTTCTTTTTTTACCCATGACTAATGCTTATATAGATTACAACCAGACTTTACTTTAATCATTCCATATACACATAATTAAGTAACAAGTATAGTTCCAAAATAAGTTTTCTATTAATAATAGTCGCTTGCTAACGAATGTCATGATTACATTAATTTGTACATTGATTCAAATACTTATTGAATAGTTTGTTGTTGATAATTTATTTGATTTGATAATGTATTAATTTACGATTTACATATAACAATGTTTACACGGTAAAATCTAATATCCATATTGTAAACAAATCATCGTCTAAATATTATGTAATTGTAAAAGATTATTGTTGAGCATTGTGAAATATAATGTATTTGTTTCAATTAAGTACTTATGTTTTAACTTAAGATTTACACGATCTTTTATTGCTACTCTAAGATTAATCTAAATATGTATATAGTTGTAAGACTTTACTATTTAGAATTAGTTGTGTTTGTGTAATTAATTGATTTTAAATACTTTTAAACACATCTTAGATTTCTGCGCGAACTGTCCATATAAATAAAACACTTTCACTTTCAATACGCAGATCCTCGCTAGAGAAACAAGATACTTTCCCAGATTGATGCGCGAGGCTATTGAAATTAGCAAATACCCTAATTTCAATAGAGAAGATGGTTGGAAGATACCACCAGCTTGGGACCCTATAATCCATCAAGTAAAGTCTCAACCCAAACCACACACTGCAAGAACTAAGGATACGGTTAGTTCTTTTTGCAATTAATTTTAATAAACGGAGATCGTCCCCCTTCGTGTAGTTTTCTTGCCAGTTCTTTCTCCGAAGGGCTCCAACTTTTGTGAACTGGTGGTCGAGTCAGTAACTTTTTGCTTTGCTATAAATAATTATTATCCAAATTACTAAAACAAACCAAATTATTAAATTAATAAATCATTTTTGTTATAATTAAATATAAAGTTAAAATAATTAATACCTAACCGTATCCTGTTTCCGAACGAAAAACAAAGACAATTAAAGTGGGTATATTCTTTTATTAAAATCAAAAAAATAGTGGGTAGTTTTCCGTGACCACGGCCCCTGGAAAGGTGCCGAAACGTCGGATAAACAAAAAAAATCTCAAAAAAACAACAACCAAGTTGTTAAATAAATTGCGTTCAAATACTTTTTATAATGTGCGTCGGGAGACAGCACATTGTCGGATGGCCGAATGTCATGATTCTAGTTAATGGCAACATTGTCACTCGGTGGCGCGGTTTTGCTTTGCTGTGATTGGTCAACGTATTATTGCGTGGACCAATCACAGGGCATGCTTTTCCCGCCAACAGGCGACATTGGCAGCGAGGCTTGCTTGGTTGAGACGTCGGAAGAGAGCGCAGTCTTGTCTTGGCGGTTAAGTGCGATAGAACTGATACAATTAAATTTAGACCCTTAAGCAAAAGTGTTTGTATTCTCATCTTTTATGAAAAATATACATACAACCCTTATCGAAGCATTATCTTTCATTCACCTGCAGCAGACCTACCATCCTGACGAGGAGTCTTCATACTTATGATAGGGAATATAAGGTATAATACTGCTCCAATCTTCACTCATTTGTGGTAATACATTGAAATGTAAAAGTCAGTTGTTTTAGCACGACAGTCCCAGAAAATACTATCCATCCACAGGGTGAAAAAAATACGCTGCACTTTGTTATTCAACATTAAATGTAAAATTTTGTATTTTCCCTTTGAAGCCTTAGCAAACTAGGCTTCCCTTCCTTCATTTACTACCTAATTATGTTTCATTATCATCAGCCGTGCGACGCCCACTGCTGGGCATAGGCCAAAGATCTCTACAGCGATCGGTTCTGCTTGGCCCACACACATCCAGTGGCTTACCGCGACCTTCTCCAGATCGTCGGTCCACCTTGTAGGGGGCCTGGCCACAGAACGTCGTCGTCCGGTTCGCGGTCGCCATTCGAGAACATTTCCGCCCCAGCGGCCATCGGTTCTCCGCGCTATGTATCCCGCCCACTGCCACTTCAGCTGCGCAAAGCAATCCTTCGAGCCATGTCGGTTAGATCACATCATTTCTGTTTCGATCGCGCAGGTTGTGGCTTAGGGAAATACCAAGCATCGCTCTTTATGAGACCCAAAGTAAACGACCACGTCTAATTATGTTTACGGGTTAACCTGTACAGTAGCATATATATTTATTGTGCCTGTACGCTCGGAGATGTGTCGAGTTGCATCAACAACTTGACATCCGTCAGTCTCGAACTTGTGGTGGCGGAATTCGAAATTTAAACTGTAATAATTACACTGTAACGTCATTTTTCGAATGGTTGGCTGAGGCACACGTGTGTACCTAATCCGAGTAATATGACGATATAATCTTTAGGACGCCTGTGTTCCTAATCCGAGGGTACAGGTTAAAATTAGCAGCCACTTCCTGCTTTCTTCCCATTTCGGCGAATGACTTCGTTTATTTCAGGAATGTTGTATGGAACTCGAAACGCGGATTTCAAGTTAATTAAAACTTTATGAGTCGAATGCAGACAGCGACTCCACAGTCGCGGAACAATCGTCGATTCGTTGCCACGAGGTAATTTACAACTCCACATTAATTATGACAGTTATGGCGAAGATGAATGGCGAATGGCGAAAGTCGCTAGTTTTTCGCCACAACTTCCGGCTGAACTTTGACGACACAGTTTTTGTTCGATTCTGTGCGGAGTTGTGGACGATAATTGTTGTTTTTTGCTTATTTTGTTTCGTGCTACAAGAAATATAAGTTCATATACAGGGTGGACTATACTTCTACTTATACTAATACATATTATAAAGTAGAAAGATTTGATTGTTTGTTTGTTTGCATCGAATAGGCTCCGAAACTACTGGTCCGATTTCGAAAATTCTTTGACCATAAAAAAGCTACTTACATTTTTCCTACATAGATATTTATTCAAATCTATACTTTTATACTAATATTAAAAAGAGGAAAGATTTGTATTTTTGTATGTAACGAATAAACTCAAAAAGTACTGGACCGATTTAAAAAATTTGTTCACCGTTAGAAAGCTACAGTCTTCCCGAGTGACATAGGCTATATTTTATCCTGATATTCCCACGGGAACGGGTACCACGCGGGTAAAACCGCGAGGATCCGCTAGTCATAATATATGTTTATAAACTATATTCACTTACTCACTTATCTCTGTTAAAAAAAAACAATATAAAATACTTTAATAATTTTTCTTTTGTTACTTTTTCTACACGATGTAGGATAGAGCTCTACCTCCGATGGGACTCGAACCTTTCTCTGGTCGGGCGAATGCTCTAACCACTGACTCCGACGCGACTCCGACGCGACGTGAAAGATCGTGAGTTCGTGGCCCATGTGAGCTAGTTGAGACGAGTCGATTTTTTCTACTACTTCATTTTCAATATTTTCATTATTTAGTTCGTTTGAAAAAAAATCTAGCTTCGGAATTTTTGATAGTTACAATAAATACTTCTATGAATTATTGCCACCAATCTTTACATTTGTGTCATGGTCCTCTCCGCATTGTTTATTATTATTTTCTAGAATTAAATTTAACTGTCAATTGAAGTACCATACCACCGGCCATACCACTGGTGGTATGGTGTGTCTAAAACTATACCACTGACAAAATAGTGTTGTGAAAACTAGTAAATATTCAGTCTGCTGTTATCCTCATTTTGTACATTAAATCTCTTTGCATAAACTTTATTTTTCTCGTCAATCTGTGTTAAGGTAAAACAAAATATACAGTATACGAGTTTATATAGATAGTCCTTACAGTCTGCGAGCCAATACAATATTCATGCTGCGATGTTATCATGCACAATTTCTGTGTCCCGTCATCATCAGAAGTTCGATGTTCCTGAAATTAAAAAAAATATATAATTAGGTATACAACCCTTAAAAATAGAAATACCTCAATGCCTATAATACGACAGGTTGTAGGTGTACAATTTTTTACAGTATGCAAATTTGCGAGAACGTTTTAGACGACGACATAATAATATGTATCTAAGCACTATCAAAATTAGAATTTTTATCCCTGTGCATCACACTTGAAATTTAATTTTAAAATGTAACAAAAAAAGTAGGTAGGTACCTACGCGTGAGAAAAGTATGCAAACTCATTTTTCACTTATATTAGAAACGTTATCGATATAACAATTTGCATACTTACTGAAAAAAATGATTGTTTTAGAGTCGAATATTCAACAATTTCAATCATTTTATGAAAATTGATGTATCTGTCGCAGCCAACTGGTTGAATCCGTCATTAAATTAAACGCCTAGGCCGATCATTTTTTCCGTAAGCTAAAAATAGCTTGATACTTATGGGAAGCTAAAAAGCTTCCCATAAGTTGATGGAAACACAAAAAAATAACCACGAAATTTAAGACGATTGCTTCGCTGCGCTTCGCGATCGCCTTCTAACCTATCACTTGTTCTACAGGACTTCCGAGGGGTACATGCTGCCATACTTAAGGCGGGCATTCCCCAAAATAGGGTATTTTAAATTATGGATTACTCGCATATCACAAGTACTTAAAACTTGGAAAAAGTATATGTTATTTTACAGTTATTTATCTAGTGCTTCCGGCCGTATTTTTTCGATTGGTCATATTTTACTGTGTCAAATAAAATCCCAAACTTCCATCTAATCGTAATCCAAATATCGTATTACTTGCAGTATACTTGGTTTTAGTTAATGAAAAATATACGAAAATAATTGTTTGTGATTAGCCGAGGGATTCCGGCCGTCATAAGTGTAAATTTTTTATTAATTAATTTTTAATTGAATTTTAAGTGATTTTCGATTCGCGGGGCGCTCGCGAGTTCACAGTTCACTGCCGGCTACCGCTGCGTCCGCGTGAAGTGTATCGCGCGCGGCCGAGCAAGCGTTAGGGCGTTTGTGCACTACCACTGAATTTTACCGATCCGGAAAAAAACGGATGCTTGTATTTTAATAATTAATCATTTATAATAGTAATTAATTAAATACAAGCATCCGTTTTTTTCCGGATCGGTAAAATTCAGTGGTAGTGCACAAACGCCCTTAGCGTGCCTATTTCGGTCGGGATTCATCGCCTTAACCATCCGGCGTATTCAACCATCCGCCTGCGACATATCGATAACGTTTCTAGTATAAGTGACAGTTTGAAATTATTTCCACTTTAAATTTCGTGGTTATTTTTTTCACACCACAGAACCAAGAGCTTTTTCGTTGAATTTTTTTCGGTGAGTATTTTTCGGTGAGTATTTTTCGGTGAGTATTTTTCGATGAGTATGACTTGATCCGATTCGTACAGACTAAAATTAGCGCGAACTTGCGCTGATCGAGGACAACGCCTTTGGCTAAGCATAGTTTTCATTTAAATTTTTAAAAAATAAATTGCAATAATATGGCCATGATAAAGATGCCTATATATCGTATACATATAAGAGTATGAATGAGATCAATGAAGTGAGGGGATGAGGTGATAACCTGGGGAATGAAAGAGTTGTAAAAAGTCAGCACGACTAAATAAAATTAAAAGTTAAACTGCACGGAGCGAAAATCTGACAAAAAAACATTAATTTTTACTAAAATAGTCATAAACCCGAGGACAACAAATGTCTTGTAATAATTGTAAATCGATTTTTGTAAATGCAGTTAGTAAATATTACATGTAACGTTTTTGTAATTTCAAGAGTGGTTTAGTATATACGAATTGATGACGTCATAGACAAATACTAAACAGTTTTGTAATTTTAAGAGTTCAATAGTAATATCGGGAATGATGACGACATTGACAAATACTAAACTGTTTTGTAATTTTAAGAGTTCAGTATTAATATCGGGGATTATGACGTCATTAATATTACTAACCGTTTTGTAATTTTAAGAGTTCAATAGTAATATCCTTAATGATGACGTCATAGATAAATACTGATTTTTAGTTTATTTAGTTTTAGTAATTTATGTAGTTTAGCAATTAAAAGTAAAGACCCATACAAGCTGTTGTTTGTAACAGAGGCATCAAAAGAGATTTATAAACCTATTTCGATGAATCTGTTACAACAGTATGTATGGGTCTTTACTTATAATTGCTAAACTACATAAATTACTAGAACTAAATAAACTAAAAATCACTATTTACCTATTTATAGATAATTTATAAATATGTCATAAATCTCTTAATGTTAACTTATAATTGCTTTATATTAACCTACTGTGTTCGTGCAATGAAATACTCTTTTAATTTTCCTATTTTATTTATTAAAAAATAACCATGCAAATTAAAAAGGGACGACGCTACCGTTTTTTGCATCAGTAACAGATGATCATCTGGGTGAAATTTTTCTTCTTTCTAAATCTTGTTTGGGATGAAGTTGATGAAGATGGATGGAGTCATTCAATTTGCCTTTTTTAGGCCTTCGTTTAGTATTGAATTGCCGTCATGTGTGCATTTCAGTGTTTGAAGAACCTTAAACATAAAAATGTTTTATAAGTACAATAAGCTACACAACACAAAGAACAACTAGAGCTAGTAAAAATAAATACTAATACCCACATAATATGACTGATACGGGCTTGGAGTTGTGCGATGCTGGATGAAGTTTGTGGCCTCTGATTTGACTGTGGAACTGTAACTGTTTGCTATAGTGGGTTCTTTGGTTCTTGTATTAGAAGCGATGCCAATAATGGGTGTTCCTCAAACAGATTACTGTACTGACTGATAGGGTAGGCGCCTGGAAGTAAAAAATGAGTTTCATGAACAAATTTTTACACCTCTCATACAGTTTACTCTCTACAAACTCTTACATACAGTAACCAGGGTTATTAAGTTCCAAAGTAAATGACTTGTCAATAAGCTTACCACAGAATGCACCAACGTATTCAATGAGACGCCAATTTCCTAAAGGTCCCTGATGAGATTGTCCATTTTTAGGGTTTTTTCACTGATTATTGATGATGTTGATTTTTAAAACACTAAAACTTGGACCACCATTTCACTTGACACAAGCGACACAAGTTGTCGCAACTTGATTGTTTTGGAACATCCATAAATAGCGAAGAATTTTCTTTGATTTTATTATGACCGCAACGTGTCACTTTCGAATCGCGTGCGCGTGCAAACTAGAAAAGAAACGAAATGGCGAACAGCCGGACAAGTAGGTAAAGACAATTACTAAAATGGAACTTGGAATTACAAAACGTGTTTGTTTTATTGTTTTAAGAAATACGGTAGTAATTTCAAGAAAATCGTTTGTAAATTTAAAAATGTTGTTATTAAATATCACAAAAGTTTGTAATATTGCCATGTACTAAACACATTTCTTGAAACTACAAATGACCTTTTTTAAATACACTAAATCAGTTTGCAAAAATTACAAAACTTTAGCTATATTTACCACAATTTGCAATAACAATGAAAATATGTAATATCTTACATTTACTAAAACTGACTTTTAGGAATTACAATTACAAATACTAAGGTTTTGCTTAAAAGTAATAATGGTTGTTAAAATAGCAAAACTTTTGTAAGTAATATAAAAACTTAGTTTTTTCGTCAAATACAAAACAGTTTCTTAATTTTTGGTGGTCTTTTTTTTCTCCGTGTGAAAAGCCTTGCCATTGGTAATCTGCTGCTATCCTAGAAATCAATAAAGGTAAGTTCATTAATATTTTTAATTATTTTTATGCATTCATAATTAATTCTGTAGGTAATTAGTGGAGTCTTGTAAGCTTTACGTTTTTTGTATGGCACTGTTTATTCTTCTTCTTAATCATAATTCTTATGTTCTTAAACTATTCAAAGTTTTATTACCCTTGTTTGGCATTTATATTTATTATTTTATTTGCTACGTTTTTGGTTGGTGTGTATTTTAAAGAAACTACCTTTTGGATGTCTATTTCTTAGTTATTGAAAATTATTTACTGCTATGATTACCGGGTTTTTTATTTTGTTTTTAAACTTAAGATTAATTTGTGATGGAAAGTGACTTTACATATTATATTATGTTAAAGTCAGTTTTCAATTTGACGACTCTGTATGAAATATGACAGGGAGAAAAAAATAGCCCTTGGCGAGTTTCTTGCCGGTTCTTCTCGTTACAAGGCCTCCCGCCGTAGGATTTACGAACCGATAGCGTAGCTTCATTGACGTTCACAAGTGCTGTATCAGCCTAAAATGAATAAATGATTTTTGATTTTGATTTTGATTTGATTTTACGGCAGTTTAGTTGGTCAGAGCATCGTGCCGGACTCACAGGGGCGCGGTTTCGAATCCCGCCTGAAACCTACTCGCGGTGCAGGGGCTTGGTGGTTTTTATTCTATCACAATTTTTCTTATAAAGGTAAGTTTAGTTGGAGTATTTAGGAGAATTTTTAAAACGGGAATTACATTAAAATAATTACAGAAGTGCGGTTATGTAGTAGCATAACACGCTAAAGTAGGTACATGCTAGAGATCTAGAAATTTCAAACTGCTGACAGCCGACAGTCCATATTGTACAGTGCGACAATGTTTTCTGTTCCGTTGGCCAAAAACCATTTTTTTACATGCCACTTTGCCACGTTGTTGTCAAGCCATAACGCTGAAGCCGCTGCCGGCTGAAGGCCGAAACAAGTCAGGGACGGTTAAATTGCTACAAAAAGAAAAAAAAAATACATTGCGCCGCTGTCACTGGAACAGAAAAGATTGTCGATCTGTATTGCGAGTAAGAGTGCTCGCCAGTTAAGTGTGCGCGCAGTAAAAGTCGAGTACTAATCTTTTCTATAAAAATGTACTGTAACTAGCGCCAAAAACGCCCCAGTCACGCGCAGTTATCTGACACGCACTCTACTCCAGCCGGCCTAGCATGAGCGGCTTTTATCGCGCGATATGATATGGTATGGCAAGTTGTCTTGCTTACCCCACTAAGGTGTAAGCAAGACGAAATGCCGTACCATATCATATATCATATCGCGTGCTATAAGCCGCTCATGCTAGGCCGGCTGGTTACTCCCCTGTCACCCACCGCGTCTGATAATTTTGTAACTGAGGGCATTCTACTGTACCGTGTTATCTACCCGTGTACAGTCACCAGCAATAATATGTTAACAACAATAATTATTACTTATTATTACGCCGTATGTTCCACTTTCCGAGAGTCTCCCTCCTGGACATGGATTGTCTTGGCCGATATGGAAGTCTTTAAATAGGCTTCGGACTCAGGTCGGCCGGAGCAAAGACAACATGTTCCGATGGGGACTCTCGGATGGCTCTAATATGGATTGTATTTGTGGTGACACTCAAACGATGTCCCATCTTATATCGTGCCCCGCATGCCCTGAAACCTGCACGCGGGAGGATTTAATGCATGCCACGGATAGTGCTGTAAACGTGGCCAAATTCTGGACTGCAACAATATAGTGTTTGCCATCGAAACGCTAAGAAGAAGATTATTACTTTGTCAAATTGAAGGGTTGCGAATCAAAATATCAACTGCCAATATTGTAATATGACATAGTCCTATGTTGCTTACTTATTATTGCTTGTGACTGTACAGCCTGTATAATAGTTTTATCAAACTTACGATGTCCTTCTTGCGCTAAATAATTGTCGTATGAAAAATTTAATCAGCAGTTCGGACATAAACAGTAAATAGCTGCTAATGACGATTTATTTATGTAAGCAACGAACAATTTGTTTATATTACTTATATTATTAATTATTTCAACAAATTTGAAAATATTATAAACCAAAACTACCTTTTTATTTTTATGTTTCTGTCAACAAACAATGAATATTTTTGTTACGAGTTTAAAAAACAACTAGATATTTTTTTCCAAAATACTTAACATTAATAAGTATTCAAAGTATCTTTTACCTTTCCCGGGTGATGGTCCTTTTAATAAATATAATTTAAAGTAAAATTAGCTATAGTTGTTAAAACATAATTCAGAGTCAAATCCCACACATAGGTAATTGCAAAAATTATTTAAAAAAACGTAGGTAGAAAAATAAATGTTCAGCTAACTAAAGTATGAATGAGACACTGTTACAAGTCACCACTCTTTTGCGTCAGAATCACCAGATACAGTACCTCGTGTGTAGTGTAAGGCCTCATTTCCACCTGCAAGTAAGTCATCTGCGATAAATGTCCGACAGTCTGTCCGATAGCAACTTGCAAGTGTAAACTACGTGTTTACACTTGCAAGTCCGACAGTCTGTCCGATAGCAACTTGCAAGTGTAAACTACGTGTTTACACTTGCAAGTCCGACAGTCTGTCCGATAGCAACTTGCAAGTGTAAACTACGTGTTTACACTTGCAAGTTGCTATCGGACAGACTGTCGGTCATTTATCGCAGAAGACTTACTTGCAGGTGGAAATGAGGCCTAAGTTTTTATGTAGGTAAAGCAAATGCAAACTATCACGATTCCGTATTTATGTCAATTTGTATGAAAACTGTATAGTCCAGTGAATAGAGGGTTTTTAGCTTATAAGTGGTCCGGTAGTTTTGAAATTTTGATTTGTTTCTGGCTCAAATGCACCTTAACGAAGATATAAGCGAAAATCTGAAAATACTTCAGATTTTTTCAAAATGGCGGCGGGGGCGGAGTGCGAAGAATTGTGCATTTTGCATTTTTAATACTCACTAATTTATCCTAGACAACATATCAAAAATTCAGAACTACCGGACCACTTGTAAGAGAACCCCCCTTAATTAGTCTCTATTTACTGGGTTAGTAGGTATGGGTATGATTTCTGTGCACTCTGTCAATGCAACGTGATTTTTTTCAGCCTATTTCAGTTCTTATTACGCCTACGATATTCCCTTTAATTTAATGTTGACGGTGATTGTGGTAATGCTCTACTAAGGTGTATGACTCATTGAGTTGAACCTGTTTGATGTGTTTATTAATACTAATATTGTAATACAAAAACAGATAAGTACCCTTTTTTTAAACTGTTCAAACAAAATACTCGTAATTTAAATCACGTAAGTCGACAGACAAATTTTTTTAAAGGCTGAAAAGTTTAAATGTATATGTACATTCAAATGATTTATGATTATTGGTTTTACTTTTACTTTTACAAGACAAAATTTAAATCTGGAATTATCGAGATTATAATTATCTACTTACCATCAGTGGCATTACCTGAAGAATTTATAAATACCTATATAATAAGGTACTTAAGTAATAAAACTTATAATTTTATTGCATTCATTTCCTATTTATAATTAAACACATATTCAAAAACATTAACAATGTAGTGTTAATATAGTAGTACATACTTGCAATGAATAAATTAATATAAATATAAGTACTTATTTACGTTACTTACTTAAAATTATGTTATCACAAAATAATAATGATAAAAGATTTCTCCTACTTCGCTTGTATTAACAACTTAATTAAGTACCTACTATACCTACCTACTATATTAAATTAGTACGTACTTTATTTACATAAATACAATACAATACAATATTATATCACAGTAGCCTTTTAACAGTTTCCACTACTTTATAGATTATAAATTCCCTGTTGAATTACTCAACAAGGAATGTATAATCCATAATAGTAGTTTATGTGACTGTCGCATAAGGAGGGGTATTAAAACACGAGTGGGAGTTTAAAAAACGAGCCTTGGCGAGTTTTTTAATAGTATTCCACGAGTGTTTTAATACCGAGTTATGTGCAGTCTCATACACTACTTTATCTACACTCATTACATTTATTATATATATTTCAAAAATAAAGCAAATCAATATTAATTATAAAATGTGAATTGGTGCCAAACCCCACTCATAGGAGTCTTTACGGTCTATTCCTTCTGAATTCAAAATTCTAATTTTAAAAAAGTTTCCGATTGTTGCCGGCTAAAGAAGGGCTTGAAATAGTTGGAAGTCAGGGCCGGTTAATCCTACGGTTGCCATGGAGACTGTAAAATTAAGAAATATAAGTGTTTTATAATGAGTGAGAGCTGTATCCGGGTGTTTCATAATGGTCATTATGCAACACCCGGATACAGCAGTTTTATTTTTTTAAGTTGACTATGGCTTAAAGTGTATCAATATACGTTCAGGCATGAGTTCATAATTCGAATATTATAACATGAGTGTAGATAAAGTTAATATACCTGTAGGTATATTAACTTTATGGTATAATCTAATGAAGTAACGAATAGTTCGAAGAGAGCTGTATGAAAACGTCATACATAACTGAGGTAGAAGGCGAGAAAGAAGACAGCTAAGTATACTCGACAGTACATCAAGTTAAAACAGTTGAACTGTGATAACAACTTTTATTACGTACTAGGGCATAAAGGTGGTCTCAAGGGCAACATGTATAGTCTGATGTGCCGCCGCGTGTACCTATACTTAAATATAAAAATGTTTGATTTTTCACATGATAATACAAAATAAATATTTTTCGGATAACAGTAGAAAAAAATCCAAGGCCGTCTGACTATATCGTGTGTCGTAACAAAATATTAAAACTTTACATACGTTTGCGAATTTTCCGTTCTGTAAAATATAAAAGCCAAACTTTCATTAATGATACATGTTGATTGAAACCGCTAATGATAATGATCCACCCTACCTACAAATTTATATCGATTCGAAAACAACAAAACACGATTCAAAATAGACGCTGATTCTTTCCTGCGAACCGCTAAGGAATGCAATTCGCACGGCATGTATTCCCCGATTCCTACAACCTTGGTATCTTCCAGGCGAGAGAGAATAGGCATTTTCTGGGCAAGCATGTTACACCATAAACGGCGTCCTACCTACAAATATTATTCTGTGGTCCTATTTAGGTACCTAGCAAGATGGTGATGTGATAAAATGCCTGCCTAGTCATATAAAAAAGTAATGAGGACATAAAACCATTACGTAACCAGTGCATTCACAATGCAATTTTTATCATTGAATATATTTAAGTAAAATGAAGTACATATTAGAAAAAGTCGACTGTCTTACATCACAACTAGCTCTGATGGTCATGGGTTCGTGTCCCATCGGAGCTAGTTATGAATCGAGTCGACTTTTTCTAATACCTACATCTTTTTCAATATTTTCATTGCGTACTTGTTGTTCTTATTCAGTAACGTTTACTCGGTTTAGGCTGTTATATCCTCTTGTGAATGTTAAAGAGGCTACGCCATCGGCTTGCGAAGAAATGCTGCCGTTTACTGGGATCACAGTAAGAGTCTCTCGCGCTTCAAAATCGCTTATTATTTTTCTTATCGTTTACGTCATATTGTGAGAGGTTAATATTATAGTCGTTTTCTACCGGGTGGGGCCTGAAACATGATCAAAAATTTTAAGGGGTCAATGTACTCATGCATACAAACAATTTTTACTATGGCACCAACATGAAATCGCAAAAAAAACAGCTGTTCCATACATTTTGATCTATTCGATTTAAAATTTTCTATGGAACAGCTGATTTTTTTTCGCGATTTCAATGTTGGTACCATAGTAAAAGTTGTTTGTATGCATGAGTACATTGACCCCTTAAAACTTTTGATCGTGTTTCAGGCCCCACCCGGTATAGGTAATTGAATGCAATTTGACAAGGCCTACAGAAGTCATTAGAAGTGAGAAATTTTTCTACTTACGCCTTTCTTGACCTGAAATAATTATTCCACTAATTAGTTTAGACGCACAAGTAGTCCCACCCAATAAGTACAAATCAATCGAATAATATAAAAATTTAGTTTTCCAAAATTGAAATATTAATACACAGACAAGTTCTCACTCACTCACCTCCGAGAGTAATCTTTTCTTTGATGGCACTTTCTACAAAATTTAAAAAAACACATAAGTATACTTATTGACATGTGCAATGACACAGTTATAAACCATTCTATGACTAATTTTCATAAAAACATGGTCTCTGTTTAGCAGTTTACTTAATCCACAATGGGATGGCACTTTGCCTTCACCACACCTGATGTTAAGTGGTGATAAGGCTGAAGGTGGAAGCGCACTACTGCCGGAATCCTCAATCACTAAGGAACTGGCTATCTTATCTCTAACTGCCGGTACACAATAATGCTGATTCGTCTTCGCATCAGCATCAGCCGTACGACGTCTACCGCTAGGCATAAAGCCTCCTCGAAGGATTTCCACAATGATCGCGGTCATCCAACGGTTTCCACGACCGCGACCAGCGGGCCGATCGCCGTAATTCAATGCAGCGCGTCTTGATCACGTTTGCGTCTTGACGTTTGAGTTCGTATTGCCGTAATGACATAAACACGTCACGCAAACCTATAGTCCCACAATACTGTCTGATCCGGTGACATCCGCGACAGAGGAACCACTTGCAATACGAAATGAGCTATCAAAATAGACAGTCGTATGAAAACTGCTTTAGTTCCAAAGATTATCACCAGAACAGAAAACGTTTTCGCACTGTCAAAGCCGCGCGTTATCAAAACGGTTTTGCACGTCAACTGCACGTACACTTGACTAATGCGATAAAGGATTACCGCGATCGGGGCCCAGCAAGGGTAGCATGATGAGCTCGAAAAGATTTTGTACTTTTGTCTAAATCGAAACGTCAAAAATGACATTTCATCATAGACGTAAACCTATTATTCGGCTGTCAATTATAGACTTTTGACGGTTTTCGGCAGCGAAGGTTTTCGGCGCGTAGTGATTACATGCTCTTTGGTCGGCGCCGGAGTCGTCCGGTGCGCGGTCGCTATTCGAGGACCTCCATTTTACATGGGTTAGGTATACATAGGAAACACCCAGACAAAGCCAAACAGTAATGTAGGTAAATACAGAAAATTATACTAACTTACCAATGATAAAACTTCTACATCGCAATTACCCCCCAGACACTTTTTAAATTGAGAGAAAAAAAGGAAAATCATTACAAATATTTTAGTTTTCTCTTAAAATACAACACTCATACAAAGTCATTGATCAGATTATTATGTAGACCTAAGACCTAAATCTTTAATAAAATAAAAAAATAATAATTTTTAAGTACTTATTAATACATTTTTGCTTTGAACTTGCATTATTATATACAGGGTGTTTTTGAAGTCATTAGCATCCCTTCGGCCCATTAGGTAATGTACGTACTCATAGGAAGCTATGTTTTTACGTGAAAAGGGGTGGTGCCCGGAGTCAGTGGTCAGTGCGGGCGCAGAGACGCGGGCTAAGCGGGCATGAAGCATGAGAGACATTGTTTCTTTCGGTGAATTCCGTGCGCGAACTTGAATAAATTCACGTTATAGTAGAGCCTACGTTTTGTCAAGAGGCCAATGAAGTAGTTTAAGGCTTGTATGTTATTTGAATATTAATTAATCAATGATTTTTTATCAAATTGTTATTTTTAGTTTATACTTGCTATAGTGATCAATTACTGAGTATTTTAAGCAATTTTTCAGGGTTTAAAAAAAAAATTACATCTTGGATTTGCCTCATATTTGGGGAAAAGACTCTATATCATGAGTATGTTCTTATTTTAAAAGGATGCTAACGACTTCGATGTCACCTGTATATGGATTTTATAACTTAATTAGTAAGTAGTTATTTTCTAATTAATATTTTAAACTTCTTTCTTGCTTTTTGTACTTATCGCTGTTATACATGTAAAGAAAACTTACCAACTGCAAAACAAATTGTATCCTAATTATACATGTCGTTTATTGTAACAGTGAATTGTTATTACAAGGAGATAATTCACTATATTTACTTAAATTGAAGTTACATCGAACATCAAGACCAGAGTCAAGCATTAAGTACTTCTCCGTACTATGAATATTATGGGGCACCATAAATAGCACATATCACGAGTAATTTCTTAAGTTCTCATATAAAAATTTACCCCAATTAGTTTTCGAGTCAGGGTCTAACTTACATTATGATCACTAATCATTTTATTTAGTCGAATGAAAATTCTATAGACCTTCTAAATCTTATAGCGTGTTATCTGCGTTAACATAGAGTTAATTATAGGTACTTAGATAATTTAAAAACTATAAATGAAGCAAAATAATAACTTACATTTTCCTGCTTGAGATTCATACTTTTGAGTTACTCGATTATAAAAAATATATTATTATTATTATGATAAAAGTAATAGATTACAACAAAAAATAAAAAAAATATTAAATAAAATTTTATTGAGATATGAAACAGCAAAGAAATATTTATTTTGTGCATTTACCTTTTCGGCCTCAAGCTATAAAAAGACCAGAGAGATAAATTGATAAAGAAACTAAGATATGATTAGATTCTTCAAAATAAACCTCCTTTTGCTTCGCCGTAGTCGGGTAAAAATAAGTAACTTACTAATGGTATAAATGAACACTGAAACAGACAGCAAAATTTTTAATAAGTATAGGAAAAGTACAACAAGTTTCCACAATTGGGTATTTGACTGTTTTTTTTTATTGACTTAAAATGTTCATTTGATTAGTAGCAACACAACTTATTTTCAAATATCTTTCATATATTCAGCGATATAGAGCATCAAACTTTCAAATTAGACAAGAAGACGCTATATAAAATAAAAAATAAAATAAAAAATAAAATAAAAATAAAATAAAATCATTTTATTTCAGACTATGTCCATACAGTTGATTATAATATTTCTGTGATAATTAATATTAATAAAACTAAATAAAATAATAAAAATGTCAAAATGTCAATTAGATTTAAATTAATAATTAATTACATTAAAGCAAATAATATAATAAAATAAGATAAAGAATAAAAACGTAAAAATTCAAAATTTACCTAAGATATCGACCCCCAACAGATACACCGGGGATCAAAACATGTGCTCGCACCCAATGCCTCCACAATGCGGAATCGAGTTTGTCGCTGAGCACCCTCAGGATGGTGTTGGAGCTCCCGCGTACCCTGCGTTGGAGAGAGGCGATGCGGCGCCGTAGTATCGCATGGAATCCGTCCATGTGAGCGTGCGCAAACATCGCTGACGCGCTGCAGTAACGCGGAAGTCCCAACACCACCCTGAATGCGTTATTGTATTGTACTCGGAGAGCGTTGATGGCTGGCTGGGTATAGCTGACCCATAGATTGCTCGTGTATAAGGTCTGACAGAAGGCTTTAAAAAGGGTGATTTTTACCTCTGGACTACATCGTGCGAATCTGCGGGCGACCATATTGCAGCGGACCGCCATCGTTCTCCTTTCCCTCTCTATGTCGCTATCATCTTTCAAATCCTCAGTGACAACATGGCCGAGGTATTTAAACTCCTTCACCCTACTGAGAGCGACCCCATTCAGCAGCACTGGAGGCACATTCTCCGGCTTACGCCCCTTGGCTTGGAAAATCAGTAGGTCACTCTTTTTGACATTGTACAGGAGGCCGTGTGCAGTCGCGTATTCCTCACAAACTCTTATCAGCCTCCTGAGCCCGGCGATTGAAGGGCTGAGCAACACCATATCGTCTGCATAACTAATACTGTTGATAATTTGACCATCAATAGAGCAGCCGACACCTGTGTTGCTCAGCTCATCAATCAGGCGGTTCACATACAGGTTGAAGAGTGAAGGAGACGTCTACCCTCCCTGCCTCACTCCACATTCCAACCTATACTCGTCAGATAGCTCACCAAGCCACTTGACCTGGTTAGTTTGGTGGCTGTACCAATATCTGAATATATTAATATACTCAGCCGGCGTGCCAGTACCAGCCAATTTCCGCCAAAGGATGTCATATCTAAACAAGTCAAATGCCTTAGAGAGGTCAAGGAAGGCGGCATAAACAGGCGTGTGCCTATCCGTGTAGTATCTGACGGTCTGCTTCAGAGACATGATAGCGCTTTCAGTTGAAAGTCCCGGAACAAAGCCGAACTGAGCGTCGTTGAGGTGAATATATTTTTTAAGCTGTCTCTCAAGCAGACCATCAAGCACCTTGGATGTGATGGTGGCTAATGAAATCGGGCGGTAGTTGTTCTTTTCAGAAATATCTCCTGTTTTGTTTTTAACTATAGGCACTACCACCGTCTTCATAAGCTCATTAGGTAAATAGCAGTGCCTAATACACAGTGTGAAAAGCAATCCCAACAGCCTCGAGAGGTGCGGCCCCGCATATTGAAAGTGTTCGATGCTGAGGCCGTCATGTCCGGGGGACTTGCCTCGAGTCATACCTTTTATAATTAGAGCGACTTGCTTCGCTGTGACTCTATCCGGCACCCCCAACACCACGGCCTCCGCATCCCTGGACTCACTACCTTTCAATGGGGACTCCACCTGAAAATGGCACTTATACATATTTGATATGTCCTTCGGGTCATTTACGCCGTTCACAAACACCGGAACGCTAGGTTTAGAATTTAGTTTTTGTGTATGCTTCCAAAATCCCTGAAAGTCCTTATTTTTATGTTTTGTGGCCAAAATGTTCATTTTAATTAATTCTTGATTGGTTTGACAAAATTTTAATTTCGATTTAAATGTTTTCTTTGATTCAAGCATTTCAATGTATATGTTACCACTACTAGGCCGGCCGTACCATACCCAGGTTAAAAACTTTTGCCTAGCGTCACGGTGAGAGTCCCGGACATATTTGTTCCAGCCCGCAACAGTGCGACCACGCTTAGGTTTTCCGCGTCCCCCCGCAGGCCCTACATAACTATCGACAGCGGCCTCCTGCAATGTCGTTATGATGGTGGTATAAAGAGCATCAATAGCAGCTAAGTGAACAGGAGAGTTATTATTACACATACTATCACAACACGCATTAAATTCAAAAGGAAAGTCAATATTTTTAAGTTTGTCATTACATAATTTACAATAAGCTTGATTTTGACTTAAATCCCTGTCACCCCACATAACCATATTAATTTTAGCACGCGGTAGCTTAACAGCTGGGCAGACCGACTGTATATTACACCGAATCTCAAGCGGCAAATGATCTGACCAGTAAACATCATAGTTCACCTTTACCGACAAAACCGACTTTAACGCCGCTTCAGTTACCAGGCAGTGGTCCAGCCACCTGCGGCTGCCGTGCGCGTCACTAACAAAGGTATAAGTATTAGAGTTTAACCCTAACATTTCAATATCTACACAAGTCCAATTTTGATCTTTACAATAATTATTTAATTCATTTCCAAACAATTCCCCCGGATGAGCATTAAAATCCCCTATAAAAAATACTGATTCTATATTACTACTTTCAACTATTGCGTCAACTTCACTTAAACACTGAATAAATTCTACTAAATTGTCAGAGGAGTCAGTAGGCATGTAAATAGAGAACACAAGAAATGTACGGCCCAACGCACATACCTGGATCGCAGCGATTCGGTCACTCACACACGGCACCACGGAAACACTATCAAACTTATTGTTCCTCCATAACAGCGCGACCCCGCCATACGGCCGCCCACGCAGTATTCCACTTGATATGTCAACTGCCGATTTACCGCAAAATCCAAAGTCACTGCTGACTTTACTCAGTTCTGATATCTCATACGGAAGTAGCCAGGTTTCTTGCAAAGCAATTATATCAGCATTGTCACTGAGACTTCGTATACAGTCTATGGATCTCTTAAAGGACTTGCAATTAAAACTAATAAAACTCACTTCATTGGGTGTATTAGCCATTTGTATTTATATTATTGTTTATTATCTATTTCTCGATTGCGGTTCCGGAAATCAATAAAACGACGGAACGTTATACCATCAGGCCATAAATTACAATCTAAAAACAAACCCAATTTATCTTTGGGTACAAACATTTTGTAGGAATTGTACTCTCTGTGTTGTTTAGATTTCATTAAGTGCAATGTTACTTCAACGCCTGTTTTATTCTTAACATAAGATACCTACTATGTCTTTTCCGTCAGTCTCTTTGTGCACGTTATTTATAAAAAGAGCGATTTTACTTGAAATTGCAGCCTTAAATCTTCCACCAGTATGCGTACAGGTACCTTTTTCACCCTCGAATTGATTCCTTTTTCTTTGTATTGTTGTCCATTCTTCTTCCTTACTAAGCTTATCGGTTGATGTGGCGTCTAGCGGCTGCACCGCGGTGTCAGTACTCGTCGGAACTATAGCAAGGGCCTCCGTGCGCACATCAGCTGCCACACTCTTAGCAAGAGGTAGCTCCGTCTGTGAGAGCGAGACGGATTGCGCGACCCGCGCTTGCACACGCTGCGAAACCGTCGTCGTCGCCTCATCAACAACTGTAGAATTTAATAAGTCCTGTTGACCGCTGATATTTGAAGTTTTCCGTGAAATATGTAACAATCCAATAGGTCCACTATCACAGTTGTACTCAAAGCTGTCCACTACATTGTCCACTATGTGTTTTACACCTCGATTTTTGTTAACAAAATTATCATATGGGAATTTTGTATGTACCGACGATTGTTGTAAATTGTTAACTTCGTTTTTTAATCTCAAAAAGTTATCCACGGGCACGTATGTTTCTTTAATTGTCTCAATCTCGTGCTTGAGCGTGATTAGGTCTCTTAGTAGTCTGGTCGCATCAAGATGATCAAAGGTGACCGGGGGTAATTTTTGAAGGTCACGAGCGACAAAAATCGGCAGCTCTTCAGGTGGTGTCTCTTTAATTAGGGAGATAATATCTTCTAACTCACGCTGGGATTTTCCCTCCTTTTTACGGTTGGTCATCTTTTTGAATTTCACTGATGTAAATAAAAGCTTTTTCGCTACACTGATATCATCGGGCTTGAAAGCTGTCACACACAATCTGATCATGGAATCCTCATCCATAATGTCTGCCTTGTTCTGGATAAATGACAGTAGTTCATTTATCACTACATTACAACTCGCGCACTTTAACATGTCAGAAGTCATGATTTCACGATACGGCAAATTACAAAACGTACGCTCGCAACGACGCGGCGCGCATGACTGAATATATAAACGTGACGTCACTTTTCTATAGCGCCATACTCTCGCCATAGAAAATTTCGTTTTAGAAAGAGATAGCGAGAGTCACAATTAAGTAGCTCATAATTCGCTTATTATAATACATATTGAATTTCTTTTTTCACATTTGTTATTCAATAATGTTATATTTCTGAATGTCATAATTAAATATCTACATTTCAACAGTCAAAAACCCAATATTGCTCAGACGAATAAAAAGTAAAAAATATTGAACGCCATCGTATACAATTTTCCAATACCAAACTATAGTACCTTGAGCACTAGTATCACAGTTTAAGCAATTTGTTTATTCTGTGCTAGTATTATGTAAATTGGAAACAACGACGGGTATTACCACATACAGCCAAAGCCGAGGAAGTATTGTAAAGTTCGTTTATCAATATTTATCCGAACGGGAATAGAACCCGGGATCTCTAGAGATATAGCGTCACCTTGAAAATCGGTGCGTACACCACCCGGCCACGGAGGTTGACATTTGCCTATTTTTCCTTATTATTATGAATTTTTATTTAGCTGATAAGTTTCTTGCGCCCGTTCTAAGAGTACCTGAATAAGAGTACGAGAATATATTATATGTTAGGAAACATCTTGACTCATTCACTAAGAATAGTGATATTCATAATTTTAACACAAGAAATAAAAATAAGCTTGCCGTTCCAAGATTTAGACTTGAAAAAAGTAGAGGCTCTTTTTTGGGAAAAGGCATAGCATTCTTTAATAAAGTTCCACAAGAAGTAATCGAGCTGCCTTTGAATAAATTTAAAAAACATGTTAAAAAGACGCTCTTAAGCAAAGGCTATTACAAAGTAGAAGATTATTTTAATGATCATAACGCATGGTTGTCATAATTATAGTAAGTAACACTAACAATGTATAAAAGGAAAATATTCATATACTTAAGTATGTGAAAACTTTCCTTCAGCATTAGCTTTTTGTATAAATTTTATTATTGTACCATTTTGTCTAGCAACGACATAATTATTTTGTAAATGCGTTGCTTCTGTTAAAGCTGATGAGTTTTTTTCGCCTGTTTTTCTTGTCAGTTAAAAGATGTCCATAACAGGTGGTAGGTTAAAAAAATGTTGGACGATTCATAAGCATTAATTTTATTTAATCTATATGAATAATAATTTATTGACTTTGACTTTGACTTTGACCTGCTGAATGGGTGGTAGTGCAAAACTGACGACTCGAAAATACTTGTAAAAATGTTTATTTGAATAAAGAATATTTCTATTTCTATTTGGTGTACTCAATAGTATGTTGAATATTAGTCAGAGCGCATACAAAACATAAAGGTGAGTATAAACTAGATAGAGCACTTCCTCAAAGCATTTCCATGTTATGTACTATTTTAGCGAATGCTCGCTGCTGCTTACATGCTCACGGAGATGTAGCAATTACATGCATTTCTCTCTACAATTCGTTAAAATATCCGTGTACTATGTATTAATCTCTATGTATGTATGTGTAATTAATTCTATCGAAAACTCGATGTCATGTTTCAAGTTAATGCTCTAGTTTCAACTCACCTTTACTTAAATAAATACAAAGTTTCACTTACGCACTCAAGTTCTGACTGTAAAAATGTAATCATTGTTGTCAGCCCATTTGGTTATTTAATAAAGGACTACTAACAAGACATATACCATTAAGTCAAACTGAAATTAAAGCTAAGTGCTGGCTTAATTATAGGCAGTCACGGCATGCAACAGAAAATACAAGTTCAAATAAAATAAAAATAAATAATCAATACTATCTTCGATCATAAAAACCCTAGATACACAATTCCATACTAAATGCCCTAGAAAAAGTGATTCCAACATCGCTGTCATTAGTAGTTATACTTATAGATATTTAAATTCCGAATACTGCCGTCACCACATTTGATATTCGACCCTAAGCAACAGTAATTGGATTTAAATTCGATTCGATCGGCATGGTAGTACTTACGATCATATTACATGGAAAGATCAGATGGTCGGCCGACGCTAGAACAGCGAATCGTATTTCGTCATGTCTGCTTCTCTGTCTTACTAACACGCAAATAGAAGAAACGGTTGCGCGGCAAGGAATATTGCAATATTTTAGTATAAATAATGAAATTATGATAGTTTCAGTACATGTTTGACTTTAAATTAATTGTATAATTATACTTACGTTCAATACTGACTGAAAATATGATATTACATCTCTCTTTTTCCTTTTTTCGAATTGTTTTTGCGCATATTCTCAGCACATTTAAGCGTCGTTTCGCCGGGCGGTCAAATGACTACTGAGAGCGATCTAATGCTCCCTTTCGAATGGAGCATTCGTTGGCGGCTTCACTTTCTGTGCGTTTACGCTGTATCTAGGGTTTATATGATCGAAGAATACTATACAAGAAATCAGAGTAAAAGCAAGTTACCTAATCGGCCATTATAAAAGACCAATTGTTGTGTTGGGGATTAATGGCAATGGGAAAATGCAGCTAGGCCAGTGTTTCAGAATGCACACTAAGACGTATCTTAGTACCTATGCATTTTAACCGCCTCTGTGGTCTAGTGGTTCACAACACTGATTTCAGACCAAGAGGTCCCGGGTTCGAGTCGCAGTGGGGGTACATATTGTATTCGGTTTGGTTGGTGGAGGACTTGTTCTTAGTCCGTCTGGCTACCACCGTCTTATCTAAGTCTGACGCCATAACAATAATGTTTTCAGCATTATTGTGTTCCGGCAGTTAGAGATAAGATAGCCAGTTCCTGACTGATTGAGGATTCCGGGAGTAGTGCGCTTCCACCTTCAGCCTTATCACCACTTAACATCAGGTGTGATGAAGGCTAAGTGCTGCCCCGTTGTGGATAAAAAAAAACACTGAGGAGCTGTATTACCTCGTAATACAGTTTGGGTGGGAGTGGGACCCATTATATTATGTACATAAAGGTAATTGAAGTTTAACAGTGGAGCTTTTTAGGGACAATAAAAATACTAGTTTCTGCTACCCATAATAGGTGTGCATGTGCATATCAGGACTAACTTGACCTTGCACGCTCTGTTTTTATCATATAATGATATGTATACTGTTGGTAGCTGTCTGATAAAAAAAAATAGCTATAAATATACCGAAAAGTGTTGAGACTATTGTGCGAGGAGCCATATTATTACAATCGCCGTTTGGCCAACAATCAACTTTTACTATGGGAAAAATGAAATCGCGAAAAAAAAGTCAGCTGTTCCATACATTTTGATTAAATATTTTTGGATTTTTGTATGGAATACCTGTTTTTTTTTCAGTTTTGGTCCCATAATAAAAGTTGTTTGTTTTCATGAGCAAAATAATAAAAATATAACCGCGTATTATTGCCCGTGACTGTACACTTCGACGAGACTCGACAAGTCGTCATCGTAGAATCCATGATATCTTTTTATTGATTTCCTTGCATTAAATGTATCATGTTTCAAGGAGAGATTTAAGGCTCAGATTTAATCCTTTGGAGTTACCCTATCGATAAATGTCATGAAAATAAAGGTTTTGTTTATTTTTTCAATTTTAACCATTTCGATACCTAGGTGTGGCAAGCATAATTAAAAAAATCCTTTAACGCAGTTAAAAGGGGTGTGTAATATATGATATAACAACATTTTGTATAATACTCACAAAATATAACAACACATTACATAAAATCATTTCATATAACGTTCATTTTGTATAATCAACGAATGATATAAATTCAAAATATATAATTTTAAACCGTATAATGAACATTTGATATAAAAACGTTTCATACAGGGTAATTTTTTTATCAGTGCACAAATTTTTAGGATCGACTCAGAATCGATAAGTGAACAACTTTCTCCTAGAAACATTGGTCGAAATACGACAAAAATGTTTGGACTTCCCATACTAATTCGATCACGTGATCAGTCCGATTTGTATGAAAGGTCAAAAAATTTTTGTCATATTTCGACCTATGTTTCTAGGAGAAAGTTGTTCACTTACCGATTCTGAGTCGATCCTAAAAATTTGTGCACTGATAAAAAAATTATCCTGTATAATAAACATTTACTATAACACTTACATTGTATAATATGGCGCTTCGCTCGCTCGGCTCGCGCTGTTTTGTTCACAGTTCTAACCTAACCTAACCTATTATCAATTGTTTTGTCACCGTTGTGGCTTTTTATGGCGGGGGGCTTCGCCCCCCGAGCTCCCCTTGCGAGCGCGCTGTACTCCCCGTGCCTCCTGCTCCTTTGTCTACCCTATACATTTAATTGACTAATTGATGATTATATAAAACAAAATAACTTATATCAAATGAAATTATTACATATGATGATTATATGAAACAAAATTATATCAAATGACCGTTATAGCAAATGTGTTTTATATAAAATATTTTTATATAAAATGAGCGTTATGTCAAATGATATTATATAAAATGATGATTATATGAAATAAACATTATGCAAAATGAAATTAGTTGAAGTGTTGTTATGACAAACGTTTATTAAAATGAAATTATACCAAATGAAATAATATCATTAATTACGCACCCAGTTAAAAGTATATAAAAATATTTAAATATGAACCCACCGCTCGTGATAGTGTTTCACGTTCTGAGATTTCACTCTAAAAAAAACAATTTAATTAAGTAATTTAGAAAAAAATAATTACCTATACTTAGCTGTATAGAATGTGATAATTTTTAAACTCACAGTTTCTTTCAACTGAAATAATAAAGAGATTTTATATAATTTTTATGCATTCACAATGCAATTTTGTAAGTATTGGAAAAATGTGATAGTAAAAAACCACGAGTCCCATAAGTAAGCATAATGAAATAATAAAGATAAGCAATAAAGAGGTCTATAACAGTAGTATTCTGGATCTTAAAATTGTAAATATATCTTATGTTATTTATAAAATATTAATAAGAAACCTTACGCCATAATCTTGCAGGATTTGATATTGGTCGTCGGTAGCCTAAAAACAACAGTATCATTATATTGTTATCAAATAACGAATACGGTTCTAAACACAATCTCTTAATTTTTTATTTTGACAACTAACAATATATAATATTAAAAAAATATTCAAAAAAATCTAAAATATTTATAAGTGTCGAAAATTATAGCTATACAGCAACATAATGATAATCATATTGTAGCTAAAAACCATCTTGATCATCAGCAACGCATCAAAGTCGGTCCATTCGTTCAGGAGTTACGATGCTAAGTACAGATAGACAAACAGACACAGGCAGTCGGGGGTTAAAAAAGTTAGCATAAGCATTTTAATAAATTGGTGAGTACACTTTGTACATTTTGTAAATATCTTTGTTGTGCCTTAGGATCATGATTATATAGTTCACTAATTTATAGTAATTTAAATTTTAACCTTTTTTGCATTCACAATGCAATTTTTATTATAGAAAAATGGAAAATGAAGTATTTAGAAAAATCGACCCGTCTCACAACTAGTCCCACAACTAGTAGGTACTTCATTTTCCATTTTTCAATAATTTATAACTAAATATTTACTTATTTTATCAAAAACTGTACAACACATTACAAGATTTGCAAAAACAAACACTTACATAAACTGGAGCAATCTAAAAAAGGGTTTAAAAATTCGTTAGGTACTACATTTGAAGAGATTCGAATAAGCAATGTCCCTCGGAGGTACATCAAAAAACAGAAGTAGTCGCAAGAAATAACTGAACCAATATTTAAGTGGATATTCTGGTATTTAAACAGGATAAGCCAATGATTAATGACAATTAAAAATTCTTTATGCAGTATTGGCAAATTCTCGATTTGAAGAATGCCGAAGTCGCGACGCGACGGTCGTCATTTAATAGTATATTATGATACAAGTGAGCTTAGGTTGCTCATTATACACGAGGCTGTGGGTTGCAGCCCGAGCCGTAGGCGAGGGCGTAAATCAGCCGAGTGTCTAGTGAGTAAGTTGCTCACGAGTTTCATACGCACTTTTTCAAGGGTTCCCTATTTGAGTGCGAAAGTTGGTAGTGCGATTTTCAGAATATCGAACACGGTGTGTCGAAAACTCCGTAGTGCTATGTTTTATTATATCGATGCTTTATAAGTGCGATGTAACGTTTGTGCGAAAAACGTTGGGTCGACAAACCTTATAGCGATGATTCATTAGTTCGTTGATTTGTTTGTTCTATGACATGTTATTTCGAAATTTTTGTTATTATGAAGCTTTTTCAGATGTAATTAAATTAAATAAAACTCCTCCTTTTTACCCGACTTTAAAAAGAAGGAGTTTATCAGTTTGACCTGTATGTATGTGATATTATGTTGGGTATAGGCTGCATAAAATCGCTTTTTATGCTCTAGTGCATAAAGTAAAATCTTCGTCTAAGTCTCAGACTCTAAGACGTGGATGGATCTACGACTCAGGATGGATGGACGTTCAAAAAGAGATTTGTTCGACGTTATAAGGCTCTTTAAAGAAACTGACCCAGATTTGATTCCTACGTTTGTGGCAAGAGACTTACAAAGATTACCGCCTGTTCATTTTGTCCATATAGATCCAACAAAATTGTCAAAGGATATGCTGATCATACAAAACGAATTGAAGACTATAAAGGAATCATATGTAACGGAAGAGAAGTTTAATGAAGTGAAAAACGAACTTAGTCTTTTAAAAAATGTTACTATGATAAATAATAACGTAGATAGTAAAGTTAATAGAAAAAGAGGCGCTGCCTTAATGTCTAATAATTATTCTAATAATTATTTTATGAATAGCGGGCCGACCGGATTGCTTAATATTTCGACGGTGGAGCAAAATTCAAACAACAACAGTAACAACGAAAAGAGCGCGTCATCGCTGCCGTCCGCGTCGTCGTTGTCACAGTCGACGAAAGCCGAGACGGCCCGATCCCCCCTTGCGCCCGTGCTCACGCGCACTGCGCACGAGCCCGAGCAACAAGTTACTGACTACGGGGAGGCCCGAACCGCGGTTTCGAATTTGAGCGGGAGCGTAGGGGCCGGGACTGTGGTTTGTTTGAGTAGACCGCCGCCTGCGCCAATGTTGTTCGAGAAAGGAGGCAAGGGCGAATCAGGGTGTATGCGGTCTCAAGTTACTTCTACACCGACAGGCACTACTAGAAAAACTTATGCAAATGTAATGAATACGGAAAAACAATGGAATGACAAGAAACCTAGTGACCAATGGGTGGTGTTTCAACAGAAGAGATTGAGAAACCGCTTCAGTACACTGGAAGGGAAAGCGCGAAATACAGATAATGAAAAGTTTAAAGCGGCAGAAATACAGGTCCCTCTGTTTATAAATAATGTCGACCGTAGCACATTAGAAAAAGATATTGTTGAGTACATCTTGGGAAAAACGCAGGTTCAGGTCACATTGCAGAGAATTAGACCGAAAGTACAAAGACAATATAATTCATATAAGATACATGTACCGAGTGCAAAGCTTTCCCTATTTTTAGAGGATAGATTGTGGCCCGAGGGTGTCACTGTTCGGAAGTTTATAGATTTTAAACACAGACATAATGGATCACAAACAATGCAAGAGAATGAACCAAACTAAATTTGTGAGCTTTAACTGTTGTTCAGTTAAAAGTTCAGTTGATTATGTTAGGTATCTGTGTCAGTCAGCGGATTTCGTGGCTCTCCAGGAAACATGGTTGTTACCGGATGATATACCATACTTAGGAGAAATTGATCAAAACTTCGCGTACACCGGTAAATCATCAGTGGATGTCTCATCTGGAATGCTGAAAGGTCTTTATGCCTACGGGTAAGCCAGAAAATTTTGATACTTTTTGTGACTGCTTCGGTGAAATTAATGCCATAATAGAGACTTGTAGTATAGAGACAGTGTACATATTAGGTGATTTTAACGCTCATCCGCTTGGCACCTTATTTGGTGATGAGCTGCTAAAGTTCTGTGCTGAGCAAAGATGGATCTGCGCAGACATAGAATGGTTGGGAATTGACTCAGGTGCGTACACTTTTTTAAGTAAAGCTCATGGCACAACGTCATGGTTGGATCATGTCATTATAACTGAAGTAGCCAAAGGCAGTATACTCGGTGTCAATATAAGATATGAGGTGTCATGTTCCGATCATTTCGCTGTTGAACTAAACTGTGATTTAAATATCTTAGTACCTAAACTTCATAAAGACAGCAAGGTGCCAAACAGTGTAGTTTGGGGGGAAAGAGATAGAGATCAGATAAGTAGGTATTTGCGTACTTGTTCCAGTAAGTTACGTAATATTGATTTTCCTGATGAGTTTCGAGAGTGTGCTGACTCAGTATGTTGTAATTTAGAACATAAAAAAATAATTGACAATTTGTATAGTAGTATAGTAAGTGCCCTTCGTGAGGCAGCTGTACAGGGTTTTGAGAAAAATATAAGTTTAAAAAATAGATCTAAAAAGAAGCAGCATGTAATAGGCTGGAATAAACATTGTAAGGATGCGTATGCGGAGGCTCGGCTTCGGTTTCATGATTGGTTAGCACTCGGTAAACCAACATCTGGACGTGAATACGACCTAATGAGGGAATCACGAAGTTTCTTTAAGAGTAAGATAAAATGGTGTAGAGATAACGAAAATCAGATTAAAATGGATATTTTAGCATCACAACATTCTTCAAAGAATTTCACTAAATTTTGGAAGGAAACCAATAAATTGAGTCCGAGGCCGAGTGTCCCTGTTAGCATAGGCCAGGTTGCCGACCTATTTAAGGAGCATTTTAAAGTTAACTCGTTACTAGAACTGGGTAATACGGAATTGGGCAAGGGTAATTGTATACCGAGTCGAGCGTGTTACATCACGGCGAAGGAGGTTGAGCAGGTAGTGCGTAGTATGAAGCGAGGGAAATCCCCAGGCCATGACTCACTCAGCATTGAGCACCTTCAGCATGCCGGTGTCCATCTGCCGAGAGTGCTCGCATTACTGTTTACATGTTGTCTAAGTCACTCTTACCTTCCTGAGGCTATGATGAGAACGCTTATTGTCCCTATAATAAAAAATAAGACTGGTGATCCGTCGAAGTTAAATAACTACAGGCCTATATCACTCGCCACAGTTATTGCCAAGGTGCTTGATGGTGTTATTGATATTCAGTTAAGGCAAAGTGTAAACATTCACGACGCGCAATTTGGTTTCCAACCTGGATTGTCAACGGAGATGGCTATTCTGAATCTCAAGAACACCGTACTACACAGACAGAAGCACACCTGTCTACGCATGCTTCTTGGATTTATCTAGAGCTTTTGACTTAGTCGTTTATGACAAGTTGTGGTCGAAACTTGCGAGTGATACGAAACTTCCTTCCGCTTACATAAGCCTCCTTAAATATTGGTACGCAAACCAGACTAATATGGTGAGGTGGTCGGGGTCACTATCGGGCGCGTACAGGTTGAAGAGTGGTGTAAGGCAAGGCGGACTAACATCGCCGACCCTCTTCAATCTCTACCTGGACCGGCTGATCCGTGAGCTTGGGAGTGCTGGTGTCGGCTGCTCGATTGACGGTATTATTGTCAACAACATTAGCTATGCAGACGACATGGTTCTGCTTTGCCCATCGATCAGTGCTCTCAGAAAGCTGATAGCGATTTGTGAACGCTACGCGGAGGCTCATGGGCTCAGATACAACGCCGTAAAAAGTGAGGTGATGGTTTTTAAGTCGGGTTCAAAAATATATGACACTTTTCCACCAGTAATACTGAATGGCAGTCCCCTTAAAAAAGTAAAGCAGTTCAAGTATCTGGGCCACTGGGTCACCGAGACTCTGGCGGACGATGTGGATATGGATAGAGAGCGTAGGTCACTATCAGTTCGAGCTAATATGCTGGCTCGTAGGTTTGCAAGGTGTACTACGGAAGTTAAAATTACGCTTTTCCGAGCTTTCTGCCAAGCCTTTTATACCTGCAGCTTATGGGTCAAGTACACGAAAAAATCACATAGTGCCCTACGCACACAATACAACAATGCATTCAGAGCACTGTTCAGGCTGCCACCTTACTGTAGTGCATCAGGTATGTTTGCGGACGCGCATGTTGATAGTTTTGCAGCGATCGTGCGCAAACGAGTTGCGTCCCTGATGAGCCGCGTGCGGGGCAGCCCCAACAGTTATCTGCAGCTGTTTGCTTCTAGAATGGATCTAGATTGTCCAATAATGCAGCATTGGAACCAGCTGCATGTTGAGCATACTGGTTCCAAGCCCAAATATAGGATAAGATAGTTTTTATAATTTACCTCGACATTCGTTACTGATTTATTTTTGTTTGATTTAATTATTTAGTTTAATTTAATTATTAGTTTGATTTATTTATTTTTTCTTTATTTTTATTTTACCTTGACATCGTTATTAATTTATTTTTGTTTTATTTAATTGTTTAGTTTGATTTATTTTTTCTTAATTTTTATTTTATGTTAGTTTTAGTACTTACCTAATTATTATTGTAATGAAAATGTAATGTTCCCTAATTATTGTAATATGGACGTGTATAGTCTGAAATAAATGATTTTATTATTATATTATTATTATAAAGGTCCTCAGGTAAACAGTCACACACGCAATTTTTAAACCTCGTTAAATAAACTTGTTATTTCTGTTCGGAAAAGATCGACGTTTCGCAGCTCTAATGTCACGTCAAATTGACATTTGGCTGTCACTTGAAGTTGACAGCGACCACTTGATTGAAAATTCTTGTGAGAAAAATGTCGGATTAATTTTGCGGATTTGTTAAAAACCGCTCGTGTTGAATATGCCTGGCATATCGAGCTTGAATTGAATCTTAAATTATCTATCTGATCCCGTGTTGTACGACCAAGATTTGACGCCATCTGATAGGGCCGGTCGCGGGGTTTTGAAAGAAAGATAATTTTCCACCACGCGCTTGTTGTCGGGACTGTAAATCGTAATAAAAAAGGCTCCCCCGTGTGTGTTATTGTGTACCTATTGTTGAAGCGCCCAGTGTCTTGGGAACGCTGTGGTGTTCAAGATTCAAGATTCAAGATTCAAATTTGTTTATTCAATTTAGATTGTTATTTACAATACTTGTGAACGTCATAGAAGCTACGCCATCGGTTCGCAAACCCTACAGCGGGAGGCCTTGGAGAAGAACCGGCAAGAAACTCCAAGGGTTGTTTTTTTCTCCCTGTCTTATTTCATACAGAGTCGTCAAATTGAAAAATCACCTTAACATGGTATGACTAAGGTCAGTTTCCATCACAATTACACAATGGGTTATGATAAATACAGTTAAGTATAGGCGAACTAATGATCATAGCGGTGAACAATTTTCAGTTACTTAGGAACTCTACTTAAAGCTTTAATATTAGTTTAAAACAAAAGACAATTCTACTATATACTGCAAGTTGCGCCATACATGTTTCAAATGTAATTCTTAATAAAATGAATAAAAACAAAAGAAAACACATTTTAAGGCAAGCAGATAAGAGCAGACCCATTCCCACTGGCAGCACCCGTTCACGAGCATGACGCATGAACCAGCCATCGCTTCGCTCAACCATATTTTAGGGAACGTAACGACCCGCCTCACACGCCACCACCGTAGAAATGTTTTAGTGAGCATGACATACTCAAACTGCCTACCTTAAATGACCGAATTAAAAGCTTAACTAATATAAACGGTAATAATATAAAATATAGGACACGACTCACAATATCATACTAGGAACATTTGTTACGAGTGTTACGACCAAGGTGTTTTGTCGTTCAAATAATCATTTACAGTGTAATAGCCTTTTTTGAGGAGGCCACTCTTTATATAAAAATTGTTTGTTGTTGTTTGTAATTGTTTGTTTTGTGAGTAAGGTGACGAATCGGTAAGGTCTGCAGAAGAAGAAGAAGTACCAGGGGCGCGCGCCCCATCCCCACGCTGCCCAGGGACTTTCTACAGCACAGACCGTATGTAAAATTCACCTTACTTCACAATTTAAATTAAGTCGCTGTGTATCGCAGTCCAATTGTTCAGTTACATCCCCGCTGAAAACTAGTTTTTGTCCGGAGTCTACTCATGATAAATCTTCCACTGCGCCAGCTGATTCCGCGGTATAGGCAGGGGTGTACTGAACAATTTCAGTCTGTTTCTTCAATTTTGTACATTGTCCATGTTAAATTACAAAATTAATAAAACTAGCCAAAATTAATGAGTTTTCTAAGAAATAAATATTTCAAGAGCATTATGGACTACGATCTATGCTAAGGTCACTGTGCGCCACTGCCATGTATAAAAAAAAGAAAAATAATGTCTTCCCGCCAATATGGCGAAGTCTTTATTTTTTCTTTTTTGCAATATTGCTATTTATTTCCTCACACAAGAAGGGAAAAGCAGAGTGTATAACTCGTACATAAAACCCATTTTACTATTCACCCTCGCCTACGGCTCGGGTGGATATATATGTCTCGGGTAAAATAGTACGTTTTATGCACTTGTTGTACAATCTACTATTAAAACAAACTACTTTTAATTGTTGTGTTTATAGGTTTAAAAATATTTATAAAATTATCTAAGATTTATTATAAACATAATGTTAGTATTGCTAATAAATAAATAAAAAAAAAAAAAAAAAAAAAAGTGAATTCCCGTCTCTGGCCAACTCGTAAATAAATAGATACTTATGGTTTTTTTTCTGTATTTTTTTTTAATGTTTCCTAATCAGTGACCCACCCTCTATTACAAGTGTATTTTATATCATTTACTTACTGCTTTTATGTTCTGAAATTTTTATTTCTATTATTTATTTATAACAATGATAATTATGAAGTTGGTACCTACCTATAGGTACTATTTTATAGATAGTTCATCATATAGCTATGCTGATGTTATTATCAAGCTAAATAATTTAGTAATTACCTCGGGATTTTTCATAAATGCGGAATCAGATTTAGAATCCTAAAAAGCAAACATTAGACAATGAAAAACAATTAATTGATATGATGAAGTATATGAGCATAGGTTACTTTTTTACCATAACTAGCCTTCCGCCCGCGGCTTCGCCCGCGTGGACTACACGACGTTATCCCACTGGATTATGATATTTTTCCGGGATAAAAAGTAGCCTATGTCACTCTCCAGCTTTCGTACTCCGTTTTGACGTAAAAGACGGACAAACAAACATACAAACACATTTACACATTTGTAATATTAGCATGGATCGAAGTGATTCCTAAGAATCGAAATATAGCCGGGAGCGCTATCCCGATCTCACTTCCCCTCACTGGCGAAACGTTGGTCAAAACTAAAAAAAACTTACCCAGCGAAATCTTTTTTCATCATCGATTTCCTAAAACGAATTTAATAAAAATGCAACTGATGAGGAACATAGGCGTAAAATACCATTTTACCGGGGCGGCGACACATTAAGTGTGTACTATAAAACCTTCGATCAACAATAGTACTAGATGAAGGCTCACGAACTAAATGAAAACTTTATATGACACAGACTGACTTTCTTTTAAACGGAGAAAATAGGTTAAGAATCTTCTTCTTCTTTTTGTGCAATGGCGTTTCCCTTTCGGATTTCGCCAATAGGTTAAGAATGTTACGATCTTCACTACATAGTATAAAACAAAGTCGCTTTCTCTGTCCCTATGTCCCTTTGTATGCTTAAATCTTTGAAACTACGCAACGGATTTTGATGCGTTTTTTTTAATAGATAGAGTGATTCAAGAGGAAGGTTTATATGTACTTTTTATCCCGATATTCCCACGGGAACGGGAACCACGCGGGTGAAATAAATTATAAATGATAGGAAGCGTTCCAAGTTTGTGACCCTGTCAAAATAATCTACTTTTCATCTCTCAGATTCGGAAAGTGATGTATATTTAAACTGAGCAGCGGGTCCAAAACTATCCGTTTCACCCTAGTGTGGAAATGAATTTTAAGAATAGAACTGAATTTGGTTACAGTCACCCAAAGAGTTACCTCATCGGCAATGAAAAAGTTTTCAACTAATTTTGTATGGGGACGGGACTTGCAAAATTAAAAAAAAAAAGAATTTTATAAAAACGACAGTATCTCAAAAACGGTGCGTCTCGTAGCGTAGCTAAAATCTAACAAAATGTTCAACCCCCTATGGTACTCCAGAGATAGAGAGGCATCCGATAGACATTTTATGCAGCAGAGTGTATTACTCGGCCGCAAAATTATTTTCATCTCGGGCGACGTACATTGAATCCCTCGCTGCGTTCAGGATTCTACTTTAGAATAAAATAGCGCCCTCGCTGTAAATATGTTATTTTGCTCCCTTGTAATACAATCTACTATTTTTACTTTTAGTGGGTTTGCTCTTGCGATCCCAATCAAGCCCATGGGCTAAAACAGGATCTACGATCGTATAATTATACTCTCAAGTGGGCGTATACATTCCAACTATGTATCTAGAACTAGGTGTTATTGTTGATTTCCAAAAATCCACTATTCATGCTCCTCTACACTCCCCAAGGAACATGCCAAATTTCAGCCACTTGCGCCCAGTAGTTTCGGCTGTGTGTTGACTGTCAGTCAGTCAGAAACGCAAGTTTTATAGTAAATATTAGACTAGGAGTTCAGCGCGGTTCTGCCCACATAGTACCCGTTCTCGTGGGAGTATCGGGATAAAAATATACTTTGTCACTCAGGAAGAATGTAGCTTTCTAATGGTAAAATAATTTAAAAAATGGGTCTAGTAGTTTTTTAATTTATCCATTACAAACCTAACACACAAAAAATATTTTTTTTTCCTTTTTCTTGTATAAATAGAGAGCGAAAATAAAATATTTTTTTAAAACAAAAATATGAAGATTTGTTGAGTTAACTCACATAAACCTGCGAATGGAGCAAAATCACATAAAGTGAAAAAACATAAAACATTAATAGTGTAACATAGAAAGTATGATTTCTAGTCCAACATAAGAGCACTTACGGTGGTGTAGCCAACCTAAAAAATATAACGTTACATATATTTTTTAATTCAATTATTATTTTTTTATTTTATCCACAACGGGGTAGCACAGCCTTCATCACACCTGATGTTAAGTGGTGATAAGGCTGAAGGTGGAAGCGCACTACTCCCGGAATCCACAACCACTGAGGAACTGGCTATCTTATCTCTTACTGCCGGAACACAATAATGCTGAAAACATCATTGTTATGGCGTCAGACTTAGATAAGACGGTGGTAGCTAGCCAGGCGGACTAAGAACAAGTCCTACCACCAACCAAACCGAAACCATATGTACCCCCACTGGGAATCGAACCCGGGACCTCTTGGTCTGAAATCGGTGGTGTGAACCACTAGACCACAGAGGCGGTTAAATTACGGCTATTGTCCATTGTCCACATCACCACACCACGACGTCATCAAATTTACGCCTCGCGTATATTGGACAGTAGGTTTTATTTCAGCCAATTAAAATGAACAATCAATAAATTTACCTACGCATCTTTGAGATTTTTTATACTTAGTATAATACTTCACTGTATTTTTTGTGTTGTTGTGATGCAAATAAACCTTTTCTTAACTTATCTTAACCATTCAAACGCTGCCCGAAGTTCCTCTATACTCTATACCGATTGGTTCTTAGATAGCCATGAGTGATGGAATTGACTTATGGTTGCGTGACCGTCTAATGTACCGCCTAATGTCGAAATCGAATACTAATCTTTTACTATAACTTTAGAACAAAAATGTACTGTAATTAGCGCCCGAAACGCCCCAGTCGCGCGCAGGGTTATCTGACACGGTCTCTACCGTGTCGTAAAAAAGTGTCGTTAATTTCAACATCAACGTGAAAGTCCACGTTGACGACGTCGCGTCGTGGCGTGGTGATGTGGACAAACCGTCACCCAGCCCTAATTTTAAAACCAAGTATTGCTTGCACAGCTTCGGCCAAACCTAAGCGTCAGCATCCCTGGGGCGACGCAAAGTGTAGCTTGCTACATACAGGCTACAAATATTATTCTGTGATACAGGTGATCTGTGACGCAGAATTACCGCGTTGTCGGTCTCGCTTTGCAAACGCTCGGACGCGACTATCTGACCAAAACTTAAAATATTTGACATGAAATACTTACAAAATTCAGATTGTTCTGAAATTATTCAAGAAAGTGTAATAGTTATCAAAACTTAAAAATATTAGAATAAAACATTGTTTATTATTTTTTGACTCATCAACACTTAACATTGGTACAACAACTAATTTAAAAACTATGCTATTCATACCTACTTTCATAGCCTACAACTAAAATGCGAAAGTGATTCCTAAAACATCTTGGTAGGAGTATCGAGGTTTCAGACATAGAGTTAGAGCTCTTGTCCTACCAGTCAGAAGCTAGTACCTACAAAAATATGAAAAAATGGTTTATAAAGGGTGTCTCAAAAGTACGTATAGGATTTGAATTTCGCGCTATTTCTGAAATATTCAAGATGGCGGGTTGAAATTTGACATACGTCATCTTGACACATGTAAAATTAATCGTGGAGCGTTTCCCAATAAAACAGCGCATAGAAGTTATACAAATATTTAACAAAAATTCACGATCAATTACAAACACTCGTCGAAAGGTCGAAAAATCTCGTAATTTCAAGAAAAGGCGATGTCAAATGGCCACCGAGATCTTGCCATCTGATGCCACTGGATTTCTTTCTTTGGGGCTATGTCAAAGATTAAGTCTACACCAACGATCCACAAAACATAGACAATATAGACAAAATATTCGCCGAGTTATTGGTGAAATTAGTAGCGAAATGTGTGAAATTAGCAGCGAAATGTGTGAAAGTGTCATGAAAACTTGCACACAACAAAAATGCCCGTGGCGGCCATTTAGCAGATATTCTATTCAGATAAAATTGTACAAGTCCCTTCTTTAAAATAAAATAAAACTACGAAGAAATGCCAATCCATTCGCGTTTTATTGAGACAAATCATCCTATAACTAGTTTTGGGACACCCGTTATAATAAATCTTATTGTCTTACGGTCGATTTCAATAACCTATGCTCAGTAAGAGATAAGCTTACTAAAGATTTGTTGCCTAGATATTTCTGTTAAATGACGGGGATTATCAACAGTTGCCTAGTTACAGTAGTATCCATAGTAGGCCTATCTCTTACTGAAGGTAGATTATTAAAATCGGCCTTTAGTCGGCGAGTTTACATCTCGTTCCCGTTCACAGCACGAAATCAACAAATTTTTGACAAAGTCCGGTCGCGGAGCACGAAGAATCCCGTACAATGATCGCGATAATTGGTCTGCTCGCATCTATTGGTCACATCGCGTCGCATCACCCAACTAGGACAACGGACTCGCTTATTCTCTAAAAAAAGCTGAAAACTTACTACGTCAACATCGTTAGTATCCCTTGCTCCGAGCTAAATCACAAACAAATATATTAAGCGCTTTATTCGGTTTTCATAAAAATATAAAGTAGATTTTGTAGATAAATCATGTTTTAGTCCATGATGTTATATGTTTCAATCGCCCGATTGCATACCACCTTTTTGAAACACCTTAGAGGAAATTGAGCAGTGCATGATAATGAAGTCTTTGGAATGTTGATTTGAAAAATGAGTAGGTATTAAATTTGTCCTCCTCGTGGCCGTAAGAATCATTGCAGAGTTCTAGTTTAGGTCCCCATCCATGAGACCCTAAAGGGAGTGAAGTTTCTATAAATATTGTACAATGAACTGAATGAATGAAGTTTCGGTGCCGGTGAGGTAAATTGTTATTTTGTCCCACTTTTGACATTAAATTATACAAATACTTAATGCTGTACAAAAGAAATAAGTTTAAACACTTACCACTACTGCCTTTTATGAAAAAAAAACTGATTTAATCTATAGAAATAACAATCGCAATGTCTAAGAGTAAAGGCGCGAGTACACGGGCAATTTTTTTGGCAAAAATTTGTCTGGCAAGTGTAGAGCAGGGTACTCACCTAGCTTGTAGCACGTAACATATCTACTGTAGGTACTTACGTAAGTTTGTACGAGCGCGCGGCGAGCCGCTCGCGCGTGGTTTGCAGTAGGCTCGCAGTGACCCGCCGTGTGGCGGTATCACTGGGAACACAAAGGCGGCTAAGCCGGGCCCGGCCGGGCCGTGACGAGCCGTACTCACTTGCAGGTTGATACAGTAGCAGATACATTACGTGCTACAAGCTAGGTGAGTGAGTACCCTGCTTAATGGATCAATCTGGATCAATTTAGTGGAGCAATGTTGTGGTATTGTGTAGCCGTATCTCAGCAACAGGTTGCTACATTTTTGCACCTTGCCTTTTATTGCTTCATGTGGTAGTGACGTCATATTTG
The DNA here is from genome assembly GCA_949710035.1 of Crambus lathoniellus. NCBI lineage: Eukaryota > Metazoa > Arthropoda > Insecta > Lepidoptera > Crambidae > Crambus > Crambus lathoniellus. The sequence goes on from OX453312.1 coordinate 819,581, forward strand.
GCGGGGATGGACAGAAATTGAGAAATTTTTGTTGCCCGTATAAGCGCGCCTGTAGACTAATAAGGGGAGTTTTTGGCCCCATTAGGTCGGTTCGGTTTGGTAGATATTTTTACTAATCTCAAGTTGTTTCATTGTGGATTTTGTGCCGCAAGTGTCTAACTGGACAATGTGTGGAAAGATTAAAATATGCGCTATCTGGGTGAAGTGATGCCGAGTGTTTTATTGTAGTGGTGACTACCTCGGTAACAGTTACAGAGAAGGCTGACTCGACATACTTGATGCCAAATACTCCAAGAAGCATTGGAATGTAACTCACCTACATTCTTACGAAAACTTCAGAACCTACAGCTAGTAAAAAATATCAGCTGTTCCATACAAAAATACAACATCGACTCGACTGAAATGTATGGAACAGCTGATTTTTTTTTCGCTATTCCGTGGTCGGCCCCATGGTAAAAATTGTTCGTATTGATGGACACTATCATCCGCTAAAATCTCTGTACTGTTTTTTTTAACTACCTGTATAATCCTCCGTATCCCTCCTTCCTTAGGAAAATATACCTATCCTAAACCTCTGTGGCCGAGTTATGTCCGTATGGATTGAGGAGCCACGTCAGATTTTTAAGGATAGCTATCACCCTTATTTAGTAGCCATGCAGATAATTTTGTAGGTCAAATTCTGAAATTTGTGGTAAAATACATCAAAAGTTATGTACGCGCCGGTTTTCATGGTGCCGCTATTTCTAGAGGTTCCGGATTCGATCCCAGGTCGGGTAAATATTGAAAACGAACTTTTCAATATTTCCTCGGGTAAGGGCTGGGTTTGTAGAAAGCCAGTTATCAAACTTGGTAATCTAAGAGGGATAAAGAGTGGTAATACCTGTTGTTGTTATTCTTCGACAAGAAATACAAAATACAACTGGAGGACGCAGAAAGCTCTCAGGTACAACACAAAGCGCTTCTGATATACACTGATGGCTCCAAGACCTCTAAAGGAGCAGGAACAGGAGTATTCTCGGAAGACCTAAATATACAAATTGCGCTGCCACTAAGCTCGTACAACACAGTCTTTCAGGCAGAGTGTATGGGCATTCTGCTGGCAGCTCAAGCAGTCGCAACAAGGGAAGTAACCGGCTACGACATTCTTATACTTTCTGACAGTAAATCAGCACTTCAGGCTCTAAATGGCAGTCGTAGCTCATCGAGTCTCATACAGGAGTGTCATCACAGACTAAATATGGTGGGTACACTCAACAATATTACTATCCAATGGATCAAAGGCCACAGTGGATCACGTGGAAACGACCTGGCCGACGAACTGGCGAGGAGGGGATCGGATAGGGTTATGATTGGACCTGAACCGGTCGCACCCATTCCGGCGAGCTGGTTTGCTGGTAAGATCCGTGAACACACTGCCCTTACGCACCAACATGAATGGAGCTCACTGGAAACATGCAGACAGGCGAAAATGGCACTACCACGCCCGGACGCCCGTTTGTCCAAAGCTCTCATTAAGCTAAGTAGATCACAGTTACGCCTGGTGACGGGTGCTATAACAGGACATGGAAATTTCAACAGACACCTTTTCAACTTAGGTATCACCGACAGCCCCCTATGCAGAGGTTGCATGAGGGCCGAAGAAACAGCTGCTCACGTCCTGGTCGAATGTGACGGAGTGGCCCCCTACCGGGCGAGGTACCTCGGCTCGCCAGGAAGCGTCCATGAAGCGGTCTCCGCCGTGAGGGCGCTGGGTGCTTTCCTGGCAGAGCTGGGCTGGCTGGAGTAATCCGGCTGCACACCCTCCACACGCAAAATAGGCGCAATAAGACGTGGAGTTGCGGAAAACGCCCGTATCGAATGAAGAAGAAGAAGAAGAAGACCCGTTGTTGTTTCCAATTTCCAAATATTCAAGAATACGGTATTTTACTGATTTTTTTTTATTTCTTTAAAACGTTTTTCGAAATATTAGCTACACAAAACAAGTTTTTATTTTGAATTATCTTGAATATTTTCAAAGATAGGACTTCAAACTTTATACTTAGACAAGGACAGGACGCTATCTTTGTGACGTCAGTGCGTTAGTAGCGTCATAGTCACGCCATAGAAGATTTCATTTTAGAAAGAGACAGCTATAGTCAAAATCAAACAGACTATAATTCTTTTATTATAAAACAGATTCAAATTATATTTTCACATTTGGTATTCTTAATTGCAATATTTTTTAAAGGACTGGCATATCTTGTTAGAAAAAAGTCCTGTACTCCAAAGTAAGAATAAAAAAAAAATTTTTAACGTCATCATTTAATATCTACATTTCAACAACAGTAAAATACCCTATTGGCTGATATGATGTTATGGCGTAAAAAATCACGTTGATTGATCCAATCCCAAATACCCCTCGCTGTTTTCGATTTCTACATCACAGGTGGTTAGGTAACCACTATACCACATAAACGAGTAAATATCGAGATGTTATTTACTCGTTTCAGTGTATTAAAGTTAAATTATTTTATTAGTAAGTAGTACGTAATAGTAGTTAAAAAAGTTCATCCTTTTTTAGGACAGGCGAGACATTACGCCATACTGCCAATTCTTGAATATTATTATAGTTTCTTAAGTTTTCATAGGAATGTACATAAGGTGTGTTACATTGCAAATTCTTCTTGGAGTTTTTGGCATCAAGTATGTCGAGACACCTTCTCGATAACCTGCAGTAAAGGGTTATTTATTTATTTATAATTACCGCTAAATCACCACTAAGGACTTGGCTAACGTATTGAAGGATAACTAGTACACATAATAGCATTTTGTCAACACCACTTTCATCACCAAATTGAATTTTTAAGCAAAACTAAGTTCGAAATGGCTTGACGAAATTGTACATATTGTTTGCAGTGTTTAATAATGACTGTACAACGTTCCAACTAATTTCTGTTGATAGGAATTACGTTGCAAACTAATTGAATCAAATGTGATTAAAAAGGGTGGAGATTGACATCGCCCATGTCCTTTTTTCTTACAAGGGGTGGGACTATCAAGACTTCCTGTCCTTATAACAACGTAAGAACACAAAAATGCGCAACGTTAAAATTTTACTTTGGAACCAAATAGTAGACCTGTCTTGGCGTCTCATGATAAAAATAAGTAGTTCCGTTGTAAGTATATAATTAAAAACATTCCTACAAATTGGTAAAATATTTTGTTAATTTAACGTAAATATAAACTTAATAATTGAGAATTATGTATAACTTTTTCCTTTAGAGTTCTAAGATTAGATAAGATTAAGACGAAAGATTAGAATGAACAAGGGAGGGCGAAGCCCATTCCTACCCCTTATATGTATAAATAATAAATAAATAAATAAATATTTTATTACAATCACACCAATTATCTAAGCCCGTAGTTAATTTCTTAAGAAACTGTGTCTACGTGAACTTGATAACGGATAAATATATACTTATATACTTTTTGTTTGTAAATACATACTTAATATACATAGAAAACACCCAGACCAAGACAAATAGACATGTTCATGCACACAAATATTTGTCTTGTTCGGGAATCGAACCCGAGACCTCTGGCGCAGAAGGCAGGTAGTTTACCCCTGCTCCAAATCGGTCGTCGTATTTGTTTGGTATTTGTTTTAATGTATGTATGATAAAATAAGAATAGGCTGACCAGGGGGCCGGCCCATTAATTAATTAGGCCAATTAGTGGGTGGCTCAACCTGTAATTTAAAACAATGGTCGGCGAACAACGTTCTGTTGAAGAACGCGGCCGATATAATGAAAAATTATAACGATAAACATTGCCTGTTTGAATTATAATGATAAACATGTAAATCTAATCGATTTTCGCTGCCACATACAAACAAACTGTAAGATACACAAGTTTTAAACACCTTTCTCGTGACGGTTATTAACCATGCAACTAAAAAAAAAACACTATTTTGTTGCCGTGCAACAGATAGACTGTTCTGGATGTCATACAATCCTACTATGTCTAAAGTCAGTAGGCTATTTACTATTGGTTGAATCAAATATAAAATAAATGATTTCTAATATTTAAAGCTGGTTACATTTGTATTCACTCCCTTAAAATAAATTAGAGAAAAACTACTACTTCATTAACTTCCTTGAAATTTTAATTATAAGCAAAACGATTCAATGTAACGCAATTTTTCAAAGCCTTGTTGATTTTAATGCACTTTTGCGGAAGATACCTATGTGGTAGAAAAAGTGCCTCTCAATATTATAGCGTGTAAGACTAGGAAAAGTTAGATGGAGTGAATGAGTAGGTACTAAACTAAGTTCATTGGTGTCGTTTAGAGATTTGTGTTATTAATGGTACTTTACAATTATGAAACACAGATGGCAGTATTTTCAAATAATCTATACTAATATTATAAAGAGGAAAGATTTGTATTTTTGTATGTAACGAATAAACTCAAAAAGTACTGGACCGATTTCGAAAATTCTTTCACCGTTAGAAAGCTACAGTCTTCCCGAGTGACAAAGGCTATATTTTATCCCGATATTCCCATGGGAACGGGTACCACGCGGGTAAAACCACGAGGATCCGCTAGTAGCATTGAAGATGAAAGTTAACCCACAAATGTGTACTTACTGTTTTTAAGGAAACATCAATACACGAAAACGGTAATTTATAATTACCCCGACCCCGATCTACCTACATAACTATAACGTAATACTTAGTAATTTACTAAATTCTCGCTTATTCCATGTTCAAGTAACATTTTGCTTTGAACCAATCAGCTGTCTGAGTGGAGTATTATAAACCAAGAAACTGGCAAAACAAAAAGCAAAATTAATTCATTTAACTTAAAAATTAGTGATCAGACTTTTGAATCGGATATTGAGGTGGCTAGTGCTTTTGAAGGTTTCTTTGCTCGAATACCGTTAGAAACTACTAGCAGACTTAATTCTTGCCCCAACACCGCTGTCTCTCTTATGGAATCTAGTGTGAACAAGTGCCAGGAAACATTTAGTTTTAGCTATGTCACTACCGAAGATATTATTAAAGCATTCAAAGCAATAAATATTAAGAAAACAGAAGATCTCTGGGGCATATCTACAAGTATCATCAAATCAATAATTGATGTGATAGCTCCATCATTAGCAATAATTTTTAACCAATGTATAAGTGAAGGGGTCTTTCCTAATTTAATGAAGAATAGTAAAATTATTCCTCTGTTTAAAGCTGGTGACAAAAGTGACCCAGCAAATTTTAGACCTATATCCATACTACCAGCAATAAGTAAAATATTTGAGAAATTAATTTATGCTCAACTTTTAGAATATTTTAAATTAAATAGTATACTGCATGAGAAACAGTTTGGTTTTTCAAAAGGTAAAAGTACCACTGATGCTGGGGTTGCATTTCTAAAACATGTACTTGATGCCTGGGAGGACAAGCAGGATGTAATCGCTATTTTTTGTGACCTTTCCAAGGCATTCGATTGTGTTGATCACCAAACACTATTAAGGAAGTTAAAACATTATGGTGTTTCTGAAATGTCAGTAAGCCTTATGCATTCATATCTGTATGAAAGAACTCAGAAGGTAGTTATTAATAAAACTGAGTCTACCGGAGCTCCCATTACTATGGGCGTACCCCAAGGATCAATATTGGGCCCGCTGTTGTTTTTAATATACATAAATGACCTTCCTTACTACGCGAAGAATTTATGTGAGACGGTGCTATTTGCCGATGATACATCTCTAGTCTTTAAAGTAGATAGAGGTGATGACTGTTCTGACGAAGTAAATAGTGCTCTTTCAAAAGTGTCACATTGGTTTAATAGTAATAATTTATCATTAAACTCAAAGAAAACTAAGTGTTTAAAATTTTCGTTACCTAATGTAAGACAAGTTGATTTTCATATTAGACTAGACGGCGATACGGTCGAATTCATTAACAATACAAAATTTCTAGGTATTATATTAGACTCGCGACTACAATGGGATCCTCATATCGAAGCCTTGGCGAGTAGACTCAGTTCGGCTGCATTCGCAGTTAAGAAAATAAGGCTCTTAACCGATATTGAAACGGCTAGAATAGTCTATTTTAGTTATTTTCATAGTGTTATGTCCTACGGCCTTTTGTTGTGGGGCTCAGCCGCTAACATCCAAAGTATATTCGTGCTCCAAAAAAGGGCTATTCGCGCCATTTACAACCTCCGATCGAGAGATTCTTTAAGAGATCTATTTAAAGATATAAACATTTTAACTGTTGCAGGACATTACATCTATGAAAATATAATTTATGTGAAAAAGTATTATAATACATTTGTAAAGCAGAGCGATATTCATCGCTTTAACACAAGAAATAAAGATAAACTTGTCGTTCCCAAGTTTAGGCTAGAAAAATCCAGAGCCTCATTTCTGGGGAAAAGCATAGCCTTTTTTAATAAAGTTCCACAGCATATAATTGAACTTCCATTGCATAAATTTAAATGTTACATTAAAGGGTCGCTGATGAGCAAAGGATACTATAAAGTAGACGATTATTTGAATGACCGCAATGCATGGTCATGATGTAACACATAACATAATCACTGTTTAATATGATGTATTTTTATACTAAGCAATTGTTGTATTAGTAACGATATGTTTTTTTTTTTTGTAAATGTCGTTACCTAACTAAGAAACGCTGGCAAGTTTCTTGCGCCCATTCTTCTTGTCAGTTAAAAAAGTCTTGAATGGGTGGTAGGAAAATATTGACGATTCATAAGTACATATTTATTATGTCTAAGTGAATAAAGAATATTTTTATCTTATCTTATCTTATGTCATAACCGCCTTCATTCCACCATAATGGGTTGTCAAATGGTTGCGAAGGCAAAATATGGCCAATGTATGGTTAAAAAGCGCGGAGCTTTCATTAATCTTGCTCCGAGTAAGCTCCAAGGCTTCCAATGTTATATTTACTTTGCCCTTTCGCGTCTTCCATTCATTTGATTTATGCAGACAGGCGCTACCTCGGGGAGAAGTCAAATATGATTCGTGGTTCTAATTTAACAGGTCAATGAAAGAGCGGTGAAATATTTCGTGTTGCGACTTACATGTGGGAATGGTTAAGCTTTTGTTATGTATCACGAATGTCTTTGGATAATAAATTAGGTTGGAAAGTTAGGGCCTTTTCGCGAATAATAAATACTTAAGAGTTTTCTTTTACTTTTTAATATTTACCATGATCTATAGTTGGGGCAATAAAATAAAATTTTATATGATTTGAATGTAATTTTTTATGTGATTCGAAGACGTCTTATTTAATTAATTTATTGTACACCCGTTTGCACTAAACTTAAGAATCGCCTAAGTCTTTTCCTAGCTAACTTAAGACATTCTTAACAAAAAATTGCTTTGCACTAACCTTAGGAAATTCTTAAATGCACTTTAGGCTATTCTTAACTTACGGGCCCAATATCGAGCACCTAAGGCTTAAGAAATACCTATATCAGTGGTTATTGTCTGTGGCATTGTGAGCAAAGAGTAGTGCGACAAGCTTTTCTGTTCCGGTGATTATCTTTGGAACTAAAAGAGTTTTGATACGACAGTCCATTTTGACAGCTAATTTCGTATTGCAAGTGACATCTCTGTCACGGCTGTCACCGGAACAGAAAAGCTTGTGGCTTTTGTATTCTTGTTTGTTAGATAGAGACATAACACATGTGACATACGTCATTTATCATTTATAAAAAAAAACTGTATTATGTTTTTCTTGACAGTTGAGCTCAGTTGACTTTTTCTTTTCTCGGTGAATTACCCCTACCAAATAAAATAGACAACGCCTTAGCTTTTGTCTCCTTTTAACTCACGACGGAATCAATGAGAAGTTTCAACCAAAAAAATATCCAGTGACCTACTTTACCTCGCCAGTTTTAAAACCCATAAACAATTAATATTTGAATTTATTCATTCATTCTCTTATCAAGGCGATGACTAAGTTACGACGTAGTCTGTCAGTGCAAAAAAAATTTTAGCTCGGTTGTTTTAGGCTGTTCCTAAACTAAGATGTATCTTATCTAGGACAAGCTCAACCCGAGTTTAGTGCAAACGGGCATTAATGTTCTTAACTAACATAGTCTCTAAGTATAAATTGTTACTAACAAATATGGATCAATGTTATCCGAAGAAATATATTTATAACATTAATATTAGGTACTTTTGTTTAGCCCACATAGCTACAATCAATGCTAAGTTATCAAGCTTTGCATGTGCACTAAGTGAAACTAGAAGAACCACTAACTTAGAAACGGCAAAAGCTGCTTACTACGCGTAGTCGCTTAAGGGCAGGATCTTCCAAAAACTCTGTCTTTGTCCTTTTTCTATATGTGTGAAGAGTATAAAGAGAAATAACCTCACTTTTTCATTTTTTCTATGTTTTTGTTGTTATTTTGAGCATAAATTCACTTTTCAAAAAAGTAGCCTGAGAATAATCTACTTTATGTTATTACCTATTTTTATATATATTATTAGTGAATTAGAGATTAATAATCTAAGTATAAAACCAAAAAAAATAATCATAATCATAATAATCATAAAGCTTTATTTGCTAAAAAACATGGTAATATGGTCTTAGTACACTTTAAAGGGCTCATGTTTTGCTATTAGTAATACAGCATGCAAATACAATATTGTTCAATATTTAGAATTAATTAGGTATCCTGATCAAGATTGGAATACTAGGTAGGTACAGTTTTTTTTAAAAATTCATAATAAAATTATTCATTAATTTAGCAAAATGTCAAAATAATAATATAAACATTCGATTTAATTACTTAGGTCAATATCGTCAAAAATGTCGAATTATGTGTTTTCGTCAAAAAACTCTTTTATGTCATAAAAAGATTTTTCAATCAACCATTGCATTAATTTCTTTCTAAATAAATGTGCGTTCAGTTCTTTAATATATTTAGGTATTTTATTATATATTCGTATACACATCATTAGAACACTCTTCCAATACTTGGCTGAATGCGGTATTTCTTTTAGCACAAGTTTATGAGGGTCTCTGTGAAGTCTATAATTTTGTTGCGATGCATTTTTAAATAGCTCCTTGTGTTTTTTGACAAAAATACACACTTCAAAAATATAAAGGGACGGCAGCGGCAACAAACCCATACATTTAAAATGAGGTTTACAAGATACATCGGGCGGTATCCCACATATGGCTCGTATGCACTTCTTTTGGGCAACAAACGCTTGATTTTTTAATGTACTATTTCCCCAAAATATAAGTCCATAGCGCAAGACCGATGCTATGTGAGCATGATAGGCTACAATCGCAGTCGCTTTATTCGTCGCATTTTTAACTTGGCCAAGAGCATAAGCAAAGGAGTTGACTTTTTTGCAAACATTGTCGACATGTACTTTCCAATTTATATCTTGGTCGATAGTAAGTCCCAAAAACTTAGTGTCAGAAACTCCTTCTATTTTCGGTATGTTTAAATTAAAATTCAAGCCTTTGTGTTTAGACTGATTGAAATTTATATATTTAGACTTATTTAAATTTATTTGTAAGTTATTCATATTTAGCCATATTAATATTTTGTCAATTGTACTGTTAATTTCAGATTCGTGATCATTTATAGAATTATTTTTTTTGTCAGATGTCACAATTATCGATATGTCATCAGCGAATAATATTATTTTATGGTCTATTACTGTTGCTAGGTCATTAATATATACTAAAAACAAAAGAGGGCCCAAAACACTACCTTGTGGGACACCGTATTTATTATATTTGTATTGCGATTTATGTGGCAATGATTCATTATTCAGTACCCTATTTATAACTACAGATTGCTTTCTATTACTTAGGTAAGACGATAACCATTTTAGTGCAGGTCCTCGAATACCAACTGATTCTAATTTTAGCAATAAAAGATTTTGTGAAACGTAGTCAAAGGCTTTAGTTAAATCAAAAAATAGTCCCGTAGTCAAATTATTATTATTTAATTTTGTCAAAATTGAACTTATTAAATCAAAAATAGCTAGAGCAATGCCTTTATTTTTCTGAAAGCCGTATTGTTGGCTTTCAATAATTTTATATTTATTGAAAAATTCCATCAAAATCTTATGCATGCATTTTTCAAACACTTTGGAAAATATCGACACAAGACTGATTGGGCGATAGTTTTTAATGTTACATCTATCACCTTTTTTAAATATTGGCTTTACAATCGATAGTTTCAGAGCTTCTGGGAACGTCCCTTCCGAAAAAGACATATTGATTAAGTGTGTTAAAATTGGTGATAATTCTTTTACACAAGCTTTAATAATTTTTGTATTTATAGCATCAAAGCCTTCTGCATTAGTTTGATTTAATGATAATATTTCTTTCTCTAATTCAACCTCAGATATCGGCCTAAGAAATATTGAATTCGGTTTCATTGGTAATTTGTATTGACCCGGTTCAGTTCCACTACTAGAGTTATTTATTGAATCTATAAAATAATTATTAAAAGCATTTGCTATGTCAGCTGGATCCATCAATTTGATATTATTTATTTCGATTTCATTTATATCGTCATAGTGTTGTTTTTTGTCACCAATTTGATTGTTTATAACAGACCAGGTAGCTTTACATTTATTTGTACTTTTACAGATCATTTTAATGTTTGAATTCTTTTTAGATGTCAATATGCATTTTTTTAAGATGTTAGAGTAAGTATGATATTTATTTCTGTTAATCATTGTTTTATTTTTGTAATAGCAATAACGTAAGTTGCGTTTCTTTTTACAACATTTTTTTAATCCTTTGCTTATCCAAGACTGGTTGAATTTATTTAGATTCAATTTAATTTTAATTTGTGGGAAACAAAGTTTATAAAATAAAGAAAACAATTCATGAAATTTTGAAAAAGCCGCATTCAGATCAGACATTTCCAGTACACCGGACCAAGATAATGCGCTTAAATATTCTCGGAATTTGCAAATATTATCATGGCTGTAGTCTCTTTTGTAAATAAAATATGACTTAGGCTTAATTTTAACTTGTCCTACTGGAAAGCTAATTAGTTGTGCAGTATCATGGTCAGATAAATAGAGAGGAAGTACCATTGCCGATACTCCATTTATATTGCTTAGAATGTGATCAATACATGATTCTTTTCTAGTTGGAGCATCAATGTGAATCTGTAAGTTGTAATTTCGACACAAGTCTTGGAGATACTTTGTTATGTTACTAGGTTTAAGTGTGTTAATATTAAAATCTCCTGCAACAACTATATTAAATTTTTTTTTTTTAGATGCTATTTCATACAAAGTCTTGTCTAATTTCGTTAAGAATATTTTTGGATCTGAAGTGGGGGTTCTATAAACACATAAAACAATCAATTTAATACTAGGAATTTCAATACCACAGATTTCGAAAGATTTCGCTAAAGTATGTTGTTTTAAAAATGACAAATTTTTATACTCTATACCTCTCTTTGTCAAGATACATGTGCCTCCTCTTTGCTTCTCGCGACTATAATTAGCTGCTAGTTCAAAATTGTTAAATTGTAAATAACTACTGTGTCCAGCCTTTAGGAAAGTTTCTGATAGGCATATTATATCAGGGTAACATTTTTTCTCGCCCAACTCAAGTAAAGTTAACTCTAATATCTCCTTTTTTGACATAATACTAGCAATATTCTGATGAAGTATTTTTAGACGTTTAGGCTGATTGCAGATCTCACTATCGAAAAAAAGTTTTATTCTTATGATTATTTATTTTAAAATAATACGGGATGGTACCTTTTTTGGGCACATCTAACTCGTTAGTACTAAACGTGTTTTGGGAATTTGTTACAGTTGCCTTATCCTGCATGCGACCAAAATAATATGGAATAGTGCCCTTTACATATTTTTTGTTAATTTTATTTTTAATATAAAAATAATGAAAATTTTCTTTGTTTTTGACAATTTTTAAAGTCGTGATACGATACGAATATCGTTTTTCTAGCCACAGAATAATCAAGATCGTTTATGAAACTTCAACATATATTTTTATCTGCTCAAAATAAAGAATATTTGATTGTTTACTTTTGAATCAAAAATTGGTTGTTTTCGATATTTTGGAAGATCGTGCCCTTAAGCATATGCATGGCTAAATTACTGCGTAATATTGTGGGGGTGTACAGATGCAACCTCAGCTCTCACAGCACAAAAGAAGCTAATTCGAATTTTAGTTAACAATTAACATCGATTCAACAGACAGTTGCAAACCATTCTTTAAAAAACTTGAAATTTTAACTTTGCCCGGTATTTATATATTAGAAATTTGCAAATTCATACGTAAACATCCAAACTTAACTGCCTCTGTGGTCTAGTGGTTCACACCACCGATTTCAGACCAAGAGGTCCCGGGTTCGATTCCCAGTGGCGGTACATATTGTATTCGGTTTGGTTGGTGGTAGGACTTGTTCTTAGTCCGCCTGGCTAGCTACCACCATCTTATCTAAGTCTGACGCCATAACAATGATGATTTCAGCATTATTGTGTTCCGGCAGTTAGAGATAAGATAGCCAGTTCCTCAGTGATTGAGGATTCCGAGAGTAGTGCGCTTCCATCTTCAGCCTTATCACCACTTAACATCAGGTGTGATGAAGGCTAAGCGCTACCCCGTTGTGGATAAAAAAAAAAACTACTTTACAAAGAGACAAGACATTTCATCACGATACACATTACGGCATGGCCACAAGTTGATGTTACCGTAAATAGGCTTTAAATGAACTCATCCGGTCCCCTCGAAATGTCAGTAAAAATTCATATTAACTTACCGAAAGAATTAGCTGAAAAAAAAGTTACAATTTAAACATAAAAAAGTTAAAGGAGCTGCTCTTAGAAAAATGCTATTACTTATATACAGGGTGTTTTTCTATAAGTGCAATACCTCTTAGGTGGTGATTGTGCTCATGAATATGAACAACTTTTACTATGGGGCCAACTCTGCAACTCAACAAAAAAAACTGCTGTTTCATACAATTTGTTAATACCTACCTGACCAGAATGTATGGAAAAGCTGTTTTTATTTGTGATGTTGCAGAGTTGGCCCCATAGTAAAAGTTGTTCATATTCATGAGTACAATCACCACCTAAGAGGTATTGCACTTATAGAAAAACACCCTGTAGTGTTTCAGAATATTCAAATAATAAATATTTGAATATTTAATAATAAATAAGTATTGTTATATTTAATAATTTGTGATATTTAATAATTTATTATAATTAATAATTTGTGACATTTAATAATTTGTGATATTTAATAATTTGTTATAGTTAATAATTTGTGATATTTAATAATAAATAACTAATAAGTCAAAGTCAATAATAAATAACTAATAAGTCAACTAATAAGGCGAGTACCTAACACACCTGCGGTTTGCCGATGATGTAGTTCTCATGGCTGAGACCTTGAAAGACCTGAACACAATGCTCGAAGATCTCAGCAATGCTTCCCAAAGAGTGGGTCTGAAGATGAACATGGATAAGACGAAAATCATGTCCAATGCCCATGTTGCATCCGCTCCAGTTAATGTTGGGAACATTACACTCGAAGTTGTTGACCACTATGTCTACCTAGGACAGGCAATCCAATTAGGTAAGTCCAACTTCGAGAAAGAGATCTCTCGTCGAATCCAGCTCGGATGGGCAGCGTTTGGGAAGCTCCGGCATATATTTGCGTCCAAAATTCCTCAATGTCTCAAGACTAAGGTCTTTGACCAGTGTGTGTTGCCAGTTATGACTTATGGAAGCGAGACGTGGTCTTTTACTATGGGTCTCATAAGAAGGCTCAAGGTTACCCAGCGAGCAATGGAGAGAACGATGCTTGGTATTTCCCTGCTCGATCGAATCAGAAATGATGAGATCCGCAGGAGAACTAAAACGACCGACATCGCTCGAAGGATTGCTCAGTTGAAGTGGCAGTGGGCGGGACACATAGCGCGGAGAACCGATGGCCGTTGGGGCGGAAAGGTTCTCGAATGGCGACCGCGAACCGGACGACGTTCCGTGGGCAGGCCCCCCACAAGGTGGACCGACGATCTGGTCAAGGTCGCGGGAAGCCGCTGGATGCGGGCAGCGCAGGACCGATCGTTGTGGAGATCCTTGGGGGAGGCCTATGCCCAGCAGTGGGCGTCTTACGGTTGAAATGATGATGATGATGATGATGAATAAGTCAAGTATTTAATTATCGAAAAGTAAGTCGTCCTCTCAAACAAATAAATAAATAAATTGCTATGCCCTATTCAGAGTCTATTTCAGAGTCTACAATGTACTTGAACTTCTTATTAAAGCATATAGATCTGCTCTCATAATAATGTTCTCATAATTGTGTAAAATGAGAGACAGGCTCTTCTTAGTATGGTTACAGTTATAATTGGGGGTTTGACTGTTTTTTGAAATGTAGATATTTAATTATGACATTAAAAAATATAACATTATTGAATAACAAATGTGAAAAAAGAAATTCAATATGTATTATAACAAGAGACAACAACGAATTATGAGCTACTTAATTTTGACTCTAGCTATCTCTTTTAAAACGAAATTTTCTATGGCCAGAGTATGGCGCTATAGAAATGTGACGTCACGTTTCTATAGCGCTTTTCTTTTGTAATTCGAAAGTTTGATGCTCTATATCGCTGAAAATATGCAAGATATTTGAAAATGAATACCTATGTTGTGTTGCAATAGCAACACAACATCAACACAATTTGAGTCAATAAAAAAATCAGTCAAATACCCAATTATAAGTAGGTATTACATATAAACACATCTTAGATTTCTGCGCGAACTGTCCATATAAATAAAACACTTTCACGAATTTTTTTTTCGCGCAATTTATTCAACAACTTAGTTAAATTTTAGTTGTATTTTGAGATTTTTTGGTTTATCCGACGTTTCGGCACCTTTCCAGGGGCCGTGGTCACGGAAAACTACCCACTATTTTTTGATTTTAATAAAAGAATATACCCACTCTAATTGTCTTTGTTTTTCGTTCGGAAACAGGATACGGTTAGGTATTGATTATTTTAAAATTATATTTAATTATAACAAAATTATTTATTAATTTAATATTTTGATTTGTTTAAGTAATTTGGATAATAATTATTATAGCAAAGCAAAAAGTTACTGACTCGACCACCAGTTCACAAAAGTTGGAGCCCTTCGGAGAAAGAACTGGCAAGAAAACTACACGAAGGGGGACGATCTCCGTTTGTTAAAATTATTTGCAAAAAGAACTAACCGTATCTTTAGTTCTTGCAGTGTGTTCTTGCTGCAAAAAACAACTAAAATTTAACTATGTTGTTGAATAAATTGCGTGAAAAAATCCGTAAAAGTGTTTTATTTATATAGGTATTACATACTCAATATCTTTATTGCATTCCATAATAGTGTTATAATAGGTGTTACAGACAATTACAGTATGTTACAATTATGGGCCTTGTTAGGCACAACATCCAAACATGTAGGTACTTCTATAATTTTTTTATACATTAGTGTATCTTGGACGCCAGTAAAATGAAGCTGCAAATTGAAATTAGTAATAGGGTAATCTTAATTTATGATAAGATTTTCTTAGGAAGTAAATCCTGGGCTCATGTAACTTATCCGGTTATTTTTATTTATGGCAACATTAACTTAAGCGGATTATTGTTGCGCAACATAATCATGACGCCACTTCCGAGCTTCTCATAATATTCGTTACTCTGAGAGATTATGTTCCGCAATGCTGATTATTTTATGATGTCTTCGTTAAGGCACAGAATATATAATAGTATTAGGCTCATGGTCGATTTTAAATATTCCTTTTATCACTTCAACTTCATCCCTTGTTTCATAAACTTAACACTTAATTTCGTGACAAAATACGCCAGTATTGAAAAGGTACCAAGACAGCGTTATTTCAATTTATAAATTCTAATTATTTAAACGCTTTGCCATGTAGGTATTGTGCATAAACTTATTTATACTAGGTATTGTGTTCCAAAATAGGCTGCTATTACACAGTCAATCTCGATCGCGGTATCGACTATTTTATATTCTGTGATCGCGATCTGGATTGACTGTGTAAAGCGGATATTACACTACACGGCATTCAGGGCTAATTAGCCCTAATTTAGAATCCATTGCTTGTTTTGATTTCATCACTTGCTAAAAAGAAGCTCAAAGAAAGCAACGTGTAGTGTAATACTTTTTTATAGCTGAAAATCTTTTACATAACTTATTCGAGATATTTTATACTATCCGTCTCCAAGCCAGTTTCTTAGTACACTCGACAGCACATCAAGTTAAACAGTTGAACTGCGATAACAGCTTTTATAACGTAGGGCATAAAGGGGGGCTCAAGGTCAACATGTTTGGTCTGATGTGCCGCCGTGTGTACCAACATGGAACTTCATCTTCCAATAATTAGCATGTAAATAGCCTCAAGATGACCAGACGAGGTTTTTTGCGTCGTTCGCTTCGATCGAAGGTCGTTCGTAAGTTTCGGACCGTTTCATGATTAATTACCTCCCTTATTACAGTGTATTGCGTAACTTGTGATCTTCCAGGCTTTCAACGATCTTCTTTATGAATAGTTGCGAATCTGACCGTATTATGAGATACTATTGTTAGAGGACCCCGTCGTGCAGTACCTAGTTATAACACGCTTGTAAAAATATCTCAATCTTGAATTAAGAAACCTCAGTATCGTCATACAATCCATCTTACTACCAGTTGGTTACGAAGAAAATTCGTAGTAAAAAAACGAGAAGACTTTATACTTAACTTATTTATTTAAGTAGGGCAGAATACCCTTTGTGGCCACTTTAAGGTTTTTTTAACTTTTAAGCACTAAGTACTAAATGGTCTTAGGTATTTAAGACACAAATTATATCTTAAATTATAGATAATTTATATACCTTTAAAGGTACTTTTTTCAAATTTAAAAAGTAAAATAGTTTTTTGTATATAGGCTAAGCCCGCACAGCGATTAAAATTCGCGCGATTAAAAATCGCGATTTTGTAACTCATGGAATTGTATGTAGGTACACGCACTCGCGATTAAAAAATCGCGCGAATAAAAAATCGCTGTTTGCTGTGAAATAATCGCGCGTCTTAACCCGGCGGGAGGCGTGCCCATTTCTAGAAAATATTCTGTCGCTATCGGGTAAAAGTTATAAGCTATAATACAGGAGTGTTTTTTTCCATTTTTAAATATTATCTGTATGTTTAAACTTTGAAGTAAATAAGTAAAAATTAAAGTATACTAACTTATTTTATTATATATTTTTTTATTATAATTTAAAAAATTTACAAAATATAAAACTCTTGCGTTACGGCTGACTGACAGACAACGCACATCAGAAACTACTGGGCGCAAGAAACTGACATTTGGCATGTATTTTCCTTGGGGAGTGTAGGGGAGCACTTTAAGAGGATTTTTGGAAATTCAATTACAGAATTTTGCAATTTTGCAAACTTATGGCTTAGTATCTGAGGTCGAAAAGCTTTGAAATGTCAAGCCTTGAATCTTATCGACTAGATTTTAATGGTAGGTAGGTATGTACGTGCAGTTGAAAATGTCAGTTTTCTGCATAGTTTAATTTACAAAATACTAAGAATTTTGCGAAAAACCGGATATATAGACATAGATTATGACATTTCTCAATCTTACTTAATAAAGATAGGATTTATGGTATTATATCATTGTGTAACTATCCGTGTTCTTGCAAAATCTAGTATTTTCACAAAAATCGATTAATCCATTCATCCTACGACATAATATTAAAGGCAACGACCGTTACTGACTGATCTATCGACGCAAAGCTCAAGTCACTGAATGGATAGCGTTGAAGTTTGGCATGCAGATAGTTATTATACCAAGGCATCCGCTAGGAATGTACTTCTCAAAATTCACATTCTAAGGAGATCGAGGGAAACGGGGTCAAACGTATGTCTGTGAACTTAGCATATCATTTCCCAGCATATCATAAAAAAAAGTGTGTTCTTTTCGCATGCAGATTAGTTCTATAGTTCCTGATAGTTTTTTAAGCAATAGTTCTAGTGAATTTGTTGTGATTTTTAGTCTGGTATACAGAGTAGGTAGAATGAGTAGGGTCGCTGCAGGTGTAAAAAATCTAAAAATCGAAGAAATGTGATTTAATCATTTCAAACAGGTTTTAGAAGCTACAACTATTGCGTTACTATCAGGTCCGTATCAGACCTGGAAACACTTACACGATTGGTGCCCAGAACTAACGCCAAAGTACCAGCATATCATGCTACAAATGTAAAAAAATCAAGAAAATCGAAGAAAATTTATTAGACAGTTTCAAACAGCTCTTAGAAGCAAGAACTATTGCGTTACTGTCAGTTTCGTATCAGACCTGGAAACTGTTACTCGATTGGTGCCCAGAACTAACGCCAAAGTACCAGCATATCATGCTACAAATGTAAAAAAATCAAGAAAATCGAAGAAAATTTATTAGACAGTTTCAAACAGGTCTTAGAAGCTAGAACTATTGCGTTACTGTCAGTTCCGTATAAGACCTGGAAACTTTTACAAGATTGGTGCCCAGAACTAACGCCAAAGTACCAGCATATCATGCTACAAAAGTAAAAAAATCAAGAAAATCGAAGAAAAATTATTAAACAGTTTCAAACAGGTCTTAGAATCTAGAACTATTGCGAAACTTGTAGGTCTGTATCAGACCTGGAAACTGTTACTTGATTGGTGCCCAGAACTAACGCCAAAGTACCAGCATATCATGCTACAAATGTAAAAAAATCAAGAAAATCGAAGAAAATTTATTAAACAGTTTTAAACAGGTCTTAGAAGCTAGAACTATTGCGTTACTGTCAGTTCCGTATCAGACCTGGAAACTGTTACACGATTGGTGCCCAGAACTAACGCCAAAGTACCAGCATATTATGCTACAAATGTAAAAAAACCTAAAAATCGAAAAAAAATTATTAAACAACTTCGAACAGGTCTTAGAAGGTAGAACTATTGCGTTACTGTCAGTTCCGTATCAGACCTGGAAACTGTTACTCGATTGGTGCCCAGAACTAACGCCAAAGTACTAGCATATCATGCTACAAATGTAAAGAAATCAAGAAAATCGAAGAAAATTCATTAGACAGTTTCAAACATCTCTTAGAATCCAGAACTATTGCGAAACTATAAGGTCTGTATCAGACCTGGAAACTGTTACTTGATTGGTGCCCAGAACAAAAGCCAAAGTACCAGCATATCATGCTACAAATGTAAAAAAATCAAGAAAATCGAAAAATATTTATTAAACAGTTTTAAACAGGTCTTAGAAGCTAGAACTATTGCGTTACTGTCAGTTCCGTATCAGACCTAGAAACTGTTACTCGATTGGTGCCCAGAACTAACGCCAAAGTACCAGCATATCATGCTACAAATGTAAAAAAATCAAGAAAATCGAAGAAAATTCATTAGACAGTTTCAAACAGGTCTTAGAATCTAGAACTATTGCGAAACTATTAGGTCTGTATCAGACCTGGAAACTGTTATGTCATGGTGCCCAGAACAAACGCCAAAGTACCAGCATATCATGCTACAAATGTAAAAAAATCAAGAAAATCGAAGAAAATTTATTAAACAGTTTTAAACAGGTCTTAGAAGCTAGAACTATTGCGTTACTGTCAGTTCCGTATCAGACTTGGAAACTGTTACACGATTGGTGCCCAGAACTAACGCCAAAGTACCAGCATATCATGCTACAAATGTAAAAAAAATCAAGAAAATCGAAGAAAAATTATTAAACAGTTTTAAACAGGTCTTAGAAGCTAGAACTATTGCGTTACTGTCAGTTCTGTATCAGACCTGGAAACTGTTACACGATTGGTGCCCAGAACTAACGCCAAAGTACCAGCATATCATGCTACAAATGTAAAAAAACCTAAAAATCGAAAAAAAATTATTAAACAACTTCGAACAGGTCTTAGAAGGTAGAACTATTGCGTTACTGTCAGTTCCGTATCAGACCTGGAAACTGTTACTCGATTGGTGCCCAGAACTAACGCCAAAGTACCAGCATATCATGCTACAAGTGTAAAAAATCTAAAAATCGAAGAAATGTGATTTAATCATTTCAAACAGGTTTTAGAAGCTACAACTATTGCGTTACTATCAGGTCCGTATCAGACCTGGAAACACTTACACGATTGGTGCCCAGAACTAACGCCAAAGTACCAGCATATCATGCTACAAATGTAAAAAAATCAAGAAAATCGAAGAAAATTTATTAGACAGTTTCAAACAGCTCTTAGAAGCTAGAACTATTGCGTTACTGTCAGTTCCGTATCAGACCTGGAAACTGTTACTCGATTGGTGCCCAGAACTAACGCCAAAGTACCAGCATATCATGCTACAAATGTAAAAAAATCAAGAAAATCGAAGAAAATTTATTAGACAGTTTCAAACAGGTCTTAGAAGCTAGAACTATTGCGTTACTGTCAGTTCCGTATAAGACCTGGAAACTTTTACAAGATTGGTGCCCAGAACTAACGCCAAAGTACCAGCATATCATGCTACAAAAGTAAAAAAATCAAGAAAATCGAAGAAAAATTATTAAACAGTTTCAAACAGGTCTTAGAATCTAGAACTATTGCGAAACTTGTAGGTCTGTATCAGACCTGGAAACTGTTACTTGATTGGTGCCCAGAACTAACGCCAAAGTACCAGCATATCATGCTACAAATGTAAAAAAATCAAGAAAATCGAAGAAAATTTATTAAACAGTTTTAAACAGGTCTTAGAAGCTAGAACTATTGCGTTACTGTCAGTTCCGTATCAGACCTGGAAACTGTTACACGATTGGTGCCCAGAACTAACGCCAAAGTACCAGCATATTATGCTACAAATGTAAAAAAACCTAAAAATCGAAAAAAAATTATTAAACAACTTCGAACAGGTCTTAGAAGGTAGAACTATTGCGTTACTGTCAGTTCCGTATCAGACCTAGAAACTGTTACTCGATTGGTGCCCAGAACTAACGCCAAAGTACTAGCATATCATGCTACAAATGTAAAGAAATCAAGAAAATCGAAGAAAATTCATTAGACAGTTTCAAACATCTCTTAGAATCCAGAACTATTGCGAAACTATAAGGTCTGTATCAGACCTGGAAACTGTTACTTGATTGGTGCCCAGAACAAAAGCCAAAGTACCAGCATATCATGCTACAAATGTAAAAAAATCAAGAAAATCGAAAAATATTTATTAAACAGTTTTAAACAGGTCTTAGAAGCTAGAACTATTGCGTTACTGTCAGTTCCGTATCAGACCTAGAAACTGTTACTCGATTGGTGCCCAGAACTAACGCCAAAGTACCAGCATATCATGCTACAAATGTAAAAAAATCAAGAAAATCGAAGAAAATTCATTAGACAGTTTCAAACAGGTCTTAGAATCTAGAACTATTGCGAAACTATTAGGTCTGTATCAGACCTGGAAACTGTTATGTCATGGTGCCCAGAACAAACGCCAAAGTACCAGCATATCATGCTACAAATGTAAAAAAATCAAGAAAATCGAAGAAAATTTATTAAACAGTTTTAAACAGGTCTTAGAAGCTAGAACTATTGCGTTACTGTCAGTTCCGTATCAGACTTGGAAACTGTTACACGATTGGTGCCCAGAACTAACGCCAAAGTACCAGCATATCATGCTACAAATGTAAAAAAAATCAAGAAAATCGAAGAAAAATTATTAAACAGTTTTAAACAGGTCTTAGAAGCTAGAACTATTGCGTTACTGTCAGTTCTGTATCAGACCTGGAAACTGTTACACGATTGGTGCCCAGAACTAACGCCAAAGTACCAGCATATCATGCTACAAATGTAAAAAAACCTAAAAATCGAAAAAAAATTATTAAACAACTTCGAACAGGTCTTAGAAGGTAGAACTATTGCGTTACTGTCAGTTCCGTATCAGACCTGGAAACTGTTACTCGATTGGTGCCCAGAACTAACGCCAAAGTACCAGCATATCATGCTACAAGTGTAAAAAATCTAAAAATCGAAGAAATGTGATTTAATCATTTCAAACAGGTTTTAGAAGCTACAACTATTGCGTTACTATCAGGTCCGTATCAGACCTGGAAACACTTACACGATTGGTGCCCAGAACTAACGCCAAAGTACCAGCATATCATGCTACAAATGTAAAAAAATCAAGAAAATCGAAGAAAATTTATTAGACAGTTTCAAACAGCTCTTAGAAGCTAGAACTATTGCGTTACTGTCAGTTCCGTATCAGACCTGGAAACTGTTACTCGATTGGTGCCCAGAACTAACGCCAAAGTACCAGCATATCATGCTACAAATGTAAAAAAATCAAGAAAATCGAAGAAAATTTATTAGACAGTTTCAAACAGGTCTTAGAAGCTAGAACTATTGCGTTACTGTCAGTTCCGTATAAGACCTGGAAACTTTTACAAGATTGGTGCCCAGAACTAACGCCAAAGTACCAGCATATCATGCTACAAAAGTAAAAAAATCAAGAAAATCGAAGAAAATTTATTAGACAGTTTCAAACAGGTCTTAGAAGCTAGAACTATTGCGTTACTGTCAGTTCCGTATAAGACCTGGAAACTTTTACAAGATTGGTGCCCAGAACTAACGCCAAAGTACCAGCATATC
Source organism: Crambus lathoniellus (assembly GCA_949710035.1). Classification (NCBI taxonomy): domain Eukaryota; kingdom Metazoa; phylum Arthropoda; class Insecta; order Lepidoptera; family Crambidae; genus Crambus; species Crambus lathoniellus. The sequence continues at coordinate 842,251 of OX453312.1, forward strand.
ATGCTACAAAAGTAAAAAAATCAAGAAAATCGAAGAAAAATTATTAAACAGTTTCAAACAGGTCTTAGAATCTAGAACTATTGCGAAACTTGTAGGTCTGTATCAGACCTGGAAACTGTTACTTGATTGGTGCCCAGAACTAACGCCAAAGTACCAGCATATCATGCTACAAATGTAAAAAAATCAAGAAAATCGAAGAAAATTTATTAAACAGTTTTAAACAGGTCTTAGAAGCTAGAACTATTGCGTTACTGTCAGTTCCGTATCAGACCTGGAAACTGTTACACGATTGGTGCCCAGAACTAACGCCAAAGTACCAGCATATTATGCTACAAATGTAAAAAAACCTAAAAATCGAAAAAAAATTATTAAACAACTTCGAACAGGTCTTAGAAGGTAGAACTATTGCGTTACTGTCAGTTCCGTATCAGACCTGGAAACTGTTACTCGATTGGTGCCCAGAACTAACGCCAAAGTACTAGCATATCATGCTACAAATGTAAAGAAATCAAGAAAATCGAAGAAAATTCATTAGACAGTTTCAAACATCTCTTAGAATCCAGAACTATTGCGAAACTATAAGGTCTGTATCAGACCTGGAAACTGTTACTTGATTGGTGCCCAGAACAAAAGCCAAAGTACCAGCATATCATGCTACAAATGTAAAAAAATCAAGAAAATCGAAAAATATTTATTAAACAGTTTTAAACAGGTCTTAGAAGCTAGAACTATTGCGTTACTGTCAGTTCCGTATCAGACCTAGAAACTGTTACTCGATTGGTGCCCAGAACTAACGCCAAAGTACCAGCATATCATGCTACAAATGTAAAAAAATCAAGAAAATCGAAGAAAATTTATTAGACAGTTTCAAACAGCTCTTAGAAGCTAGAACTATTGCGTTACTGTCAGTTCCGTATCAGACCTGGTAACTGTTACTCGATTGGTGCCCAGAACTAACGCCAAAGTACCAGCATATTATGCTACGAATGTAAAAAAATCAAGAAAATCGAAGAAAAAAAGAAAATACACGGAAATAATGAGAATGAACATCCAAAGGCAATTATAATCTTGGATGGTGTAACAACTGCCCTTTAAACAATCTTTCTATCTGCTTAGCCTAACCTAAATAGATGACCTAAATATACTAACAAACCATTCTAGTATTTACTCTATGCTAATACTGAACCTCTGTCAAGGATTCTATTAGTTACAAAAATACCTAGCTAGCTTGAACGCTGTAATACCTAACTGTTGTCCGATTAATATATAGAAAACTACTATGGATGCTCTGAATCAAATCTGAAGTGGCTTGTGACGTCGTAACGGAGAACCCTGGTTGTAAAGCGTAGACCCATGATCTTTTAAATGAAGCGACAGAGACTAACCCTACTACTAACTAACTCATACTTTGAACTGCCTATATGCCTACATCAACTTAACAGCTGTTCATACTACTATGGTCGTTGCTTCTAGTTTTTCTAGCCTCATTTATAGCAACCAAGACACTCAAAATAAGTTAATACTCTTGTATAAACCTAACATTAGTTTACCCCTACATTGCTTGGACATTTAACATTTAGGTCCTAACCGATTCCTAGGTCCAATATACTTTGAAAACCTGGTGAGTTATTTTGCTGAGTCCACCATGCTAATTCTCTGGTTACTGACCCAAGGTTAACTGTCCATTAAAACTGGTGGAATTTAATAATTTAGGTTACAATGGAACTGAAACTAGTCACAGCATCCGGATTTGCTTGCAAGGCCTAAGGTGAAATTGGCATGTGTGGTTTGAAATGAAATTTGATATACCTATATGAAGATGGAGACACCATTGCTATAATAGTACCTATTAGCTTTAGCATATGGCTTTGCTTGCAAATTAGAAATGAAAATTTGTTATATCTATTGGAAGACGGAGTCACTATATCAGATCTATAACCGTACCTACTAGCTTCAGCATATGGCTTTGCTTGCAAAGTCAGAGATGGAAATTGGTATAATAATTAGGTGAAGAGAGTCACTATTGATTTTAATCACCATTTTTGCCTAATACAAATGCTCCAGCAATTTATTTAACCGGTAAAGTCAGGGCACCTCTGCCGCCCATAACAGTGGAACTCGTCACCAAACTTGGACATCCCTCCTCCGGCGCTGCTTTATTACATTTTCATATAAAAACAAACTTCAACATATAAAGTCAAGCTGTCATGTTCGTCAATTCTTTATGTATATATAAATAAAAGAGGACCAAGCTAAATGCTTCAAGCGACTTGCTGGTCTACATGAAGAGATCTTTCTCCTTCATGGCAGCAGCAGTTAAAAATTAATGTTAATTGACATATCCTTTTCCTTTTGTTGAATAATCCTTATAGGGATAAATCCAACAGGTTGAGTGCTTAAATTAGGAGCACCAGCAAGTCTGACTCCTGAGAGGAGAGAACTCAAATCTAATTCATAGTAAGTACATATAAATATAGACTCTCCTAACGTTTTCTATGACCAAGTTTCCCCGTAGAACTAAATTCCCTAGCTATGTCTACGTGTCTGACTCGGATCTTATTGCACTCTTGCAACTTGTTGGTTAAAATTTGTCTCTAAAGAATCTCACTCATGGTAATATATCCTTAATCTCACCATTGGACTGGTCTTGGAAATAACTTAAGAATCCAACCAAACTGAACAGAAGCTTTTGCCTCAATTTCTTGTGATTTTTAGATTTTTTTACACTTGTAGCATGATATGCTGGTACTTTTGCGTTAGTTCTGGGCACCAATCGAGTAACAGTTGCCAGGTCTGATACGGAACTGACAGTGACGCAATAGTTCCAGCTTCTAAGACCTGTTTGAAACTGTTTAATAAATTTTCTTCGATTTTCTTGATTTTTTTTACATTTGTAGCATGATATGCTGTTACATTGGCGTTAGTTCTGGGCACCAATCGAGTAACAGTTTCCAGGTCTGATACAGACTTGATAGTTACGCAATAGTTCTAGCTTCTAAGAGCTGTTTGAAACTGTTTAATAAATTTTCTTCGATTTTTAGATTTTTTTACTTTTGTAGCATGATATGCTGGTACTTTTGCATTAGTTCTGGGCACCAACCGAGTAAAAATTTCCAGGTCTGATACGGACTTGATAGTTACGCAATAGTTCTAGCTTCTGAGACCTGTTTGAAACTGTTTAATAATTTTTCTTCGATTTTTAGATTTTTTTGCATTTGTAGCATAATATGCTGGTACTTTGGCGTTAGTTCTGGGCACCAATCGAGTAACAGTTTCCAGGTCTGATACGGACCTGACAGTAACGCAATAGTTCTAGCTTCTATGACCTGTTTGAAACGATTAAATAGGTTTCCTTTGAAATTCTTATTTTCAACTTTTTTAGCATGATATGCTGGTACTTGGGCGTTAGTTCTGGGCTCTAATCGAGTTTCAGGTTCCAATTATTTTATTTATCTATTTATATATATCATAATTTTTTGATTGATACTTTTTTTTAGCTTAAATCACTAGAACTAATAGGAATCATAGAACTCATCGGCATGCGATAAGAACTCTTTTTTATTTATGATATGCTGGGAAATTATATGGAAGTTGGCATATCATTTTTTGATCGATAGTTTTGCAGGTAAAATCAATAGAACTATTGCTAAAAACTATCAGGAACTATGGAACTGATGGGCATGTGAATAGAACTCATTTTTATTTTTGATATGCTGGGAATTTATATGGAAGTTGGCATATCATTTATAATCTATGGTTTTGCAGGTAAAATCACTAGAACTATTGCTAAAAACTATCAGGAACTATAGAACTCATCGGCATGCGAATAGAACACCTTTTTATTTATGATATGCTGGGAAATTATAATGGAAGTTGGCATATCATTTTTGATAGATAGTTTTGCAGGTAAATTCACTAGAACTTTTGCTTAAAACTATCAGGAACTATAGAACTAATCTGCATGCGAAAAGAACACACTTTTTTTTATGATATGCTGGGAAATGATATGCTAAGTTCACAGACATGTCAAACGTTTGTATGGAGAAATAGGGAAGAATATCCATACTAATATTATAAAGAGAAAAGATTTGTATTTTTGTTTGTAACGAATAAATTCAAATACTGGGGGGCTACCGCGTAACTTTATGGATATGAACTTCATACGTTTTTGGGAACTTGAAGTCAATTTTATAAAGAAAATAGCCGCTATCAGTTCCTTGTTTTGTGACGTCGGGTATAACGATAACTAGCTTGCAACGTTCTACGGAACAAAGCAGCAAAAATCTTTCAGAATAAGGAATTCAAATGACAGTTGAAGCCCATACCCATGTCCAGATTTCTTAGCCGGTAGCCCCCCTGGACCGATTTTCAAAATTCTTTCACCAGTAGAAAGCTACATTCTTGCCCGGTAGCATAAGCTATATTTTATCGAGATATCCCACGAAAACGAGTACTACGCGGGTAAAACCGCAATGAAGCCACTACTTGTTAATAAAAAGATCTAAAGTGTGAACTCCGTTACTCGGAGTCGAACTCGAGTAAGTGAAGCCGCGGGTGAAATATAGCTTTAAAATATGTTTTTTTACTTTCAAGTTTAATTCTTGATAGTTTGGAAACTATTTCATTCTTACATAGGTACTCCACGGTGTTTTACGTGGTACCCATTTCCGTAGGAATATCGTGTTTAAATATATTCATGTCAATCAGAAATAATAAAGCTTTGAAAATCAGTCCAGTAGGTTTATTGAGTTTAGGCATTACAAACAAACAAAAAATCTAACTCGTACTCGTAGTTTGCTCTGAAAGATTTAATCTTTCCTTTTTTAGTATGCTAAAAAACTTATTAAAAAAAATTGCTTAAAACGTATTAAAACACAAAAATATAATAGTAATTATTATGTTTCACTTATTATAAAATCTTATACTAAATCGTTCCGTCCGCGGCCGCTGGGTTAATTTGACGTCCCGCTCATCACACGCATGCGTACTATAGATAGTCAGATAGAACTACGAGTACCAGTATTCTATTTTCATATTAAAGGTCTGAACGCGACGGTATACCTACTTATGTTATGTTATGACTCATCTTGACGTCGGTTCAATAACGCGTATTACCTAATCGTCGTCGGTCGGTACCAGTCAGCCGCAGTGACAACTAAACGGTCAAACGCTGTTTTGACGAACAGAAAATACGTAATTTATGTACTTAATATTGTGTTTTTTGGATGTCTAAATGGATGTAAAAAAGGTACATCGAGGTGCTGAGGTACTTATACCAAAACGCCACCATGTCAGTCCGGTTACAGAACCAGAGCTCTAATCCTATCCAACTACAGTGAGGTGTGAGACAAGGAGACGTCATCTCTCCGAAACTGTTCACAGCTGCGTTGGAGGATATTAATATAGGCTTCTGGACTGGAAAGGATGCGGCATCAGCATCAATGGCGAGTACCTAACACACCTTCGGTTTGCCGATGATGTAGTTCTTATGGCTGAGACCTTGGAAGACCTGAACACAATGCTCGAAAATCTCAGTAATGCTTCTCAAAGAGTGGGTCTTAAGATGAACATGGACAAAACGAAAATCATGTTCAATGCCCATGTTGCACTCGCTCCAGTTAATGTTGGGAACATTACACTCGAAGTTGTCGACCACTATGTTTACCTGGGACAGACGGTCCAGTTAGGTAAGTCCAACTTTGAGAAAGAGATCTCTCGTCGAATCCAGCTAGGATGGGCAGCATTCGGGAAGCTCCGGCATATATTTGTATCCGAAATACCTCAATGTCTCAAGACGAAATTCTTGATCAGTGTGTGTTGCCAGTAATGACCTATGGAAGTGAGACGTGGTCTTTTACAATGGGTCTCATAAGAAGGCTCAAAGTCACCCAGCGAGCAATGGAGAGAGCGATGCTTGGTATTTCCCTGCTCGATCGAATCAGAAATAATGAGATCCGCAGGAGAACTAAAACTGGATGTCTCAATTTTCATAAAACGCACCCAACATAACATTTTTTGAAATAACAAGAAAAAACTCCAATCAAGCTCGAAAACTAATCTGCAAAAAACACAACATGTATCTTTATCTCAAGACAAAGGCAAAGGTTTTCAATCAATGTGTCTTGCCTTCTTCACCTATGGGATGGAGACAACCACCCTGACGGAGAAATCTGCCGAAAAGCTCCATGTCGCACTATGGCTATGGAGGGCTATTCTACTGCTAGAACTCTTATCCTGTGATTATATACGCACACATGCACGCATGCTACGCACACATGCACGCATGCTACGCACACATACACACAACAGCCAGTCAGCCCAGTGATGCCAGATTGAGGAGATTCTTTCAAAATTTGGAATTTTAATATTTCTAGTGCGGAATTATTTTATCAAAAGATGTAATCTGAGAAAAAATAAGATTTAAAAAAATATTATTTTCTATCTTTGGAAAAGTATTTATTGATTGATTACTGTATTAATTGTTTGATTACTCGGGGTTTTAAATTTAAGCCGGTATTGGTCGGAGCGTGGATTTTATCATTCGCAATCTTTCAAGCTTGACGTTGATATTCAATGCAGACCATGCGGTGATCGCTTCCTGTCTTAACAGCGTTGATCACAATGTCATCATTGAATATGTGCTTCTTTGTCGACATGATAAAATCGATCTCGTTTTTTACTTTACCCTCGGGACTTATCCAGGTCCATTTGCGGCTTACGGGAGTTACGGGCTTCTTAAAGAAGGAGTTCTCTCTCTCCATAAAGTCTGCTAGCATCTGGCCCCTTTCGTTCCGTTGCCCAAATCCAAATTGCCCCACTCTCAAGTCATCACCGCAGCGTTGCCCCAACTTTTCATTAAAATCCCCCACCATAACCGTGTAGTGGGTTTTATAGTTATGTATGGCTTTAGACATCTCCTCATACATAGCCTCCACTTCGACATCCTCGTGTATCGAATCGTAGTCGGAGCGTAGACCTGGATGACATTCAGAGAATATCGTTTTGATTTTCTGAGTATCAGGTATGCTACCCTGCTCAAGACACTTCCGATGGTGATCACGTTGTTGACAAGGAACTTGTGGACGATGAACCCGACACCACCTAGGGACTGTTGGTCACCATCCCGGTGGTATAGTAAGTTACCGGATTGCAGGATAATCGAGTCCTCCCCCTCTCTTCAGACTTCAGATAACCCAATGATATCCCAATGTAACTTACTAATTGCCTCTTCCATTAGCTTCGCGTCGAGCTTCAGTGTACGCGTGTTGTAGGTTGCCAGGTCGAGTCCTCGGTGTTGGTAGCCGGATCTTACCCCGGGGATTCTTAGCTCCCTCTGCCCGCCGATACCATAGCCCGCCGCTACCGTAGCTAGGAATAGCGGTACCGCCGGGGACTGGGGGCTGATTTACTTGTTGCGTAGCTATTTTGGGGTGGTTTGCCATAATCGCCACGCTTGGCAGGCGGGTTGGCGATCGCAGTATGGCCTGGTATTCAGGAGGCGCTGCTGCCCGTCTCCTAGAGAGTTATTGCTACTAAATGATTATACAATGGGTTATTAGTAAAAATAAGTATAGTGCTAAAGAATATTAAACCAAGGATCATTAAAGCAAATGAAATTAGGTAAGTATTACAAGGAATATTATGAAAAACAAGACAATACCTTTTTTATACTTACTAGTATTTTGGGGGATTTCAGAGAGATCTGGGGGAAAGCCAGACGTTCGTAATCTGGCAACACTGTCGTTGGTGTATTTCGCGATTTTTTTATCGCACTGCGTGGTAGCAAAAAACTCACGATTAAAAAATCGCGCGAATTTTTAATCGCGCGATTAAAAAATCGCTGTGCGGCCTTACGCTAACACAAAATGTGTGAGAGGTACTAAATGTACCGGTTTTGGCCACTTCTCGATATTTAAACTTTTGTAAGTATAGCGAAAAATCAAAATCAAACCCAGGTTAAATCAATATATTCTAATGCGCTAGAAAATAATTCATTGCAAAACAACAATTTAAATCTAAAAAACAAAGGTTTATAAAATATTTCGTCCAAAACAAATTTCTTAAAATTTTCATACAAAACGTCTTTTAAAACAGAAAGTGGAATTTATTGAAAAAAAAAACGTATGACGTAAGGAATTATAACGGTTGTTATTATTACCTTAAATTACCTTATTTTAATTGCCTTGAGCAAAAATGGCAAAAAGTTGTTTAGAAAACTTTTAGAGCAAAAAGTGGCTAAAACCGGTACAGTGGCCAAAACCGGGGCTTCTGCCCTACTTATATAAGAAAAATACTTTTTATCAAAGTGTGGATTCCTCGCGAATCATCCGAAAAGGGTTGAATAGACGTCGATATTATAAAAAATATGCAAAATAAATTATTCAAATGCTGAAAACGAAAAATATTTCACATTCATGGTTCGTTTCATACGTTTCATGGAATGTTCGGATACTGTATCGTAAATATTTAATATTCATGCTTTATTGAGCCCAGTCGAGTCAAATAGTGCGAAATCCTATTTTATTATGTTAAACGTCTTCTACGAAAAAATGATAACTTCGAATTGTAACTTATGTAGGTACCTACAATAATACTTATATAAGGTGACTTTTTCTATTCGAATAAATTTAAGTGGATGGTACGGTCAAGTGTTTCGAACATGAGAGCTAAGCAAAACGTTTTTTTTTAATTTTATTTTTACTCATAATTTATTTAAAAAATTAGATTTTAATACTTGTTGGGAACTTATCTCAATTATCTTTAAGCTTAGACTATGATATAAGTATGATATTAACTATTATGATTATTATTTTTTCATAATTTCCAATTAGAATTTTAAAGATTTTATATTATTTTATGCATTCACAATGCAATTTTGTAAGAATTAATAAATTTAATTAATAATGTAACTTAGAATTTTAAAGTAAATTATGAATTAAATTAAGATAAAAATTAAAAAAAAATGTTTGCTTCTATTATGTTCTTAACACTTTACCATCCACTCAAATTTCTTCAACGAGAAAAAGTCACCTATATTTTGCAGAGAGAAAATGCATAAAGTAACTTAAACTGATGTTAGTTTTAAGTAACTAAAACTGTTTTGTTATTTATTACTTCTACCTACCTAAACTTTTTGAAAATCAACTAACAATTAAATTTGAAATTATATCTATATCTAAACACTTATGTTATTCTCGACTATAATCTATCTATGTAAGTATCAAATTTCATTCAGATCCGTTCAGTCGTTTCCTCGTAATTGAGTTAGCAAACAACCAAACATACAAACTACAATAGGTATATTTATAATACCTATTTGTAAGATAAGATACTTTTGGATATACCAGTGCACTATAACTCGATTTTAAGATGAACCTAAACAAAGTCTGTGTTGCGTAGAGGTTAGTCGACTCAGTCAATGGGTGCCAAACATTCGAAAGCCAGCGCATACCTAATGTAGCATTTACATGGAGACAACACTTGAAAAAATCCACTAACCCTAGCCACACACGATCACTTTTAACTGTCAGTTCTCCCTGAACAGTTTTAACTGATAATGAAAACTGAACGTGTAATTGGCGCCATACACGATCACTTTTAACTGTCAGTTTTCCCTGAACAGTTTTAACTGATAATGAAAACTGAACGTGTAATAGGCGCCACACACGATCACTTTTAACTGTCAGTTTTCCCTGAACAATTTTAACTGATAATGAAAACTGAACGTGTAATTGGCGCCATACACGATCACTTTTAACTGTCAGTTTTCCCTGAACAGTTTTAACTGATAATGAAAACTGAACGTGTAATAGGCGCCACACACGATCACTTTTAACTGTCAGTTTTCCCTGAACAGTTTTAACTGATAATGAAAACTGAACGCGAAGCGCAGCGAAGCGATCGCCTTAAATTTCGTGGTTATTTTTTTTGTATCAATACAACTTCTGGATTGTCTCACAAAAAAAAACCACGAAATTTAAGGCGATCGCGAAGCGCAGCGAAGCGATCGCCTTAAATTTCTAACCTATCACGTGTTCTACAGGACTTCCGAGCCACTCAAATATTAGCAAATTAAGTTATATCAACCAAGGGAGAACCGTATTTTATCGAATATTTATTTGGTATAATGCAGTGTAGCAAAGAAAACGCAGTTAATATTTGCAACTTCTTTATTTCCAAATACCTTCATAGTTACGATATAATAGAAAATCTCAATATTTTTCCACTTGCATCGACAAGATGGCGTTCGAAGTCCGGCGATTCAGTACGTGAAGGAACAATGTTAGTTCAATAATAATGAAAGGAAACGAATGTTTGCTAAACTGAATATTCGATAGGATCTTTCGACTAAATCATTATTAGTCTAGTTAAACATTCGTCCAAATAAAATTAGCGCAATTGAAAATTCGGTAAAATGACATTCGTCCAAATAAAAAATTATACGAAATAAAATTATGACAAATAAACATTCGATCAAATGAATAATTCTTTGAAATGACTTTATTGTAACTAAAATTAGTCGAACTGATTTTCGACGAAACGTTGTTCTACCGAACAAGGGTGAACCATTACTTTTAACTGTCAGTTTTCACTGAATAGTTTTAACTGACTGAAAACTGAACGCGTGTACCATGAAAACTGTCAGTTTTTCATATTAACACGTTCAATTTCACTGTCAGTTAAAACTGTTCAGTGAAAACTGACAGTTAAAAGTAGTGTGTGGCGCCTAAGACCAAAAAGCTTAGACTAAATACTGAGGTAACTGGAGAGTGCAGTACGAACAATTTTTTGAATACCACAAATAACACAGTGGCTGTCTTCCGTCTCACCTACACTTTAAAAAAATACGTATGGTCATATGAGACAGCTGACAGCCACTACATACATAAATGTCAAATTTGCTGGCGACACTTTTTTATTCAGGGTGAGAGCTCCAGTTACCTCAGAATATTAAGTCAAACTTCATGCCTAAGACAGTCAAATAATTGGCATCGTCTGAATAGAGACAGTCCATTGCATTGAATTGTCGCCAAGCTAGTGATCAATAGTAATGTCTATTGTCTGTGATCTGATGCGCGTAGAGGTTAGACTGCTCACTCAAATAGTGCCAAACATTCGCACCTAAAAAAGTATGTGTTTCGCCGCGAGCTCATGTTCGCCACGCAGTACGCACACGTTAGCCCGAGAGCCAAACTAATTCGCTCTATGGAGACTCAACAATAATTCTATATCAGTAATTTCTTAACATTGAAAATTAGCTTATCTAGTTTAATAAATAATTCATTAGTAATCCACCAATATTTATGACAGCGACATTAAAAAAAAACAAATGCAAAGCTTTAAAAAATCTATAAAAAATAGGCGAAAATGGTATAAGTGTTATTCACTTTACATTTGAGTACATTTATTATTATCTTTCGTAAAAGTATATAATCCCCCTATATTTGTAAATGAAAAACAAATAAACTTTAGAAAAAACTCTCTACGTAAACTCAAATTGGCATTACACCTATGTTAAAGATGCTATCAGAAACAACCGACTTCTTCCTAATGTATTAGTTTCCCGTTTTATATCTTTATGGATTTCGACTTTGGTGCTTAGATATGGTGAACATAAACACATGTAAACGATAGAATTGGTGATAGCATATTTGCTGAAAGAATTGCACCACTTTCGGGGTATAACTTTTTTTTTATACCTTCCAATGCGATATTATGTTGGATTCCAAAATATAGTCTCTTAAAATTATATTTAAGGGCCGTTTACAAAAATTTGGCCTGTTATTAAATTTTTTACAAAAATATCGGATAGCTCGTGGGGTACGTTGCGAACTCGCGAGTTCGCTGCCCATTCGCCCCGCTTCTTACTCGCTCGCAACTCGCTAGTGTGATACGGCCCTTGTTAGACGACTCAGTCAAGTGGTGCCTCATTCAAAAGCCAGCTCACATAAAGATCATCAATCACGCTACAGCTCAACAAATATTTGAATTACACTGAGCGGCAAAAACAACAGGTCACAGCTTTATTTTCAAACACATGCCTTAATAATAGTCTTTTAAAAAAATGCTGCTATGATTTACGATAAGAACTTGGATTGAACAAAATATTTTATTTTCAAATAAGATAGCATAAGAAAATTAAACCATTAGGAAATTTCTCTTCGTTTTATGCAATGAAAAACGTTGAATACTACAAAATTGTTTGTAATAAAATAAATTTTACGCATATTAATATAGATTCACTGACCTCTATGCGTACTTGTATTATAGAGGTCAGTGTATAGATTTGTATGTATTTAAGGATGACATAAGGGAGTATATATGTTCTGTGGATGACATTAAGGGTTTTTGGCGTTTCCAAAGTGTTGGTCATTTTCGAGTTTGCCCCAAAATTCGCAGAAATCTAAGTTTTTGATTAAAATTGAACTTACTACATCATCATCATCATGTCAGCCGAACGACGCCCACTGCTGGACATAGGCCTCCCCCAAGGATCTCCACAACGATCGGTCCTGGCTCCTGCCGGCCTAGCATGAGCGGCTTTTACCGCCTATTGACGCATGAGAAGAGCCTATATCTTAATTACACTTATGTGGGGTAAGCAAGACAACATCCGGCCTAGCATGAGCGACTTTTATCACGCGATATGATATGGTACAGCATGCGGTCTTGCTTACACCTTAGTGGGTTAAGCAAGACAACATGCCGTACCATATCATATTGCGCGATAAAAGCCGCTCAGGCTAGGCCGGCTGACGTGCTATATCATATCGCGTGATACAATGATGGTCATGTTAGGCAGTCTGATGAACTTACTTACCTACCTCCTTCAAATTATAAGTTTGAGCACAGATTACTAAATAGTTACTATGCCTATATCTTAATTACACTTATGTGGGGTAAGCAAGACAACATGACGTGCTAATTATCATATCGCGTGATAATATAATGATGGTCATGTTAGGCAGGCTGATGAACTTACTTACCTCCTTCAAATTATAAGTTTGAGTAGGTATGAAAGATTTTGCAAGAATTAATGCAGTAAGTAATCCATTATGTTTGCCTCTCAGTATATTCCATTAAAATTCTGATTATGGGAATGATAATTAATTTGAAATTCGATATGATATTCATTCACAAAGAAAATACAGTGCTTTAACCGCCTCATTGTGGTCTAGTGGTTCCACCACCGATTTCAGACCAAGAGGTCCCGGGTTCGATTTCTAGTGAGGGTACATTTGTATTCGGTTTGGTTGGTTGTAGGACTTGTTCTTAGTCCGCCTGGCTAGATACCACCATCTTATCTAAGTCTGACGCCATAATATTGATGTTTTCAGCATTACTGTGTTCCGGCAGTTAGAGATAAGATAGCCAGTTCCTCAGTGGTTGAGGATTCCGGGAGTAGTGCTCTTCCACCTTCAGCCTTATCACCACTTAACATCAGGTGCGATTAAGGCTAAGTGCTTACCCGTTGTGAATAAAAAAAACTTTTTCTACATCATTTCTCTTATTTAGCTATTCCTTCTGTTATCGATTTAATATCAGAAATCACAGATAATATAATACTATACTAGTTCAGAAATGCAATTTTGTGACTAAATCCATTGTAACAAAATGCAAAAACTTTAGCTGTGTAATTACAACGTGAACTCAAACAATATTCATCTATTCACTGTTACCGCAGTAATAGTCTAAGCAAAATAGTCTAAGCAAAATAAGGTTTACACGGTCTCCGAAATAAAAAGTTTATTTTCCAAGAAATCGTAAGAGATTACCGCAAACTGCGTACCAAAGTAAGTAAAGTATTTCTGTAAATTCCGTGCGATTAAAATGCTCGCATTCTTCACGGACTCGGCTCGGGCTCGGCGCGAGTGCGGCGCGGGTACGGAGAAAACTTCGCTATCTCATTTCATTCTGTGTGTAGTTTGGAACTTATTTCATCCGTTATACAGTCATCTGCAGAAGTCATAGATATTTTTTATATTACTTACTTATTAATGGCTTATGTTTAACGGAGCACCATAATAGTAAAATATTACGCCAAAAAAAGGATTTTTACTGCCAAAAATAGTAAACGATCACCAAAATTAAAACACCATTTTAATGTGAAATTATAGCCAAAAAATAACATATTACTATTTAAAGACAATGTCTCCAAACAGACACTTCTTTTTTTTCACATTTTTTTGACATTTTTAATTTTTTTTAATTTTTTTTTTCTCTAATTTTTTTTTATATGGAACCACTGTGCGGCGAGCCGTAAGCGCGGCGTCACCTAGCCGTAGCCGAGCCGACGTACCGACGCTGATCCGGTTTGGTTACGTGCTTGCGTTAGGTTGACGCCTGGTTGACGGCGAGGCGAAGGCGATACGGTGTCGATCCCTTTCCGAGTTGATGTAATGTGCTGTGTCCTTTATTCATAAAGAAGGTTATATAAATCTGTTGGCGTATCTTGGTTTTTACACTAGTGTGAGTGACCGCGAAAAGTAGAGAAAGGCTTAAAATTTCAACAAAGCAATTTTAAAAACAATACTTATGATTATTTAAACTTTTCTGCATTCGCAACGACTCCGCAGCTCAGTGGTTAGAGTATTCGCCTATTCAGTGAAAGATCGTGGGTTTGAGTGCCATCTAAGCTAGTTGTGACACGGGTCGTTTTTTTTCTAATACTCATTTTTCAATATTCCAATCCTTTATATGATTATAAATTAATTTTATACATTCACAATGCAATTGTAAAATTATGTAAGTATAGAAAAAAAATAGAAAAACATATTTATAATTCTACACTATCACATACATTGATCCAAAACTAAACTATAGTATCTTGAGCACTAGTTAGTATTATGTAAACTGGAAACAACGACGGGTATTACACTGACTTACATATTCCCAGGGGGCCGATTCTCAGGCAATCGAGAAAAGTTCACATTTGTAGCTCGAAATTCAAATATTTTACGAAGATAACAGTTTGTGTATTGTCAGAACTTCACAATCGAAAAAGTACGGTCGAAAACCAGTCGAACGCAACGAGTGCTACAGACCAATCGATGTTGGTATACGAACTTAGCTGTCAAAACGAACGAAAAAAAACGAAAAAAGAACGTTTCAAACAAACTAAGCTGTCCCACATGTCAACAAATTCATTTTGACAGCTAAGTTCGTATACGAACATCTATTGGTTTTTACCACTCGTAGCGTTCGACTGGTTTTCGATCGAACTTTTTCGATTGTGAAATTCTGACAATACAAAAACTGTGTTATATTTGAATTTCGAGCTATAAATGTGAACTTTTCTCGATTGCCTGAGAATCGGCCCCCAGACCTGTGGAAATATTGAAAAGTTCATTTTCAATACTTACCCGACCGGGAATCAAACCCAGGACCACAAGAGATTGGGGCACCTTAAAAACCAGAGCGAACACCACTCGGCTACGGGGGTCCTCAAATACAATGGCTGTGTGTTTTTTTTTTCTATTATTATTTTTCTTACGTCCAAACCTACGTCTCGTTAACTTAAAATTTACAACAAGTCCTCTACTTCGGACATCACATCCACATCATTATTTTTCATCTTTACTTTCATCTGATGTGTTACAAGTGGTAATAATGTTATACTATCAATCGGCGTCTCAACCATACATTTTTTTTCTTTTTTTTATTACACGGTTACAAACATTTTTCCACTCACAAGTTTAAAATTAAAATAATCGCTATCTAAAATTTTTCTCAGATGTATTGTTATGATAAATCTTACCGTTTGCCTGAAAAACGCAAAAATACCCATAACATGTAGGATTTTAGGGCACTTCAGATTTCATTTATAATGTTGTCCCAAACATTTGTATCGATTTCAAGCTCTCCACAAATATTATTAGTTAAAGGCTAACTTGACTTGATTTATCGGGCTATAACTAGTCAAAATTATAATAAAAGATCGGTAACAATCAAAATGTCAAAATCAAAATAATTTATTAATTTTAGGCTGATAATGGCTAGCACTTGTGAACGTCAATGAAGCTACGCTATTGGTTCGCAAATCCTACGGTGCGCGGGAGACCTTGTAACGAGAAGAATCGGCAAGATGTCAACTCCAATTATTGAGATATAATAAATTACTAAGAAAATAAAACATTCGGTAGTTAAATATGTATAAATTACGTTTATTGCTGCTAGCGGTACCCGTCGCGAAACGCGGCAGGGTTGTGTCACGCGCGGGACGAGACGCGCATCAATCGGGCCGAATAATCTGCATGAAGGGATGCGCCGCGCTTCAACCCTATTGTTCATACAAAACTATCTGCACAATATATCTGTGTAATCGCACATGAACGTAAAATCCATCTTAAAGCAAAAGAGGTTATTTATAACAGTTGATCTTTATTTACACCCACTAACTTTTATTGCTGACTGTACCTTGTTGGTATTTCAATAATCCTAATGTGTTGTACTTTCCTACGATTACTCGGAGTAAGTACTAGCGAAACGAGATTGATAAAACTTTAACTAAAATATATAAAAGCAGCATTCCAAACGCGTTATTGTTCGCGTGGGATTCGATTTTAACGAAATCGTACGTGAAGGAAGCTTTGTTGAAAATGAAATACTAGAAAAAAACGACCCATCCTCCATGTAGCTCCGCCGGGAATCGAACCCGGGACCTTTCACTATCCGGGCGAATGCTCTGACCGCTGAGCTACGGAGTTGGTAACGACTCTGTATCACAGCAGATTCCCGGCGGAGCTACTTGGGTCCCGTGTTCGATTCCCAGTGAAGGTACATATTGTATTCGGTTTGGTTGGTGGCAGGACTTGTTCTTAGTCCGCCTGGCTAGCTGCCGCCATCTTATCTAAGTCTGACGCCATAACAATGATGTTTTCAGCATTATTGTCTTCCGGTAGTTCGAGATAAGATAGCCAGTTCCTCAGTGGTTGAGGATTTCGGGATTAGTGCGCTTCCACATTCAGCCTTATCACCACTTAACATCAGGTGTGATGAAGGCTAAGTGCTACCCCGTTGTGAATAAAAAAATAAAAAAAAGCTGCTTTCTAATTATGAAATAATGTTTGAAATCGGTCCAGTTGTTTTTGAGTTTCATCCATTACAAGCAGACAAACAAACAAACAAACGAACAAAATATCAAATCTTTCTTCTTTATAATATTAGTACTTTATAACCAAAAATCCTAAGTCATACTTAAATAACATACACAAGTTTAGTGTTAACGTAATAATTAATATTTACTTTACTTCAGTTGTTTTTATAATTCTTCAAGTTATTCTTAACTTTTATATACCTAGGTATTAAGACTAATCAAAATGTTTTATCTCACAGACAAGACCAAGATTCACTTTCCTTGTCGAAAACAATATTTCATCGTACTATTAACATAAATCTACGCGAAAGATTAATTGCTTGCTAACAAAAGCCTTTTTCAAACTGTGTTTTTAAATAAAATAGGGAACGCTGTAATCCAGGTTTAATTTCCACCTTAAATTTTATCGTTGAAAAGAAAATCCGTTTATGATTGTGTCAAATTGAAAGGGGAAACGGTTTTAAGATAATTAAGACGCCACCCTTTAGTGGTTTTAATTAATTTTTATCAACTTTAAAAAGCTTTGTTTTGTGACCCAAAAAAAGCTTTTCAATGTTTGTTTTACTTGGGTTTATCACTTAAGTAGATTTAAGAAGATGCAGCAGGTGACTTTGATTTTTTTTTTTACATTTGTGGTGATGATAATCATGTGCAATTTCCATTTTCATTCATTGTTAAACAGGGTAGTAACCACTCTGAAAATTGATAGTTGACATTTTAATTTGATAAATGCATTTCAACGTATTTATCTATGTGTCGAAGCCTCGAAGGGCACATTTAGTAAAATTGCAAAATAACACATCAAATATTATTAGCTTTTAATAGAACATTGCGATTATGTGCTAAAAGCTACATAAGAACCCTATTTGCGAGGAAATTATACCCATAAATAATGTAGGAAACCAGATTATTCTCGTCTTATAAATATACATGTGAGACCACGACGTGATGGAGTTGAATGAAGATTGAGCTATGGAATGTTACAACTTATCACTGCGCTTGTTGTAATAAATGTAACTGTTACATAAGATCAATCATTTTATTAATGAACTTCTTTTAATCTAAATGTGCAAGTAACTCTATCCATTAATTAACCTTTCACGTCCAAACCGGAGTGTTACATAAAGCGGAATTCAATTATTGTTGTCACATTTCAGAACAGTATTATGTCGAAGGTATGTTCCGTCGAAATAGAGATCCGTCGAACAAGTGCATTTCGAAGAAGGGTTCTGTTCTGTCGACGTAGTGTTATCCGAAGTTGAGTATTGTCAAATTATGCTCTGTCGGAATAATGCGTGTCGAATATATGTTCTGTCGAAGCAGGGAGTAGTCGAACGCTTGTTTTTTCGAAATTGAGATTTAGTCGAAAAAATTAACTGTCGAAATTCAGAATGACACTAGTCAAACCAACTGAACCAATTTTTTACAACTTTTTATAGTTATTAAGGTCTCCTTTTCGTCGCATAAATTGGAACTGTACCCCTCCTAGCGTGTAAGTTTGTCACTGTGCAAACGTTAATATCGCGTTAGTGACGAGAATTCCGTTCTAGATATTATTTCTTTACAATCACGATCTATCCATATGAATTTGATTCAAACGCGATGGTAACATTTGCACATACTTATTGCTAACTGAGTCGCGTTAAGGCAAACGTAGACTAAGTACCAGATGGTGCGACGAACTGCGAAAGATAGCAGGGGTAGGGTTGCCAGGCGTCCGGTTAAAGCCGGACAGGGTCAGGCTCTTTGGATGCTTGTCCGGCCAAATTAGATGGTGTCCGGCCTGTCTGGTTTTTGTCCGGTTTATACCTCTTTACCTCTCGCGAACACAACAGTCGTGACGCGCGAGAAATTTGGTTTAATTTTAGAATTAAGGCGATACTCGGAAAAAATGTGCTGAAGCGAGATAGCAATGAGAAAACGACGCGCGCGGAAGCGAGACCGATTTTGCAGATTAGGCAAAAAAAAAACACAAAATTACTTCGTATTAAAAACTACAGCGATTTAAAAAAAATGTTTCTATACGATCCTCAATATTATTGGTGTCCACTTATTAAACCAATTTCCAATAGTGTAAGTAACCCCATTTTTTTAAGAACAATCTTCCCTTTTCGTATTTTTAGAGGTCTTTTCGAAAATAAAAAGTGTCGAGGCAAAATCATAAAATCGTGTTTTTGAAACTATACGATTCTAGATAAAGGTATGAAGAAATATATATCTTATTACCAGATTTTTAACAACTGTAACCGTCCTATAGTTTTAAATCAAAAAGTCCATATTTTTCCGGTAGCGCCTTAAGGCATGAAATCCTTTATTTTTTAGGGTGTCCGGCCTTGGTAGTTAAAGACCGGGCTCATTGGTGTTAATTAGGCGAGGTCTGTTTTCTGTTGGACGAATACGGACTGCTGATAATAATGATGATTTGTTAACTTACACTCAGATCCCGATATAGTTAATATAATCAAACGAAGACGAAATCAGGGGCGGAACGCTAAAGTCAAAGTCAAAAACTTTTTATTCATATACACTGGCCTGCAAAACTAAGTATCACACTTTTAAAATTGCAATAACTTTTAAAGTAGGACAACCAGATAACTTTCTGTTATGTGATTGAAAATGTTACTAATGTATAGTGATAAAGTAAACTGATAAAGTTTGCCATAAACCTTTTTTTATGTTATATCTCTAATTTCTGTAGGTTAGACAAAGAAAGTTTAAAACTGTAGTAAGTACTTAGTGTTGCAGGCCAGTGTAGATTAAATAAAATTCATGCTTATGAACTTCGATCAACAATAGTACTAGATGAAGGCTCATCTTAGACTATCAAAACTTTGTATGGCACCATTGACACTTTTAAACGGAGACAAAAGGATAATATTGTTACGATCTTACGTCATAAATGACAGGAACTACTTATAAATATACTCGCAAGTGGCTCAAGTGGGAGTATAATCGCTCGGCCGTGTTTGTCACTCTAACTATGTATGTAGACCTAGGTGTTATTGTTGATCGAAGTTTATAAATCGTCCGACATTTTTTACCTACACTGACAAGAAAACGGGCGAAAAATACTCATCAGTTTTACAGAAGCAACGCATTACAAATAAATTATATCGTTGCTAGACTTAATGGTACAATAATATAAAAAAATGCAAAGGCAAATTAATGCTGAAGGTAAATTTTCTCTCACTTATGTGTTGGAATATTTTACTTTTCTAGTCCGTTCGGTTAGATAGTGTCGGTACACCAGCACGGCATTGTGGCTCTTGCTATAAAATGCAGATATAAAATTATAAACTCAAGTTGGGTACCAAAGTCAATTTTAATGAAAATTTGGATATTTTTATATAAAAGGAAGTTAAATAAGTGATTTACAAATAATATTAATTTTTATTAATTTTTTATATGATTATTATGATTACTTATCATCGCTCCAATTGTCACAAGTCACAACCGTCGTTACCACATGTATTTATAATAAACTAAAAATAGATTATTTAAGAAAATATAATTTAATGAATGCCGAATCCCTAAATCCAATCCCATTTGCGGGTGTGCGCCGCACGCGGCTTCTTTTGTTTATGCGGCGGCAACCTTTGACAAGAAGCGGCACGTGCCAAGGCGGCGCGATAAAAGGGCGACACTATTTAGATAGTGTCGCCTGGACGCGAATGGACTTTATACATTGTTAGTGTTACTATATTACAACCATGCATTGCGATCCCTTAGTTTAAATAATCATCTACTTTGTGATTAACATTATTACTATATTTATCCCTATAAAGTGCATAGCAGAATTAGTATAGTGGCTGTAACCACTTCACATGACTAACCGTAAGGTCGATTTTATTGAAAAGGTTGCCCTTATGATAGCTCTTATGTATTTTTTTATTAGTCCCTGAACGATCGTAATGCACAAACGTAACCACAGGATTGAAGTTTGCGAATTTCATTCGCAATGGCGCCTAATGTATTTTTTATTATCACGCAAAAAAGCTCACGGTGTCAGCCTTCGAAGAATTTGTGGGTGTCAGCCTGACACTCACGAATGCGCGTGGCTTGTTTCAGTTTCAGTTCCTTATTCAAGTTTTATTGTTATTACAAAAGTGAACGGTGATACCGTAACAAAGATACTGATGAATGATGTTGTACCTATATTTTAACCACATGTTTTGCAAATTAACGATTTATCTTTATCTATCTTTATCTTTGTGAAATGATGATTGAAAAAAATGAAAAAAAATGAAAAATATTTATTTACGGTATTACAAACTTTCAGTAATTTTATGTGGTTGGGACCAACCTGTTAAGTATATAAAATACCTGTTTCAGGAGACCCCGCTCTTCACTAAATAAATTACAATTCTTAAACTTACGACTGAATTTATAACCTAGAAAACAATTTCATTTTTTAATTAATTAATTTCAATAGAACATTTTAGCAAATAAGCAATTAAGCAAAATTTTATTATAAGTGTTGTCTTGTGTGAGTGTCTCTCTCTCTCTCTCTGTGTGTGTGTGTGTGTGTGTGTGTGTGTGAAGGTGTGTGTGTGTGTGTGTGTGTGTGTGTGTGTGGATGTGTAGGTGTGTGTGTGTGCGTGTGTGTGATTGTTAATTGATAACCACAATTTGTAAAATAATGATTACTGATAAAATAAGAAAATTGATATAAACTTGATGGAAATGTGTATTTGAAATGTATTTAAACTGATTAAGATAATGATGAGTACGCGTAGTGCGCTTGATGACTAAATGCGAACTGAAATGTGTAAAATAAATTGCTAATCCATCCATACTAATATTATAATTGTGAAAGTGTGTTTGTTTGTTTGTTTATTTGTTTGTTTGTTTGTTTGTATCTCCTTCTTTCACGCCAAAACGGAGGAACGGATCGACGTGATATTTGGTATGGGGATAGTTTGGGAGCTGGAGAGTAATATAGGCTACTTATTATTCAGGAAAATTGAGTAAAAATTGTAATTTTCTATGAAAAATCGTTTAAGTGTCGTAACTTCGATACAAAACTGTCATTTTCTTCCATTGCCGTTTCCAAAGAGTATGTAATCACTGACGTCTGCATGCGCGGTCAAAATCGAATACTAATCTTTTCTATAAGCTTAGAATAAAAAAATGTACTGTAACTAGCGCCAAAAATGCCCCTGTCGCGCAGAGTTATCTGACAATGACTCGACTTCACAGAGTAATTTTTTATATGTAGGAAATAGAGACCAAGCTTGGGCCCCTTTATTGGTAGTGTGTAACTAGCGCTATCTGTTGTCTGGTGTAGGCAACTTTTGGTGTATAAACACACACAAGATGTTGGTGACCGGGTCCACTATTATATGGTAAAACAACGTTTGCCGGGTCAGCTTGTATAAAATAAATTAGGTCAATATACAAATTGTGCGTCGGCGATTGTACGAGTTGGCTCTTACAAAAAGATAACTTCTTCTTTGCTCTAGTACGTAAGGTGTAAAGGCACAGATTACTAAATAGTAAGGGTAACGAAAACATAACATAAATGTAACATAACGATCTGAGAATGAGAATATTCCTTAAAATGTATTTATTATAATTGTCATCTTTCGGCATATTAAATAGGTAGGTAAGTATTTAATTACTTATTTAAAACAAAATTACTTTTTATTAGTAATTACTATTAGAACTAAAGAAAAGCCTTGTTACAAACGTATAATAGGTAGGTATACCTAGTGGTATAGTGAATTGTTTCTATATGTGTCGTTCATTTATGCCGTAGTGCTTAACGGCGTTCTCTATATTCAAATTTAATGTCTAAAATTAATTGGCAGTTAATGCTTACAAAGCCGAGAGTGCAGCGGCCAAAAGGAGCGAACTGAAAATCGGGACATGATTTTATTTCACGAGATGCTGAGTAATTAATCTTTTCATGTAATCCAATATAATTTCCTTATAAATACCTATTTATTTACATTAAAAAACCTACTCATCCAAATACATGTGCGCTTCATTTACATTCTTACAATTCTCTAGAAGTCGCGATTTGCATCCAAATAAAAAAAACGTACGCGGTCGAATCATCGTTTGGATTGTTTCGCTACGCTGCTGGTCATCGCTTCACTCTTAAGATGTCTGACAGATTCATGCACTACCGGGCTGACACAACCCAAACCATCACAATACATCACAGCTTTAACTATATATTTTTGGCACACCCATGCTCCGTTGGAGCTTTTATCAAAGAAATATGACTGATATTATTTTCATTGAAGAACTTCCTGCGGTTCTGCGTTTTAACAAAAAAACTGTCTCTTCGGTTAAGATCACGTCTTTTGAATTTCTTTACAGCTTTGTGAGAAACGGTTGGATGTACGGGAATAACAAACCTTTTCCTTCCCTGTCCTTTTTCCTTTGTGAACTTCGCATTTGTACGCCCGTTTTGAGGAGGCAAAAAAACCTTTTTTTAGGCAATTTTTTTTTTACATTTTTAATCAAAAGACGAAAGCTATGCGACTTAAAAAAAGAAAAAACGTGCAAGCAGCGCTCTTTCATATGACGCCATATGGCTTAGTAGCCCCACTTCGAATTTTTGAAAATCCCTTTCAGTCCCTATTGCGCAAACAAAAATATATATATTTTTATATCTTTCTAATTTGCAAAATAGTTGGGCAAATGTCAAGTTGATAGCATTAGTAGTTCTCGAGATACCCACCTTGTGACAGTGACAGACAGACTGAGTCGCACCATAAGGGTTCCCTTTTTACCATTTTGGCTCGGAACCTTAAATACAGAGTAAGGGCGTTTGTGCGCTATCACTGAATTTTACCGATCCGGAAAAAAACGGATGCTTGTATTTAATTAATTACTATTATAAATGATTAATTATTAAAATACAAGCATCCGTTTTTTTCCGGATCGGTAAAATTCAGTGTAGTGCACAAACGCCCTATCTTAGTAGTTTATACTTGTATGATACCTATGTAGATTACAAGAATAAAAGTTTTCCGTGCTTCGGGTGCTGTTCCCGGAATGTGTCCTGCTAATTAATATGGTTTGGTCACCATACATTATAGGCGTAGCGGATAATGGCCCCGTCATAGCTTAGTGGCTGTTCAAGAGCAAAAGGTAAACTGTAAACGTACTTTAGCTCCCAAACAGCAGTATCTTGCCAGTTGCTTTACTACAGACAACTGCCTTCTAACCGTCTGTGTGGTCTATTGGTACACACCACCGGTGAAGACCCGGAGGTCCCGGGTTCGATTCACAGTAGTTAGTTAGCAAGTAGTATGTGTCCCCTGCCTAACATTAGTAGTTAGCCAGGGGGCACATGTTGTATTCGGTTTGGTTGATGGTAGGACCAGGCCTGTCTCACTTCCATACAAGCGGCGCAAAATCCCCGAGATATTTACCTACTATTCTGGAAAACAACCTAATTTCAACCTTTTGCATTGCGTATAGCGTTCATAGTACAATAACTGTCTGCCGTCTCGCTTCAATCTGCTAGGGCTGTCAGAGGTACTACTTTACCTGTGAAAGTAATACACGCGAAGCGAGACAGATGGCGATTGGCGACACATGCGGATGCGTGCGCTGCGTGTGCGACAAGTCGAGCGAGTGACAGCCTATTGAGACTAGTCCGGTGACCGGACGCTTGCGTTTATCATACCTAAACTCGGGAGTGAAATTTCTGTACCGTAAGGTACATATATATATTCTGTGGTAGGACTTGTTATTTTTTTATTTAGTACTAGCGGATCCTCGCGGTTTCACCCGCGTGGTACCCGTTCCCGTGGGAATATCGGGATAAAATATAGCCTATGTCACTCGGGAAGAACGTAGCTTTCTA
This sequence comes from Crambus lathoniellus, assembly GCA_949710035.1. Lineage (NCBI taxonomy): Eukaryota > Metazoa > Arthropoda > Insecta > Lepidoptera > Crambidae > Crambus > Crambus lathoniellus. Next base: position 867,171 of record OX453312.1, read on the forward strand.
ATGGTCAAAGAATTTTCGAAATCGGTCCAGTAGTTTCGGAGCCTATTCGATGCAAACAAACAATCAAATCTTTCCTCTTTATAATATTAGTATATATCTATACATATAATAAAACAGAAACGGACAAAAAGTCTGTACATGAAATATAAAAAAAAAAAAATTACTGCTATGTGATGTGTACAGGATATAGACCCCAAAACGATAGATATTAAAATTTTTGTCTGTTTGTCTGTTTGTCTGTTTGTCTGTTTGTCTGTTTGTCTGTTTGTATGTTCGCTTTTCACGCAAAAACTACTGGACGGATTTTTACCAAATTTTGTGAAGTAATAGCTTATAACCCGGGTCAACATATAGGGTACCTTTTATTGCGGGAAATTTAATTATTCCTACGGGAAAATACAAAAACAGATTCTTACTAAAATAGATGGCGCCACATGATTATGAAAATACGTTATATTTAATCGCTGTCTCAATTAATAATGAATCATGTCATTTTTTTTTACCTGCTTCAAAACATAATATAAATTAAAACCCATCCAGTCTCACATAAAATCATAAAAATAATTTCATGTTATTTACGTCATTATATCTACTAAGCAATAGATGGCGCAGGAAGTCAGTTAGATTACGATATACCTCTCACAAAAGAACATTCGAATGATTATATTAATTAGGGTGAAAGCCCCCTCTGTTGCCACTTTAAGATGCTTTTCACTTCTTTCGCATCATAACTACTAAACAATAGATGGCGCGGGAAGTCAGTAAGATGACGATATACCTTTCACAAAAGTACATTCGAATGATTATCTATATTAATTAGGGTGAAAGCCCCCTCTGTTGCCACTTTAAGATGCTTTTCACTTCTTTCGCATCATAACTACTAAACAATAGATGGCGCGGGAAGTCAGTAAGATTACGATATACCTTTCACAAAAGTACATTCGAATGATTATCTATATTAAGTAGGGTGAAAGCCCCCGCTGTTGCCACTTTAATTTTTTTTCACTTCTTTCGCCTATGGTCTTAAGTAGGTATCTAAAATTGTCAAGAATGTATCTTATACTTTTCTTTAAATTTTTAAATTTACAATACAAAAAAACTACTTAATAAATTTAACCGACTCCAAAAAGTATTTGTCAACTGAAAAGGAAAAATATAATGTTCACGCCGCGCGTGATTCATTCATTCACGTGCATTCGTGGGTTCGCCGCCAAGCGCCGTCCGCGCAACACGGCACTCAGTTGGCCGTAAGCAGCCGTGAGACAAGTTCGTGTGTTTCTGTAGCGACGTGCCGCGCAAGTTACCTACCCATATTGGGACCGAGATTTCGTTTTGCACCTACTAGGGCTCCGGTCGGGGTACGGACTTGTAACCCGTGTGTGTTCGCTTTGAAAAGCGCCGGGAAGTTTTAGCAGCCTATTAGGGCATTGTGTAGTATAAGAGTGTTAGCTGTAAGAGTATCCCATCGGGGGTTGTGTGGAGATCGTTTTGCCCGCGCGCGCGCCGGCGAGACAACGTTCAGCCCCCCTGGATTACGGACAGTATCCCTTACCATAAGGTAGGACTAGTTTTAATTTACTTAATTTTGCATGAGAAACCTTCGATTCAATAAACTGTGGAACACAGTAGATGTGGTCATCACAATTGTGCGTGATCATATTTTTGGTAGCAGAGCGTACCTAGTTGATATAATTAGTTAATTTTCATATTAAAATTAACTACATAAAATTTCATAGTAAAAATAAAAAGCGTACCTAAAAAGAGTACCTAAAAATTATTTTTTTTGTTGAAATCTTGAGGGTATTTGAAGATCCCGAGACGATTTGAAGTACTAAGAAATTGTTCTAGTAAATTCTCGAAGCGAATGTTTCTCACTTGGTGGATCCGATAATAGATAGACACTTATATAATTGTTGTCACATACTAGTGTTTTGATACGAGTTTACTCGCCTAGATGTGTATATTTTTTTTGTGTGTCCGGATTTATTTGACGAATAGTTCGTTCGAAAGTGTGTTTATTAGTACCACATACTAGTGATTTGATACGAGTTTACTCGCCTAGATGTGTATATTTTTTTTTGTGTCCGGATTTGTTTGACGATTAGTTTCGTTCGAAAGTGTTGTTTATTAGTACCACATACTAGTGTTTGTTCCGAGTCCGCTTGCCTAGTTAAAAAAGTGGAACTAGTTTTAATTATTAGTAGTATTAAATTACGAGTATTATTATTAAAAATAGTTTTGTTTTTGTTTGTTGATAACGGTTTAGTAGTTTAGTAGATTTGCGAGGTATGCCATACCGTTAATCCTATACGTTTTGTTTATACCGTTATATTGTTAGCCCTTGAAATTGGTAAGTTGCTAATAATTTATGAAAATAGTAGGGTCCGTGTATGTCGTCCGAATTTTAATTGTGTTTTATATTATCGTGACGCGACCTATTTCTATTGTTTTTTTTTGTTGATGTTTACCACTTTTATATTTCTTTGTTTGCTTTGTTTATAAAACGGATTATAAATGGCTCCTACGAATCCGCTCGCCGTATCCAGGGCCGGCATCCAAGGAGTTTTGCGTTGGCTTGCTTGTGCGGTCACATTAATAGACCGAGCCGACCGGGTAGGCGCGTTGCTAGCTCGGTATGGCGGGCTGGCAGCTCGGCTGCAAGACCTGGAGCGCCACGCCATGGAGTGTCGCGCGCATTATTTGGAAAACCCCCCAGCTGATGATGCCGTGTCGGAACAGCTGGAGCAGGATGTAGCCCAGGCCTATGAGCTGGCTGACCAGTTCACGGAGGCGGCTGAGAGGGCCCTGGCTGTTCGGAAGGGGGAGCCGGTTTTGAGCGGGGAGGTCAAACCTACCCCGACGGCGTTGCTAGGCCGATTGCCTACTTTGGAGATTCCCACTTTTAATGGGGATCTGTCAGCCTGGATGGGCTTCATTAATTTGTTTGACAGTTTGGTGGATTCACGACGGGACTTATCCCCTAGTGAGAAGTTGGCCTATTTGCGCTCCTCCCTGCGAGGAGAGGCCAGCGCGGTGATCCAGCACCTGCTCATCAGTGACGACAACTACCAGGTGGCTCGCCAGCTTCTGGTTAGCAGGTACCAGAATGTCCGGTTACTGGCGGACACCCACGTGGCCACGATTTTGGCCCTCCCGCGAATCACGCGGGTACACCTGTTACGGAGGGAGTTGCTGAACCCGCTACTGTCAGCGGTCAACTCCCTAAGGCGATTGGACCTGCCGGTGGATCAGTGGTCCTTTATACTGCTGCACATAGTCCTCGCCAAATTGCCCGCTGAAATGAAGGGGCGTTTCGAGCAGAGGTACGGAGGCGACAGCGCCTCGTATCTCCCGCCCTTCGCGGACCTCCTTCGTTTTTTGGAGGACGAATGTAGGGTGACGGACCACCTGGAGCCCGCCCCGGTTCCAGGTGTTGGTCGTATGGTGGCGGCGAGGGAACAGCCCCGTCGCCCGACCAATCGCTATGCTGCCTTCCAGCAGTCCCCTCCCCCCGCACCGAGTGAGCGGTGCAGGTATTGCAGGGGAGATAGGCACGGGGTGCACGAATGTGCCAAATTTAGAGGCCTCCGCCCAGAGGGACGGAGGGCCGTTGCAAGACAGCGCCAATGGTGCTATAGGTGTTTGGGGGGACACATGCAGTCGGCGTGTCCCCAGACCGAGGATTGTCGTCTTTGCGGAGGGAGGCATCACCCCCTCCTTTGTTTGGACCGCAAGGACGCCGGGAGCGACCGGGGTTCGAATTCCTCGCGCACGGGCGGGGGCCCGGCAGCCCGGAACCGGTCCCCTAGAGATTCGGCGGGGCTTAGCCCCCCCGTTCAGTCCCCCCCGGAGAGGGGGAACTATAGGAGAGACGCCCCCGCCACGGGCGGGGGTAGGGGGGTACCACAAGAGTACGCCACGGTGGCGATGGGCACGGGCCCTATTTGCTACTCCCCCCCCCTAATGGAGAGGCCTCGATTGGGGTACTATGTACCGAGGCACGCCCCACACGGGTATTACCCTGCACCTAGGAGTGCTGTTGGTCGGGGCCAGTATGTACCCGATTGGGACCCGCTCGCCCGGTACGAGCGTCCCACATTTGGCGCGCCGACTCAGGCGCGAGGGGGACAAGTACCCCCCCAAAATTTTTAATGGCGCCCCTGTCGGACCCAACCACCCCTCCGGAGCTTGTGCTGTTGCCAACAGCCTCCGTGAATGTTTGGGGACCTAAGGGCAATGTTGTCACGGTGCGTGCCCTTTTGGACTCAGGTGCCCAGGGGTGCATAATGTCCAGGTGGCTTGTCCGACAGCTGGGTCTTTTACTTGTGCCGCATCACGAAGCGGTACGGGGGGTGGGAGACTCGCGGATCCCTGATCCGATTGGTCGAGTTGAGTTCTCCTTCTCCCCCCACTTCACGCCAAGGCCGAAGATCGGTGCTTCGGCGATAGTATTTGATAAGGTGGTTGGACCACTCCCGCAAGTGCGAGTGCCGCCATCCACGATTGAGCTGACGTCTGGACTGGCTTTGGCTGATCCTTCCTTCCACCGACCGGGCCCAATACACTTGTTGATTGGTGCGGATGTCCTCGGTCGTGTACTGTGTGGAAGCAAGCGAGTTTTGCAGACAGCCGATCTTGTCGCCTTGTCCTCGTCGCTGGGTCATGTGGTGATGGGAAAGGTACCACAGACACCAGAGACCCCGTCGGTAGACCGCCAGACCATTGTCGGTTCTACTTTGTCCGACGTTCTCCAAAAGTTTTGGTAGGTGGAGGAACCTCCCACTGCCAAGCGGTTGGATCCGTTAGCCGAGGAGTGCGAATTGTTCTACCAGAACAACACTGGGCGCCTCCTCTCGGGTCGCTTGATTACCCGCTTGCCCTTCTTGGCGGTTCGCCCTCCTTTAGGGAGCTCCCGACCGATGGCCGAGAAGAGATTGTTGTCCATGGAGCGTAGGATGGCCAGGGATCCCGCATTCAAGGAGAAGTATATAGACTTCATGCGGGAGTATTTGGACCTTGGGCACATGTCCATCTCGCAGTTGGACTGGCGTAATGTGGAACATTACTTCCTGCCACACCACGCTGTTTTGAAGACTTCCAATGGGAAGATCCGCGTGGTCTTTGATGGTTCAGCGCCCACGTCAACCGGAGTGTCGTTGAATCAGTGTCTGCATGCGGGGCCGAAGTTGCATCACGATGTCTGTGATGTTTTGACCAACTTCCGCCGGCACGCTGTCGTCTTTGTGGCCGATATCCGCATGATGTTCAGACAGACCGTGATTCACCCGGAGGATAGACGATACCAGCTCATCCTTTGGCGTGAGGATCCCCAGGATCCGATGTTGGCTTACGAGCTGAACACCAACACTTATGGTTTGCGGTCGAGCCCCTTTGTGGCGATCCGTTCGCTTTTGGAGCTCGCAGAGCGCGAACGGCTTCGCTATCCCCGGGCATCTGCTCTTATTGAGGGGGGGGCCTTATTTGTCGACGATATCTGCACGGGGGCCTCGAGCTTAGATGAGGCTCTCGTCTTACGTGATGAGCTGATTGCGCTCTTGAGGGCTGGTGGCTATGAGTTGCGGAAGTGGCTGTCTAACTCACCGGACCTATTGGCAGATTTGCCTAAGGACCACCAGCAAGAGCCGCTCCTCTTTGAAAATCCGGAGACTCCAGACATGCTGTCTGTTTTGGGAGTCCAGTATCGACCAGTCCCGGATTTGTTCACATATAGATTGGAACTGCCAGACCCAAAGGTCTGGACTAAACGCACGGTGCTGTCTACTGTAGCCCGTACCTTTGATCCGAACGGTTGGCTCAGCCCTGTAGTGTTTTCGATGAAGTGCTTCCTACAGGAGCTCTGGGCTGCGGAATTGTCATGGGATGAGCCCCTCTCTGGTAGCCTCCTACGAGAGTGGGTGAGGTTCGTGTCATCCCTACCCGACGTCAATCGGGTTTGTATACCGAGGCAAATGCTGCCTTCGGGAAAGTTTAAAGCCTCCCTGCACGGCTTTTGTGACGCGTCCGAAAGCGGATACGCGGCAGCCGTTTACATCCGAACGGTGGATGCAGCAGGCGTTGTCGCCGTACACTTAGTTACGGCCAAGAGTAAGGTCGCCCCCCTTCGGACTAGGCTAACCATTCCGAAGTTGGAGTTGTCCGGCGCCACTCTCTTAGTACGGCTACTCAATCATGTTGCCGACACCTTGGGAAACGGTGTCGACTTGGAGTCGATATTTGCGTGGTCTGACAGCCAGGTCGTCCTTTGTTGGCTGAAGAGTTCAGTCCACACCCTTGAGGTTTTTGTGGCCAACCGGGTCTCACAAATTCAGACTTCAAAGGCCCCGTTGATTTGGCGCCACGTACCGGGCGAATTGAACCCCGCAGATTGTGCCTCCCGCGGCTGCGAGGCGCCTGAGTTAGTGGACCACCACCTATGGTGGAGTCCATCATGGTTGTTACGGCCTGAGCGCTCATGGCCTGCCACCCCGGCTGTGGCCAGAGTCCCAGACCTAGGCATGCGTGTTCACGCCGTGGAGACGGTGGCGGCTCCGCAGATGGAGTTTTTGTTAGACCGCTACAGTTCTTTGGATAAGTTGCTCGGCGTGACTGCTTGGATTAGGCGCTTTGTGCGAAATTGTCGCCAGCCTCAGGAGAAATCGTTGTCTCCGGTCCTCGCCCCACAAGAGCGGCAAGACGCTCTGTTGCATTGGTTGCGAGTGACGCAACAGCGAGAGTTTGAACCGGAGCTGAAAGCCCTGCGCTCAAGTAAGCCCAAGTTGAAGGGACCCTTGGTGCGGTTGAATCCCTTCCTGGACAGTACCGGATTGCTGCGTGTCGGAGGTAGGCTCAGACATGCCAACCTGCCGTACGGATCACGCCACCCTTTGTTGCTCCCCAAGGATGGACCGTTAGTTAGACTGTTGATTACAGACCGACATGTAAAGAATGCTCATGCCGGTTGTAATGCTTTGACCGCGCTCCTCCAACGAGAGTTCTGGATTTTGTCAGCGCGGAGAATAATCCGATCCGTTATTTTTCGTTGTCTCCCGTGTTATCGTTTGCGCGCCGATACGATGCAGCCCCAGATGGGTGATTTGCCTGCCGATCGAGTGAACGAATCGATGCCCTTCTCAGGAGTTGGAACGGATTTTGCGGGGCCATTTACCGTTAAGACATCGCGGCTTCGTAATGCTAGAACGGAAAAGGCTTACTTGTGTGTATTTGTTTGTTTGGCCACTAAAGCGGTCCACCTGGAGGTGGTTAGTGCCCTCACCACAGAAGCCTTTGTAGCCACGTTGAATCGTTTTGTGTCTCGCCGCGGAATGCCGTCGTTAATCAGGTCCGATTGTGGAACCAATTTCAAGGGCACCGATAGGTATTTAAAGGAAGTTTGTGAATTTTTGGATAGGAATAATTTTGAGATCGGATCCACACTCTCTCGCAGAGGGGTACGATGGCAGTACTCCCCGCCATCCTGCCCCCACTGGGGAGGGATTTTTGAAGCAACTGTAAAGGCCGCTAAAACTCACCTTCGTCGCGTTATTGGGGAGACGGTCCTCACGTTTGAGGAACTCGCGACCGTATTTTGTAAGGTTGAGGCGGTCCTCAACTCGCGTCCGTTGTGTCCGTTGTCTTCGGACGCGAATGATTTAGAGGCCCTTACGCCGGGCCATTTTTTGATTGGCAGACCGCTTAACGCCTTGCCGGAATATCCTTATTCCGAAGTGGCCTCCGGACGGCTCTCGCGATTTGAATTGCTCCAGCAGCTTACGCAGAGTTTTTGGCGCCGTTGGCATCTGGAGTATTTGCACATTTTGCAGCAACGCGTTAAGTGGTCGGATAGGACGACCCCACCCAAGACTGGAGACCTCGTGTTGGTAAAGGATCCAAACCTGCCGCCCCTCCGCTGGCGTTTAGGACGCATTGTTCAGCTTCATCCGGGGTCGGATGGTGTGCCCAGGTTTGCCGAGGTCCTGGTGGGGGACTCTGTTTTGAAGCGAGCGATCGCTACCCTCTCTCGCCTGCCCTTAGATTGAGTTGGCGGACAGTTTGCTACTGTCCGGGGCGGGGGGATGTTCACGCCGCGCGTGATTCATTCATTCACGTGCATTCGTGGGTTCGCCGCCAAGCGCCGTCCGCGCAACACGGCACTCAGTTGGCCGTAAGCAGCCGTGAGACAAGTTCGTGTGTTTCTGTAGCGACGTGCCGCGCAAGTTACCTACCCATATTGGGACCGAGATTTCGTTTTGCACCTACTAGGGCTCCGGTCGGGGTACGGACTTGTAACCCGTGTGTGTTCGCTTTGAAAAGCGCCGGGAAGTTTTAGCAGCCTATTAGGGCATTGTGTAGTATAAGAGTGTTAGCTGTAAGAGTATCCCATCGGGGGTTGTGTGGAGATCGTTTTGCCCGCGCGCGCGCCGGCGAGACAACGTTCAGCCCCCCTGGATTACGGACAGTATCCCTTACCATAAGGTAGGACTAGTTTTAATTTACTTAATTTTGCATGAGAAACCTTCGATTCAATAAACTGTGGAACACAGTAGATGTGGTCATCACAATTGTGCGTGATCATATAATATATATTATAATTAAGGTACCTTTTTGAGGTCGGTGCCAGTCAGTTTATTTTTTTAAATTACTATTTATTTCCTAAGTTTTAGTGTATATTGTACAATAAAATACCCACGAATAATACTAAACCGATTTTGATGAATCTTAGACTGTTCCCAAAGTTAGAATACACCTAATTTAAATCAAATATAATCATCTCGATATGCCTTTAGATTTCGAGAAATTCGTGGACATACATAGTAAAAACATATAACTAAGTATTCATATACTTACGAAATTTAGTTTTATTTTAGTCAATTAAAAACCTATTTTTTAAACTTAAAATGTGCGAAGGGTGCCGATTGATGTGTTTTTTGTCAATCAAATTTTAAAAGATACATCGAGAAATCAATACTTAACTAACTTAGATAAAATAAAAGAAACATCTAATTCGATGTAAACTGAAAAGCGTTTATTGAATAATATTCCTATGTCATAAAGAATTATTAATATTGTTATTATGGCTTAAAAGTCATAGATAAAAAGTATATTATCAAGCAAAAGTTATTAACGAAATGTTTTAAGCTAAGTAAGCACTCGGGGCAGTGGCCAAAACTGAAGTTCTCACCCTATTGATGTAAAATTTATACTTCGCATTTCCACTCGACGCTAGATGTCGCTACAGTAAGTATAGTGCCACAAATATATCTGAACCGGTGACAGTGGTCCTGGAGGAGCCACTAGCAATACAAAATTAACTGTCAAAATGGACTGCCGGCAGTCAACAGTATATTTAGTACCAAAAAATAACCACTGTGTGAAATAAGTTTGTCGCAATGTAGACAAAATGTCACCAATGTAGTTTTGAAAAATTTGCTCAAACGCTAAGTGGCCAGTACGTAGTTACCTACACCTACAATACCTACCATTTTTATGTCATTTAACCGGCTCTGGCTACTTTGGCCTTCAGCCGTAGGTATCATCCAATAAAATAAAGGAATATTTAAAATAGTTTTCTATCTAACTTATTTATTCATTTATTTACTAGGAAAGCTTACATAAGTGATGATTGATTAAAATTAAATAATTAAATGGTAGGTATATCATTACATTTTATACCTGTTACTTAAAGAAGAAATGTCTCCATATCAAAATACTAGCCTTCCGCCCGCGACTTCGCCCGCTTGGACTAAACGACGACGTTATCCCACGGGAATGTGATATTTTTCAGGGATAAAAAGTAGCCAAAGGCAGCCATTACATCCAGATCGCGATCGAGATTTACTTTGTAGATATTTTGCGATCAAGATCGCGAGCCGTCAATCACCTTCGTACACAGTCAATCTGCATCGCGATCATTGATCATTGATCATTGATCCAGATTGACTGTCTAATGGCTGCCTAAGTATGTCACTTTTCAGCTGCCAAACTATTCCCATTCCAAAAGTCACGTCGATCCGTTGCACCAATTTTGACGTGAAAGACGGACAAACAAACAAACCCACTTTCACATTTATAATATTAGTATGGATACACACAATCTCTTTTTCATTTTATATTAAAAATATGATTGGCCTGATATTATGCATTACTAAGTAAGAACTTCTGTTTGAATCGTGAAAGCGCGCATATGCGCAAAACGATAATACGCGCTCTAATCGCGCGCGGCAAGAGTGCGCTTCACCACTGGAGCTCCATAGTAGTGGTCGGAATGGACGTGCCTCGTGCGATCCAAGAGCACCAAGAGAACAAATTAGATCCATGATCCCCAATCTTAGATCGTAGTTGGCCAATCCAAGATGGATCGTTTGGTGTGGTTCAGTCTTATGAACCTCGCGTAGAATAGATCTATTGCCCGCTAGCAAGCAACGTCGAAGAACGAAGAACGGCTGTTCAAAATAATCGTTATCATTATACACTGTTATGTGTGATACATGCATTTTTGCGTATAAAAACCATATGAAAATATAGATAAGTTATTACAACTTACTGTAAATCGAGATTTGACAGCCTAAACCGACCTAGATAGCGGTTTAAATTTAAATCGGGATCGGTAACAACAAGTAGCTAAATGAGATTTAAAAGAAAATCGAGATCCAAGTGGCCCTTTTGAGTTATGAAAAAGAGAAGAGAAGTTTGTTTTTTTGTCGCCTCTAAGGGATTGCAGACTTCAGTATTTAATTTGACATACATTTTAGCTTGATACCTCCCACGCATACTTGAGAAAAAGTTTCTTGACAGACGGACAGATCTTTGAATGAGGGCTCAACTATGTTCATGCAGCATATGATAACAACATACCATGTTCATACCCTAGCCTGCATATTCGATATTCTTTAGACCCTTTTAGTAGAGAATAGGACTTCAAGAAGAGCGTTATGAAATCTGAGCAACAAACACACATAAACTAAACTAACACAAAAGTCACTACACCGCGCGTACGAAGTCGCGGGCAACAGCTAGTAGATAATAAAAATACAATTGAGAACTTAAGCTACATTACTAACACAAAGAAAACCCCATTGGCTTATAATTAATATGTGTCAGGTTTCTACGTCGAGATCGAAAACTATTAAAGTAATTTATTAGAACACTGTGTGACATAGGTACAATAAGTTATATAATAATTAATTAAATAAGTTTTTTGTGTTCTTAGTCCACCTGGCTACCATGTTATCTAAGTCTGACGCCATAACAATAACGTTTTCAGCATTATTGTGCATACACACACTTAAACTTCTCTATTCTATCCTTTTCATGCCTACTTCCCCTCCTTATCTTAAAGACTGCTTCTCCTTTCACTCTTCATCTACGTCATGTACTTTGCGTTCCTCGTCTAACCTCACCCTTGAAATTCCACGTCATTCTTCCGACTTTTTTCCTACTCTTTCTCTGTCCATGCTGTCCGTTTGTGGAACGCACTTCCTGAAGGTATCAGAAAGGCTCAGACTCTAAAATCCTTTGGAGATCAAGTTAGAAGTCATTTCCTGTCCCTTACTTATTGAAGTTTATGTATTATCTTATTTTTCTCTATTTGTCATTCTAGACTTATTCTATCCTTTTTATGCACCCTCTCCCCTCTGTTCTTTTGATTTATTTTTTTCTTTCGCCCAAGGTTGCCTGGAAGAGATTGCTATTTAGCAATAAGGCCGCCTGTTGTCTGTTTTCTCATAACTATGTCTCTTTGTGTTATTGTTTCTTTCTTTGTATGCAATAAAGCTTTTTTATTTATTTATTTATTATTTATTGTGTTCCGGCAGTTAGATATTTGTCTTTTTCGAGAATCAAACCCGAGACCTCTAGCGCAGAAGGCAAGTATCCGTACTCCGGCGTCAAATAGCTCGTCAAAAGAGAAACAAATAGTACTATGATTATGATCTTTTCTTCCTCGCAAGTTATCCATCAAGGTCGGGGTTTCCCGTTGGCTTATAACCGTGAAAGGCACTTAGGTACGTCTAGCCGACGAAGGGTTCCATTCCATCATTCATTATTCATTATGGAATAAACATGGAACTACTGCGGGACACTGCACCTTAATGGCGTCAAGCTTATTATAGTTCCATTCAAAACAACTTGAAAAAAAGGTGAATTAGAAAAAAAAAGTTGAACACCATCACGTCCATTCATTGCTAAAAACCTAAGGGGAACAATACTATTAGATAACCGGGTGGAGTGTAAAAAAAACCGGCCAAGTGCGAGACGGACTTATCGGATTATCTATACAATATAAGACACTATATTTACGAACGAGAAAAAATGGCAAAATAATCACGTTTGTTGTGTGGGAGCCCCCCTTAAATATTTATTTTAGTTTGATTTAATTATTTATTTTTAAAGTGAATATACAATTAAATATTCTGTGAGTATTTCAAACGTCTACCAGTTGCCGTTATTAATATCGAGCAAATACAGCAAAAAGATCACGTTTGTTGTATGGGAGCTCCCCTTAAATTTAGTTTTATTTTAATTTCATTATTTGTTTTGAAGTGAATATACAACTTCATATTCTGTGAATAATTCAAGCGTCTACCTGTTGCTATTATTAATATCGAACAAAAACGGCAAAAAATCACGTTTGTTGTATGGGAGCCCCTTTTAAATATTTGTTTTATTCTGTTTTTAGTATTAGTTATTATAGCGGCAACTAAAATACATCATCTTTGAAAATGTCAACTGTCTAGCTATCACGGTTCATCAGATACAGTCTTAGTAATAAAGTGAACCGTGTATTTACGCCATTACGGGGGCCATTACGCCACCGATCGCTACAATCGCAAGGTGTCGCCAATCACTACGCCAGTAAGTGTATATATTCTTTGACGCCAGGCCGACATTGCAAGTTTCCCCGTTTGCGGAGTGCCCTTACTCGATCTATCAAAGGAAATTAATCTGAACTTTTTATCGAGGAAAAATATTTCACAATTGCGTCGATTTACAATTTTATTGTAATCCTTTTGAATGATTGAACTATATCGTTAATGCATTTTCTTTAATTTTCTGAATACGTTTTAATTGAATCCAATTATCTATACGTGCTTGATACCAAATATAAATATAACTACAACCTTGATCACTTCAAGGCCAGAGAGAACAGGCATCTCCTAGGCAAGCATGTTAATAAACAAGATGGTGGTCAAATGCCTGCCCAGTTTTATATTATGTATTAAAAATAGTTTTTGAATTAGTTGTGTAACAGTTTAACAATCATTTAAAATGCCCGGTTGGTCTGGAATACATGCAATAGTGTTTGTTATTTATAAGTTAGACATCACTACAATGGCTAGTACTGTACCTAGGTACGTACACTAAATTTGAACCGTTTTTATGTTTTATGGACTTCCTCTTGGCAGACCTAAGGCTCTCAGATTGAACCTTAGGGTTGAGAAGAAGCTTGTTCAAGAGACAGGAAAATGGGGTCAAAGTGTTTCTTCTAGGTTAAAGTTGAATGAATTTCCGCTTACCAAAACAGGAAGTAATGAATTTTACCTGAAACGAAGTTTTTATGACGGGCTCCCGAACGTATGCGGCTGATATTGAATTCAGAGTAAGTGAGCTGTGAACGTCGAATGTAAAATATTACAAGATGGGCCTGTAGATATATTATCTCTAGATCTACTTACACGGAACGATCCGTGGTTACGATATTCCTGAAATAAAATCGTAACGATTTATGCTCTACGAAGTTAATCTTTGTTATAGTCATTACTTACCTACTGGTTTTTAGCGATTTATGATGTTATTGCGATCTAGTTTAGGTCAAAGTCAAGTCAAAGTCAATAAATTTTTATTCATATACTTAGATTAAATAAAATTAACGCTTATGAATCGTCCAACATTTTTTTACCTACCACCTGTTACGGACATCTTTTAACAGACAAGGTTAACGATTTAATCATAGACAACGGAATCGAATTCAGTGCTTTGTCTATTCTGAAGCGAGTGACAGTGACAATGCATACTCCCACAGCCTTCTTTATCGAAGGCTGTGATACACCCCGTTCCCCGCGAACGCGACAGTAGGTACCTAACGTTCGCACATTGACTAACTTACACTAGGGCAGGGCTTTTTTTGTGCGTACTTTTATTTGTGACAGTACGTCTCTCGCTTTCGGATTATGAGCAGACCGAACTGCTTTGATTTTTGTTGTTGTAGCACAAAGGCAGGGTAAGGGAACCTGTATGCATCAACGTGGCATTTTTTAAAAGAAATGTTTATTGAGATCATAGACGTGTCATCAAACAATTTGGACTTTGTAACTATTGGGAAAATAATACTCCCATCCCATCCCATCAGAGCTGGTTGTGAGACGGGTCGATTTATTCTAAATACTTCATTTTCCATTTTTCAAGCATAAAAATTGCATTGTGAATGCAAAAAAGTAAAAATTTAAATAATAATAATGAAATTGAGTATTATCTACTCAAAACTCGATGATCGGCGATGTGCCTAAAATATTGTGTCGCGAGATCGCGAACCAATCGTATCGTACCGTATAATCCGTATAATACGGAACACTTTTGTGCCGATCATCTCCGTCCAGTCGATTCCCTCGGCATTTCAGTATATTCAAATAAGGTTAAGTACCCTGAAACATCTGGTTAAAGAACGTAGATAATGTGTAGCTTTTTTATTTACTACGGACTTGAAGTTGTAATATAATAAATAGAGAAACTAAGAAAATTTTAGATGTGGGTACCTTGGATGGTACCTTAAATGTATTCAGTGTGAATTTGTCGATGCCACCTTAGTATAATTCGACAGTAGCAGCCCAGCCGTGCGGTATTTTTTTATAAAAAAAGTCTTCCGTTTTTTTTTTAAATCTTATAAGTAAATGTTTTGAAATAAAATTATTTTGATTTTTTATTTACCTCTCCTTTCCTTGGAAATATTGGGATAAAATATAGCCTATGTCACTTCTTCCTATAATGCAAATAACTGAAAGTTTTCTAAAGACGCATATTTTTCATACATTTATGTTGTAATTTCAATACTTATATCTTTTTTCTCCAATTAAATCCAGACGTGCTCCCTTATTCTCTTCTAAATTTTATTTTATAAGTAATTTTATTAAATTGTCAACGACTATACTATTGCTAAAAAAGCGTAGGCTTGATACGCCCATTCTTCTTGTCAGCTAAAAGTCAAACTGCGAAAAGGATTAAGGCGGGGCGTTCATACAGACGCATCTTCTATGTCGCTTTACCAATTCACAAATAAAACTTATTTCAATAAAGCTTATTTTCTTTCTTCCTTTTCTGTAAGTTAAACTGTAAAATATATCCAATTGCGTTTGAACTTTATCTTGTTGAAAGTTGAAGTTAGAATTTGACTGAAGAGTTTTTGAATTAGAAAAAAATAAAAACGCCTTCAAAAAAATTACATCAAAAAGTAAGAAATAATCCCTCACCAAATAACGTACCTAAGTACTTTGAAGTCGGACGTGAAACATATACATAAATTTTTTTGTTGTTTTTGTTAAAACCCGCCCGCCTTCAAAGTACTTGGGTACGTTATTTGGTGAGGGATTATTTCTTACTTTTTGATGTCATTTTTTTGAAGGTGGTTTTATTTTTTATAAAAATAATTTTTATTTCACTATTTTTAAGGTATCCCTTTTTCAACAAAACAAGAATCATCTAAATCGGTTTATAAACAAAGGAGTTATGCCTAAAGATACGTTATGAATTCACATAAAGTGGTAACGAAAACGACAGTATTTTCAAGATTGCCTGAAAACTACTGAACCGATTTCAAAATTTCAAGAAATGGGACTAACTTGGGAACAACCCTGATGTTATAACGTTTGAATCATTTCAATCGGTTCTGCCGTCTTCGAGTAATCGGTGTACATACATATAAAAAAAAAATATACGCGACGAATAGATAACCTCCTCCTTTTCAATTTTTGAAGTCGGTTAAAAATTTAAAATGAAGTAGAGCAGAAGGTTCCCTTTGTGGCCACTTAAGCATTTTTTGACTTTTAAGCACTAAGTACTAAATGGTCTTAGGTATTTAAGAGACATATTATATCTTAAATTATAGATAGTTTATCTAAATTTAAAGGTAAATTTTTCAAATTTAAAAAAGTAAATAAGTTTCTTGGATATAACACAAATTGTGTGAGAGGTGCCAAATATACCGGTTTTGGCCACTTATTGATAGTTAAACTTTTGTAAGTATAGCGAAAAATCAAAACCAAACCCAGGTTAAATCAATATATTCTAATGCGCTAGAAACCAATCAATTGCAAAACAACAATTTAATTGTAAAAAACAAAGGTTTATAAAGTGTTTCATCCAAAACAAATTTCTAAAAACTTTCATACAAAGAAATACCTTTCCAGATATTTTGACAATCGCTAAAGATGAAATTACTATTGCAAATTATTTAAATTTTTACTTTTTTGCATTCACAATGCAATGAAAATGAAGTACTTAGAAAAACTCTAACACAACGTTTGAAGAGGTTTTATCATCATGAGTTAGGTAAAGTTGCTGTGACTGTACATTGTTATCCCTTTTTGGGAGTGAAAGCACGTGGGTTCGGGAATCACGTAATAACCATTTGTTGTTCGAGACGGTCGCATTGATGGCAACTATTGAATATTTTCCAAACTACTTGATTTTTTTCTTAAAATCTTTATAGTAAAGCCATCCTGTACTGGGAGCTTAACTCACACACACACACATGAATGTTGGTCCATGGTAGGAATCGAACTCACATGTATGGAAAGTATAATGGTAGTTTGGAAGTATGGATCATTATTATTATATAATTATTACAAGCTGACCCGGCAAACGTTGTTTTGCCATATAATAGTGGACCCGGTCACCAACATCTTGTGTGTGTGTTTATACACCAAAAGTTGCCTACACCAGACAACAGATAGCGCTAGTTACACACTACCAATAAAGGGGCCCAAGCTTGGTCTCTATTACCTACATATAAAAAATTACTCTGTGAAGTAGACTGAGTGTCAGATAACTCTGCGCGACTGGGGCATTTTTGGCGCTAGTTACAGTACATTTTTTTATTCTAAACTTATAGAAAAGATTAGTATTCGATTTTGACCGCGCAGACGTCAGTGATTACATACTCTTTGGAAACGGCAATGGAAGAAATGACAGTTTTGTATCGAAGGTACGACAGTTAAACGATTTTTCATAGAAAATTACAATTTTTACTCAATTTTCCGGAATAATAAGTAGCCTATGTTAGTCTCCAGCTCCCAAACTATCCCCATACCAAATATCACTTCGATCTGTTGCTCCGTTTTGGCGTGAAAGAAGGACAAACAAACAAACAAACAAACAAATAAACAAACAAACAAACACACTTTCACAATTATAATATTATAGTATAGTATAGTATAGTATAGTATATAGTATGGAAGTATGGATTGTGTGTTCGTTGCAATATGTTGGCGCGCAGGTTTGCTAGATGTACAAGAGAAGTCAAAATCAGTCTTTTTAAGGCATACTGCCAGTCAATGTACACCTGCAGCCTGTGGGTCAACTATACGCGGCGAACATACGATGTCCTTCGAGTACAATACAACAACGCGTTCAGGGTGCTGTTGGGGCTGAGACGTTTTTGTAGCGCTTCCAGCATGTTTGCCGAGGCTGCAACCAACGACTTTTATGCTATTATACGCAAGAGGTGCGCGTCGTTATTAGGACGAGTTCGTTCCAGCACCAACAGCTTGCTGAACGCGTTGGCAGATAAGTGGGACTCCCCTTTTCTGCGACATTGGGTAAGTCTGCATCAAAAATTTTAGTGTTGTGTAGATGTAGACAACCACATCTGTTGTAGTAGCCCTATAATAATTAAGAAATCAATTATTGATTTCTTACAAATACGAATAATGTTTCTCCCCTGTAGTTTTATAGTTTACTAACACTAGGTTAATTACCACTTTGTTACTAACACTATGGATGTCTGGTCTGAAAATAAAATTTTATTTATTTATTTATTTATTATTTCCTCTAATATGTATTGTGGAAAATTGGGGTGTCGCAAAGGGTGCGCAACTGCGCATACTAATAATTTTACTGAAAAATGCAATCAAATTGATTTCTGGCGCTTCGCGTGCATGCCACTACCGCAGCACGCTCGCTTCGCTCGCTCAGCTCGCGCTTTATTTTCGCAGTTCTAACCTAATCCAACCGAATATTACATTCACTTGTAATTACTGAAAAGTCCATGCGCACCCTTTCAGTCACTCTAACCGGGTAAGGTCACACCACATTGTCAGGTGGCACATAAAAAGTAATTTGTATCCGTCGCCCCTACTCATAGGCACCGCGAGTCATATAACTATGATTTATGATATGTATGACATATAACACTGCACTAAGTGGTGCACAAAGTAACTGCAAAATCAAAATCAAATCAAAATAAATTATTTTTTATAAATTTAGGTTGCGGTAACAACACTTATGAACGTCAAAGAAGCTACGGCATCGGTTCGCAAATCCTACGGCGGGAGACCTTGCGAGAAGAACCGGCAAGAAACTCGTCAAGGGCAATCTTTTTCTCCCTGTTATATTGCATACAGAGTCGCGTCTATTTACCTAGTTTGTTAAGTGTATGAAAACCTTTGGGAACCACGTAAGTGACATAATAAACGAAGGATATTATTTAGCCTACAGTCAACTGCAAGCTAGAGCCAACTCGCACTTGTGACTTTTAGTCGACCGATAGTTTAGTTAGTCGGAATCGTAAGACGATCGTGATTAAACTGTCGGCCGATAGTTGGGCGATAGTTTAGTTAAATGCAGTGCCCGCGCTCACATAGTCCTTTATTCACATTACCGACCGGCCGATAGTTGTGCTGTGCAATAGCACAGATTACTAAATAGTTACTATGTAAGAGATAGTTCACTCCGTTAAGGCAGTTAAATAAATAGCAACTCTAACTATAACGCAATAAAGTAGAATTCAGCTTGTACGGCGCAGGCAAATTACAAACGGCCACTCGTTGTCGTTGCATCTCTTTCTATCGCATAATATTCTAGCTCTTTCTATGGATTACAACGCCGGCGTTGCCGCCGCGTTTTCGAGCCGACACGGGGAGTGAAATAGGCCTGGCAATAGTTCGATCGAACAACTATCGGCCGATAGTTTGATCGGTCGATTTTTAATCGTCAGTGCGCGCACTGCCATTTAACTCTATACTGAATCCGAGAACGATCAAACTATCACCCGATTAAAAATCACAAGTTAAAGTCAAAGTCAATAAATTTTATTCATATAGATTAAATAAAATTAATGCTTATGAATCGTCCAACATTTTTTTACCTACCACCTGTTATGGACATCTTTTAACTGACAAGAAAAACAGGCGAAAAAAACTCATCAGCTTTAACAGAAGCAACGCATTTACAAAATAATTATGTCGTTGCTAGACAAAATGGTACAATAATAAAATTTATACAAAAAGCTAATGCTTAAGGAAAGTTTTCACATACTTAAGTATAGGAATGTTTTCCTTTTATACATTGTTAGTGTTACTTACTATAATTATTACAACCATGCGTTATGATCATTTAAATAATCTTCTACTTTGTAATAGCCTTTGCTTAAGAGCGTCTTTTTAACATGTTTTTTAAATTTATTCAAAGGCAGCTCGATTACTTCTTGTGGAACTTTATTAAAGAATGCTATGCCTTTTCCCAAAAAAGAGCCTCTACTTTTTTCAAGTCTAAATCTTGGAACGGCAAGCTTATTTTTATTTCTTGTGTTAAAATTATGAATATCACTTTTCTTAGTGAATGAGTCAAGATGTTTCCTAACATATAATATATTCTCGTAGATGTATTGCCCTGCTAAGGTTAGTATATTAATTTCTTTAAACAAAACCTTTAATGAATCGCGGCGGCGGAGGCTGTAAATGGCGCGTACCGCTCTTTTTTGAAGTACAAAAATATTTCCAATATTGGCTGCTGAGCCCCACAACGATAAGTGCGCGATGGCTCTAATAGTTGCACTAGTACCTGCGAAAAGTTTTCATATGTTTTGTCTACTCATAACTACTTACCTATATGTGTGTGCAATCCGCGACAAGAATAAACGTAAACATTCTATAACGTGACGAAACCGTATCTCATTTATCGCACGCACGATGGCCTAATAGGTTGGTGCATAGTGTGTTCCTACGTCTAAGTCTCAAGGTATACGGTTAGCTGAACTCACTTAAGTGTTTGTGTCACGTGGGCGGATAGAGGCCAATATGCCAGTGCCCAATGGCACGACAGCAGAATAGCTAAGCAGGTATTATGTGTCCGCCGCAGACTAAAGCGAGATAACCTGGAACTTGGCAAAGAAAAGGAGATAATCACCTTTCTTTTTTGTAATGTCATTTGCATTTTTTCCACAATAAAAGCGCTCGGCAAAACAAAAGGTCTAAACTGAGAAAGTTCGTAAACCTGTATAAGGCTGTTGTACAGATATGCACAAAACTCGAACTATAATGACATAATTTAAATTATACGGTAGATGCATAGATCCAACTTGACGAATTATTAGATAATGTGTAAAACTTGGTTGTGCTAGGACATAAACATTTGCATGCTGTAGACTTACGGCTAAATAGGTTTAAGTGACTTTTATTCTATATTACCAACTCTGTTGTACCCTATTTAATGCAAATAAAGTTATTATGAATTATCAATTATGAATTATGAACCTCTTTTATAAGTTTGAGGAACATACAAAAATTAAATACCGCACCACTCACAAAACATTAAGGTTTAGACTCTAAGGAGTGCGGAGGCCGATTATTATATGATAAAACAAACTGCATTTTTTAAAATTATAGTTCAACTTTTCAAATAGTCGATAAACTGCGGCTGAAAGAAAAAAGAAAATACAAAACTACACAGTTTCCACTAACAATCTCAAATAAACCCCAATTGCTTTATGTTATGGCGCACAAATCGATTCTACCGTGTTAATTGGTAATACGATCGGCTCGTAACGGCTGGAGTGGCAGTGTGCACCGAGCCTAATCTAGTAACATGTGTTCACTTGTGCTGCTGACGTGTGGAATGTGCCTAACCCCTTAACATGTGGTACTGGAGTGACCATGCCTAATCCACGTAACATAGGTATACTACGAACGTGGTGGCTGTTACCGATCCAGGTCATACTAATATTTGTCGCTTTTCAGGTAATTATAAGAACTTACTTTGTGGTTAATGCTTCTCTTTTAGTATTTCGTCCTCACACTGTTTCTTACGTTATTAAGCTTACCCTTAATCCTATACAAAACTCTTCTGAATTCCTTTTCTATTGCGAAGTAAAAGGTTACTATCTGAGAATGCCAAACAATAAGACCGCCATTTGTGTCTTTGTATTTTTTTTTATTCTTCTTGCTCAATAGGGTATTTGACTGTTGTTGAAATGTAGATATTTAATTATAGCATTCAGAAATGTAACATTATTGAATAACAAATGTGAAAAAAGAAATTCAATCTGTATATAACAAGCGAATTATGAGCTACTTAATTGTGATTTTAGCTATCTCTTTCTAAAACGAAATCTTCTATGGCGAGAGTATGGCGCTACTAGCCTGTGACGTCACTGGCTGGTAGCACTCTCCATGTCTATTTAGAAAGTTTGATGCTCTATATCTCTGAAAATTTGCAAGATATTTGAATATATGTGTTGTTAACATTTCGATAAACATTTTAAGTCAATAATAAAAAATCAGTAAAAAATATACCCTAATTGTATAATGGCTGACTTTGCCTGGCAATGTACTATGGGCAACAGCGTCGCTAAACCAGTTAGACGTAGTATCTGTGCAGTTAGCAACAAAATTAGTGTGCGGGCATATCGCCCCTGCACGAACGTACTTAACGTATGTTGTGTGTGACAGCGCGGCGTGCAAGGCATTATAACCTTAGAAGTGGTTAAAAGCGACGCCGTTGCCCATGTTATGTGCATGTACAATAGAATAATCAATAAATATAAATCTGAAGCTCCTTCGTGCTTTGGATTGGGAGGAATGTTTTCCGCTGGTCCCTGCTGCATCTGCAGCTGTTAACATCCACCTAACCGCATTGGATTCTCATGGTGGGTCATAGTTCATTTTCCTTATCAATCAAAATAAAAAATCAGAATCATTTTTTTTTAATTCAATTATGAATTACAACACTTATGAATGTCAAAGAAGCTACGCCATCGGACCCCATGTCAGGGAGTAGTATATAAAAAAAAGCTACGCCATCGGTTCGCAAATCCTACGGCGCCGGCGGCGGGTGAAATTGCCAGAAGAACCGGCAAGAAATTCGTCAAGGGCAATCTTTTTCTCCCTGTTATATTTCATACAGAGACGTCAAATTGAAAAATGACCTTCACACATTAGTTAGGTCACTTTCCATCACGAATGCCACTACGTGAAAACATTTAAATGGCTGATTTAAATGAAGAACAGTATGACGCAGTACGATTTCATCCCTGCCTAAGATTTTTAAATCCAGTTGGTATCCTGCATCGTCGTTTTTCAGGTAGTTACGATTTTTCGATTATTAGCTGGCTGCGCATTGGACGTACGGATTGTACCGCGCGGCTCAAATTTGGGTGGACAAATCTAGAAATATACTTGTATTTGCTTCAAATGAAACTATTTTTTGTTTGGAATTACATCATCATCATCATGTCAGCCGAACGACGCCCACTGCTGGGCATAGGCCTCCCCCAAGGATCTCCACAACGATCGGTCCTGCGCTGCCCGCATCCAGCGGCGCACCGCGACCGCCACCAGATCGTCGGTCCACCTTGTAGGGGGCCTGCCCACGGAACGTCCGTCGTCCGGAATTACATACTGTTTATAAAAAATAAATTTCAAACGTTCCTAAATAATATATGACTGGTTTTATCATTAATATAGTTAAGTGCAGTGCAGTAAGAGAATCAAAGTCTTCAAATTAATCTTTAAGTTCATTCAACTTCTTTTATCTTTTAACTGTAGGTACTTACTGTTATTTCAGAATGTGAGACCTGACTGTGACGCTTGGGTAAGTACCTTCTGCCAAATCACTTACGCCTGAATTCTCGAACGCAAATCATCTTTGGGAGCGTCTCAAAAGTTCCAAAAGATGATTTGCGTTCGAGAATTAGGGCGTTAGACACCTTAATACTGTAACGAAAAAAGAGAGTGGAGCGAGTCGGTGATGGATTGCTTTCATGCCCAGACAAAGACCCTACATTGAAACCAGAGGGATTCATTTTGCCGTGTAAACTGTGATGCCGTGAAAACAGGGGGGCTTACGGCAAAAAAATATACTTACATATTGACATGGGCTTCATTTGAAATTTGAAGCCCATTATGCCTAAATTAGAAAAACTCCTTTATTTTTGTTCCATATTCAGGCCGTCCCAGAAATAAGGGATATTATTATGAAGGCTACCTAACTTCTTTTAGGGAATAAAATTGGCAGGCAGCATCAATTTGAAACTGATGTTAAACTAGATATAACTTTGCTCCAAGGAAATTATTTGTGTTACAAGGAGTTTGCATGTGATTGAGTTATTCGTATTAGTTACCTACACTCAAAACAAAATTAGAGCCCGACAGGTTTTTCTATTATTAATCTAAGTATACCTAGTAATTTTTTCGTTGGTTATGTAGTTTGTCTGTTTCATATGAATAAACAAAAAACCTACTAAACCGATATTAAAAATCTTTTATCATTAGAAAGCTACAGTCTTCCCGAGTGACATAGGCTATTTTTATCCTGCTTTATCCTGCTATTCCCACTGCCAGCCTAGCATGAGCGGCTTTTATCGACTACTGACGCATGATAAAAAGCCTATATCTTGCTTTAGTGGGGTAAGCAAGACAGCATGACGTATCATATCATATCGCGTGATATAATGATGGTCATGCTAGGCAGGCTGGAACGGGTAACCGCGGGAAGCTACTAGTTCTAACTAATAACTAATTATTTGTTATTAGTGTTCTGGAAATAACTGCACTTCTGGGGTGAGTAGGTATCCAAAAATAACTAAAATATAAGCTGTTGTTTGAGTTAAAACAATTATGTATTTTTATTAATTTATCTTATTTACAGTTCAACGCATCAGCAGCCTGTGTTTCTCACGTAAGTCAATTATTTTGAGTATATTCCACAACTCTCTTGATATAGGGCTTTATTTTAATTAATTTACAGTCTAATCTAACCTAACCAACAAAAATATTGAAATACACACCTAAAGATACTTTCGGTACTTAAAGTCCAATATACAGGGTGTTAGGGGCACCCTTGCAAAAACTTTAACCATGGCTTCAGACCATCATGCTGTACAACGTACAGCATGAATTTATTGTCGGAAATGAAAAAAAAAATGGACTTTTCATACAAATTTAGCAACTTCTCGGGACATTTTGTATGGAGAGTTGATTTTTTTTTCATTTCCGACAAAAAATCTTGCTGTGCGTTGTTCAGCATGAAGGCCTGAAGCTATGGTTAAAGTTTTTGCAACGGTGCCCCTAACACCCTGTATTATTTCCCATTGTTAGATATCTACTAGTTTATGACTGGCAGACTGGAGTTTAATTAAAAAAGACAAATACATTTTTGGACTACAAAATAACTATGTACTTCTCTAAGATAACATCGTAGACAATTTGAGAGTAGTCTTGTTGTTTTTATTTATATTTTAAAACTAGCTTTTCGCCCGCGGGGACTACACGACGTTATCCCGAAAGAATGTGTTATTTTTCAGAGATGAAAAGTAGCCTATGTTTCTCTCCAGGCTACAAAGTATCTGTGTCCCACATTTCAGCCAAATCCATTCAGCCGTTTTGGCGTGATTGAGTAACAAACATACAAACATCTAAACTTCACATTTAAAATATTAAGTAGGAAAGTAAGATAGCATTTCTAATTTACTTGTAACTATTGTTAGAAAACTATTTGTGAAAGTTCGCCTAAGCTTGAAATAATTTTTCAGTGTCATGATATGTCATGCAGTGCTGTTGTAAGTACAAATTAATATTTTATTTTCTTCTTACTAGGCGTAGTTTAAAAAATTACAGAGACAGCGGGAAGTGACTTAGTTTTACGAGTATACATGTAGAAAAGCAGTGATCGAAGTATAAATAAGCTGACAAATGCCGTTTCCTCGTGGACCCACTAATTTGTCCCCCTGGTGGTACCACGAGGAAGACTTAGTCCTCGTGGTTCCACTGAGTGATTAATGCTGTCATTGGAGCCACTAATCTGGCGCACCACCACTGGCGCCAGATAATTTCACCCTGTATAGGCCAGCACATTTTTAGAACATTCAACATTATCATCATCATGTTAGCCGAACGACGCCCACTGCTGAGCAAAGGCAGATATTAATAATAATTTAGAACATTTTAGAACATTTAATGCCCTACGTGAATTGTACCCAAATCAATCAGGGTACCACGAGGAATAAGTCGTCCTCGTGGTTCACTGGTGCGCCAGATTAGTGGCTCCAATCAAAGCATTACGCACTCAATGGGACCACGAGGACTAAGTCTTCCTCGGTACCACCAGGGGGACAAAATAGTGGGTCCACGAGGAAGCAGGGGACAAATGTCACTCGATCCCGCTTTGAGGGCAAAGATCGGCGACAGTATAAATTGCTAACAATGTAGGGATGGCGCAACTGTGAAAGGAAGACTGTTGGAATGTCCTCCTTCCGGACTAGGTGTTGTGAGCCCGAGGACAACTGTTCACTATTCAGCCACTCAGCGGAGTTTTCTTGACGGTTTGTGCCGTAAGCGCGTCGCCGTCCAGATGTCGCCACACATCCATACTAACAAACATTCGCATTTATAATATAATAGTAAGATATATACTACTACGACTGCCACTGGTTGGTGCAATGAAATAGAAAACAAAACATGTATGTGTTCTGTTTGTATTTCTATTGAATCACTCAATTAATAGGAATAACCGCACTAAAATCCGTCTCGAAGTTTGAAAGATGTAAGCGTACAGTCGGCGGAAAGAAACTTTGTTATTTGATAAGTAAATAAATTAATGTAATATACGTATCTAATTTATCCATTTCTTTTCAGTGTAAAGGAGAAAATTGCACTGCCACGGTAATAGTTCTCTAGATCATTTAAGTATTGCTATTTTGTTGTGTGTAGACCAGTTTATATGGGTATGTATCATAATAGCTACGGTTGCTTCGACTATCGTCGAAATAACTACGGTCGATTCACATATTTTCATAATGACTATTGAACAACTCAACCACTGGTCATTTCACCTACGGTTGATTCAACTAACGGGCGATTGTTCTAATGTTCATTTCATCTACTGGTTGTTTCGACTATGGACGACTCGTCTACAGCAAGCAGTTTAATTAATGTTTTATTTTAATAATTTAAAATTTAATATTTGGATATTAAATATTAAAGACCAGACCAGTAGTGATTTCGTCCATTAGTTATTTTAAACATAGGTGTAACGACCAGTAGTTATATTGAACAGTAGGTCTTTTGACCGTAGAAATTTCGACCATAGTCGAAACGACCGTAGTTATTATGATACATACCCGTTTATATTATGCTAAGTGTACATAGTCCTGAGGCAGTAAAGCTATTTGGAACATAAGTGCTGAATTTTTATGGCCCTTACGCGACTTGCTTCCAGTCCCGTTTTATTGTGTGTAGTTTAATATGAAAATAAATATGTCCCTTCACATTACGAGCACTTTACAAATTAAATGTATGAACACATACTATCTGCTTATATTACCTATTATACATATATACAGGGTGTTTGGCAGAATGTTGAAGATACGAAAATAGGGGGTAGGTGGGGGTGGTCTGCTACCTCACCAGCCCCAAAGATTTTACCTAAGCCCATTTTTTTTAAATTTAAGTTTAAGTAATTTCGTAACTTTCATACCTTTAACCCATGTAACTTTTTTCTATATGGACACATCTGTTTTTTATTTAATTTTGTAGCATCTTAATAATGCTGAATATAATCATTAATATGGCGTCAGACTTAAATAAGATGGAATAAATAAGAAGAAGACCACCAACCAAACCGAATACAATATATACCGATACTGGGAATCGAACCCGGGACCTAGGGAAACCACTAGACCACAGAGTTGGTTAATATAGCTTAGTTCTAGAACCTTAGAACGAAATATTCAAGATGGCGGGTTGAAATTTGACATACGTCATCTTGACACATGTAAAATTAATCGTGGAGCGTTTCATAATAAAACAGCGCATAGAAGTTATACAAATATTTAACGAAAATTCACGATCAATTACAAACACTCGTCGAAAGGTCGAAAAATCTCGTAATTACAAGAAGAGGTGATGTCAAATGGCCACCGAGATCTTGCCATCTGATGCCACTGGATTTCTTTCTTTGGAGCTACGTGAAAGATAAAGTCTACGCCAACTATCCACAAAACATAGACAATATAGACAAAATATTCGCCGAGTTATTGGTGTAATAAGTAGCGAAATGTGTGAAATTAGCAGCGAAATGTGTGAAAGTGTCATGAAAAACTTGCACACAGCAAAAATGCCCGTGGCGGCCATTTAGCAGATATTCTATTCCGATAACATTGTACAAGTCTCTTCTTTAAAATAAAATAAAACTACGAAGAAATTCCAATCCATTCGCGTTTTATTGAGACATATTATCATCCTATACCTACTTTTGGGACACCCATTCTATACTAATATAATAAAATTCAAGAACTTCTGGACCGATTTAGAAAATTCTTTGACAATTAGAAAGCTACATTCTTCCCGAGTGACATAGGCTATATTTTATCCCAATATTATCACGGGAACGGGTAACGCGGTAAAACCGCGAGAATCCGCTAGTAATTAAATAAAAAGTAGCTACGAGATTACCAATACCGCTACGCCGCCGCCGCCCGCCGGTTCTCGCTAAGAGGTCTCCAGTCTAAGGATAGCTACTAACTCGTAGCGAGAATCACCTAAGAAACTTCGTAGTAGGTCTACTACGAAGCTTCATATGCTGGGGCCACACTATCGTGATATGCCGATGTTCAACTTCGCTAGAATTGTCGCGAGAATTATTGCATTAAATTTATCGCCATAGTGTGGCCGCTCGATCGCAAAAATTCTCGCGTTAATCACCACTCCAGCTATACTAAGGCATACGGGGCGTAGTGAATTCCGTAGTAAAATTATCGCTTTAATTATCGCGATAACGTGGCTACACTGTGGTGGAATATGGCATATCCCGTTTATTATCGGCGTACCTATTCCACTGTTTTTTCCGTTTGGACAGATTTTCGTTTCGACAGATTTTGTTTCGACAGATTGTTGTTTCGCCAGATTTTGTTTCGACAGATTATCGTTTCAACAGCATGTCACTTTGTTATCTCAAATGTACAGTTACGTACAAACAATTTCACTCAATCTATCAATACTTGTGATTGTACTTTTGCTCTCGAAACAAAAATCCGGCGAAACAAAAATCTGGCGAAACAAAAATCTGGCGAAACAAAAGTCCGACGAAACAAAATTCTGTCGAAGCAAAAATCAGTCCAATCGGAAATAACCGCTATTCCAATAGTGTGGCCGCAGCATTAGTGATTCCCGCTACGAGGGTCGGTGGTGATTTTACCAAATTGACATCGCTGCTTCGCTGTGTATAGTCCAAGATCCCGGAATCGCAAGACATCACTTATTATTGTCTAACGCATGCAATGTGTGGAACTCAGTTGTGTTGATGTGTTTTGAGTGTAAGAATACGTCGTGATATCTGGGCGCCCCAGGATCTTGCTCTATTACTTTTACTTGTTTATTAGGAAACTGACAAAGAAAACGAAATACGTATAGAATTGAACCCCTGATGCAAGTATACGAGTACCTACAATGCGTATGAGTTTCCACAGTCTACGGAGTTTTAGGTCAAATTACAAAGTGCAAGTTCTTACTTTTTTTCAAGGCCCTTATATTTCTTTATTATCAACTAGCGGCCGCCCGCGGTTTCACCCGCGTGGTTCCCGTTCCCGTGGGAATATCGGGATAAAAAGTATCCTATGTTTTTCCTTATTACATCAGCTACCTGCCAGTGAAAGTCCCATCAAAATCAGTCTAGCCGGTTCAGAGATTAGCCGGAACAAACAGACAGACAGACAGACCGACAGACAGACAGACAAAAATTGTAAAAAATGTTATTTTGGTATATGTACCGTATATATAATCATATGCATATAGTAAAAAGCGATTATTTTAATATTACAAACAGACACTACAATTTTATTTAGTTGTATAGATTTATAAGCGTATTTTAAAGTATAAAAAAAATGAAGACACACTATATTTGTTGTGTGCCTACTGATTTGCTGAATTTAATTCTAAATAATGATTATTACTGAATAATAAACAATTGTTTTTCATTACTATCTTCAGCTTTTTCTTTCTAAGTAATTAGTAAAAAACCGACTTAACAAGGATTAGTGAAAAATTAGCATCAAATTACACAAAAAAGGCTTACTGACAAGTTTGTTCTGCCCCTCAAAAGGGTACGCATAAAGGCCTGTGTAGACGAGGGATTTTTGTCCGACGACGTAAATTTAAAAGTGGCTTCTTCCGCCGCGAAATCTATATAGTAATTTTGGTTGGTGGTAATACTTGTTCTAAGTCCGCTGGGCTAGCTAAGCTACCACCATCTTATTCTTAAGCCCGTATTCTAGAACGACTGATCTCTTCTCAAGTACAGTTAGAAAGGGACGCAAATACATGCAACGACTACATTCATCCCTTTCTAACTATACTTGAGACGAGATCAGTCACGCCCGAATTCTCAAACGCAAATCATCTTTTGGAGCGTCTCAAACATCATGGCATCTCTTTCATACGTTTGACATTTAAAGTGACAGGGCGATGGTTGAGACGCTCCCAAAGATAAGTAGCGTACGAGTATTCGGGCATTAGTCTGCCGCCATAATAACGATCGAATCTGAACTTTCAGCATTGTTGTGTTTCGGAAGTTAGAGATAAAATAGCCAGTTTCTCAGTGATTAAGGATTCCGGGAGTAGTGCGCTTCCACCATACGTGCGATTCCACTTATCTTCATTTAACATCAGGACTGATTAAGGCACAGCGCTTCCCCGTTGTGGATAACTAAAAAAAACTGCAGGTTAGACTCCGGGAGTGGAGGCAGAAGTGAAAAAGGCTCCCTAGACTTTTTCACAAAAAAAAGGTTTTTCGACAAAAAAATAAAAATACGGACTGGATTTGAACCGAGGTCTTCTGGCTTCAATGCAGCTTGTTTTCTAACTGAGCTATCACAACTTTGGAATCGATGACGAAATTTGCCTTCGTATTCTAATGACATTGTAACAGTTTATCGATCAGGGTGCCTACCATCAACTCTTATAGCGGTTTTGTTTAGGACCTAAACTGATCTGCTTCGCTTATTCGTACCACGACAGCTTAATATCAATGACAGCGATTCAGTGATCATTCAATGACCTTTCACAGCCGCTAAGCTGTCAGATCTCTAATTTTACTTATAACTCGGCCAAGCTGACATGACACCTACAGGTTATACCCGTCCCTCTCACTCTCCGGGCATGACAGAATCGAGTGAAAGAGACGGGTAGAAGAAATAAGGACACAAATCGTTCGGTCATTCACATTTAGCAATTCATTTGCGATCCAGTTTTCAGAAGGTCGTAGTACGAAAGAAAGCAATTCATTTTAGGAACCTATTCTGCATCGCGCTATTTTTGAATCGCTGTCTTAAAGTTGATGGTAGGCACCCAGGTCACGTGTCCGTCTGACGATCTGACGGTCACGTGATCCTGACGCGAGTTTAAAATTTTTTACCCATCACAAAAAGTGCACAACGCCGCTAAAGAATTTTTCACTTCAAAAATATCTAGCCAAGAGGCAGGAGCACATGAGTACTATCAGAGAGACGACTGTCATACAGCGTATGTCATGTCATTCCACTGGCTGAGCTGTCATAAACCGGTTTTTTCCAGTCACGCCGTGTAAACACGCCAGTGACAAGCAGCCAGTAGAAACGCACACATGCGCAGCATGCTTGTAGTAGTGTAATCAATGCGCACCGTAATATGAAGTAAAGTCTCTGTTATACTATGCGATTATTATAAGAATAGGACGGGTTGTTGACAAACTTCACTCTGAAAAGGTACAGTTCGCAAGAAAGTGCAAAACAATATGAAAATAGTTTATTTTTTATTTTGGCAGAAGGTGGTTTGGGTATTGCCACTTTCAAAACGAAGTTTTTTATTTTTTAAATCCACCTACTTCCCTTTTTCTTCGTACACAACTTTACTGCTCATGCCCTTCGTTATGCCGCCGGCGCCAGACATAGCACAAACATTTGAACAAATGTTTGGATACATGTGGTATTAGAGTATTTGTTCAAAGCTTTGATAAAATACTAGAACATATTTCTACAGTACTTTGCAATGTCAGAAGGAAAAGTCTTCAATGTCCTTGTAGCAGTAGCAGCTCAAACCAGCGGGACAATGATTCTCAAATGTGTGGAATAGAAGAGGTGGAATAACATTAGCAAGCATAATGTGTTGTGTTTTGATTTACAATGAGCCGTTTTCTAGAAAAAAAAGGTACTGTAATCACGCGCTAGATGGCGTACTAATCACCAAAAATTGCTGACTGACACTCACTCTAGTGATTATCCTCTCTCTGGGATGCACATGAGTTTGGTTGGTTTTACACTTCCATCATAGAAAAAAAATCCTGTCACAGCACAAAGTACCTTTGTATATGTCACAGTAAGCTAACCGTTATTAAATAACATTATTTATTTAGAGAAGAAAATTTATTTAAAATCTACGTACCTACCTTTAATAATCCTACTAATATTATAAATGTGAAAGTTTAGATGTTTGGATG
This sequence comes from Crambus lathoniellus, assembly GCA_949710035.1. NCBI lineage: Eukaryota > Metazoa > Arthropoda > Insecta > Lepidoptera > Crambidae > Crambus > Crambus lathoniellus. Next base: position 899,118 of record OX453312.1, read on the forward strand.
TTTGGATGTTTGGATGTTTGTTACTCAATCACGCCAAAACGGCTGAACGGATTTGGCTGAAATTTGGAACACAGATACTTTGTAGCCTGGAGAGGAACATAGGCTACTTTTTATCCCGGAAAAATGTCACATTCCGGCGGGATAACGTCGTGTAGTCCACGCGGGCGAAGCCGCGGGCGGAAAGCTAGTGTAATAATAATGCGAGCCTGTGCCGTTGTTTCGTGTCAAAATAAAGGTGTTAATGCATTCCCGTCATTTTCGTCAATGAAAATTTGAAACGACTGTGGATTAAAGCGATTAGAATAGATATTGTGTACATAGAAAAATTGGATGGCATTTACGCAAATTTTCATGCGTATAATAATATAATAATCATAATACTAATTGTGTGTGGTTGTGAAAAAAAAATAAGAAATGGCTGTACAGTCCATGACTTTTGTCTGCCTTCATAAAAACAAAGCATGGAGTTTTTGACAAGTCGATTCCAAATTATGAAATGCCATCTAGTGAAATTTTTTGTACCATGCCCTGAAAACGGCTCATTAGCGGATTCACGAAAGGCGCCTCCCCGAGTGGCTAGATTGAATCGTTCCCTGTGATACCGATACCCGGCGCACCCTGGTAACAGCTAGATTCTGACGAATCTAACTTCAATCAACGTGCAGACTCTAGCTGGCCAATCCTTTTACCATGATAGACCAATTCAATTTTTCACGAGACCCCCAATTTACCCATTTTATTGTAAAGTCGATTATTACATTATTTTCATAACTTGAAATCCTGTTTTATTTAAATTCTTAAACCAGTAAATAGAATCAAAATTCAATTTATTCTGTGTTATTGAAGCATCAGAACAATGTATGAAAAAATGGTTTCAGTTAAATATCACAAAATTTTAATTTGATTGAGATTCAAATTACCTGATCATTTTCGTAAAAGCATACTTTCTTGAGTCCTATACTTTCCGAAAAAATCAAGTTAATGATTTGTATAATTATTATCTGCAAATTATACATATGTTTTGGTTTGCACGAACATCATTATTTATCGTAAGCTATGACATGATCAGTCACGATAAATTTCTTTTTTTGCACACCATACTGAAGTGAAGTGAAGTTAGTTTGACAGCATTTTGACAGCTTGACGTCACAACATGGCGGCGTCTCTATCCTATTCTTATATTAATCGCATAGTACGTAGTTTTTTTTCCTCTGTGGCAGGAGCTTCATGGGCAGAATAACCTTTGTTTGCGTAAAGCTGGTAGCGAATGTATATAACTACTTTCTCCCTCCCCTATCCCTCGTCTGGGCAGGCCTTAATGATCAAATTAGTCACTGGCAACTTAGGCTTATTTTAAACTTTCTCAATGGAGGTTTGTGATTTCTAGAATTTAAGCCTTTTTTCCATTTCACGATCTCCGTCCGAAGGTTTTTTTTTTATCCACAACGGGGTAGCACTTAGCCTTCATCACACTTGATGTTAAGTGGTGATAAGGCTGAAGATGGAAGCGCACTACTCCCGGAATCCTCAATCACTGAGGAACTGGCTATCTTACCTCTCACTGCCGGAACACAATAATGCTGAAAACATCATTGTTATGGCGTCAGACTTAGATAAGATGGTGGTAGCTAGCCAGGCGGACTAAGAACAAGTCCTACCACCAACCAAACCGAATACAATATGTACCCCCACTGGGAATCGAACCCGGGACCTCTTGGTCTGAAATCGGTGGTGTGAACCACTAGACCACAGATGCGGTTAAGGTGGCGCTATTTCTGAGGTCTCGGGTTCGGTTACCGATCCTATATTGTAAAAATAGTAGATTGTACAACAAGTGCATAAAAGGTACCATTTTACCCGAGACGTATATATCCATCCGAGCCGTAGGCGAGGGTGGATAGTCAATTCGAGGGTAAAATGGGTTTTATGTACGAGTTATACACTCTGCTTTTCACTTCGAGTGTGAGGAAAATAAATAACAATATTGCAAAAAAGAAAAAATAAAGACTTCGCCATATTGGCGGGAAGACTTTCTTTTTCTTTTTTTTTATACCTACGGGCATTGGCAGCACAGTGACTTTAGCATAGATCGTAGTCCATAATACTCTTGAAATACTTATTCCTTAGAAAACTCATTAATTTTGCCTAGTTTTATTAATTTAATAATTTAACATGGATTATTATGTACAAAATTTAAGAAACAGAATGAAATACGTTAGGTATTAATAAAGTTTATTTAACGAAATTTAATTGCGTGTGTGACTGTTTACCTGACGACCTTTGTCTTAAAGTCTGAGACTTAGACGAAGATTTTACTTTATGCACTAGAGCATAAAAAGCGATTTTATGCCGCCTATACCCAACATAAACACGAACTTTACGAGCATGAGAAGTGAAAAAATACTTTTCTATTTTCTCGTGTCTGTGTGAATGATATGTGTTATGCACGTCGTGTTTTATACCAAAATACAAGTACTTAAGCTTACTTAATTTGGGACCAGATAAATATTTTATGTAATGTTGTCCATTTTTTTCTTATCTGTCTACAGTGCGAAGGCGAGTTTTGTATGGCTGGAGTAAGTATCAGAAGTTACGAGGAAGAATACGAAAGTATAACTTGGCGTAACTAGAAATCACAATTGCGTAAGTATTCATAAATGATAAATCGTTGTAATAATTACTTTTGCAGTGTATGGGAACGGGATGCCATGCTAAAGTAAGTATAGTTAGGTACCTATAGACATATTTATCTATAAAAATTAAATGAATGTTGCTAAGCGCCAAACTTGAGAACGGCTGGATCAATTCGGGTATTTTTTTTAACACATACCTATGAATAAGTAAAAAAAGGTTAATTTTTCATTTCATGTTTTAGTGTATCGGCGTATCCTGTGAAACTTGGGTATGTATTTTTTTGTTGTTCATCAAAATAGTTGTATAACTTTCAAGTTACACACACATCACTACATAGTATAAAACAAAGTCGCTTTCTCTGTCCCTATGTCCCTTTGTATGCTTAAATCTTTGAAACTACGCAACGGATTTTGATGCGTTTTTTTTAATAGATAGAGTGATTCAAGAGGAAGGTTTATATGTACTTTTTATCCCGATATTCCCACGGGAACGGGAACCACGCGGGTGAAACCGCGGGCGGCCGCTAGTACAACAATAAATATACAACTATTTTGATTTTCATTATATTTTTAGTTGTACTTAGTTCATTTTGAAATCCATACTAATATTATTAATGTGAAAGTATGTTTGTTTGTCCGTCTTTCACGTCAAAACGGAGCAACTGATCGACACGATTTTTGGTATGGGGATAGTTTGATAGGTGGAGAGTGTCATAGGCTACTTTTTATCCCGGAAATATATTACATTCCTGAGGGGTAACGTCGTGTAGGCCACGCGGTTGAAGCCGCGGGCGAAAAGCTAGTACAATAAATAATTATGACGTACCCAAAGCACGAAAAACTATCGTTCTTTTAATGCTCAAAGTGCTGCTTGGAATTTTAGTTCCTTATACGACCGAAGGCGCCTGGTTTTCATACAAAAACGTTCACGTTTACGAAAGATTTTTGTGATTGGGGAACTGACACTTTTAATTTTATACACAACGGGGTAGCACGTAGCCTTCATCACACCTGATGTAAAAGTGGTGATAAGGCTGAAGGTGGATGCACTACCCACGGAATCCTAAATCACTGAGGAGATGGCTATCTTATCTCTAACTGCCGGAACACAATAATGCTGAAAGCATCATTGTGACCTTCTTTTCAAAAGTCAGTTCTGTATCCTACCTATAACAGTCGGCGACTTCATAGTTACTTGTTTAACTTATATTGTTTCAGTGCAAAGGAAACGAATGCGAGCATCACAACTTACTCTGGCGACGGTATATGTTCTTAAGTTTACTTTGAAGTTCTTTGAAACGATTTCTAGTGAGAAATTTATAGCTGTGTTTGAACGCAAACTTTATTAATATTTATATCAATGTTATGTGTTTGTTTTATTTGACCCAGAAACTATGGTGTCAGTGCCCTGCAATACCTTTCCTGTAAAAGGTGACTTAAGCTAGGTCTACGAGAGTGACTTTTGACCGAGACGTTGACCCGTTCGCGACCTTCAATCTGTACACGGACATGTCACAACTTTTCACAACAATTAAATTGAAAAGAGAATATAAATAGACGACCTCTGTGGCTAGGTGGGAACTTTAAGTGTGTACTTACTGGTTTTCATGGTGCCGCTATACCATGGTAGGAGTTACCAGGGTAGTAGTTGAGAATTGGGGGTTCTGGATCATCCGTAGCTCCAGAACACCCCAATTCTCAACAAAAAGATCAGTTCCAATGGTGTGACGTCTATTCAAGAAGACGGTGTCTATTCAAGAATACGACGTCTATTCAAGAAGACGACGTCTATTCAATAAGACGACTTCTATTCAAGATGACGACGTCTATTCAAGAAGATGGTGCCTATTCAAGAAAAGGACGTCTAAGCAATAATACGACTTCTATTCAAGAAGATGACGTGTATTCAAGTAGACCTATCACTCCAAGGAACTTTCGTATTGTTTGATATGTCCAAACCTTTATATTAAAAAAACTGGGTATTCACGCAATAAAACCAATGCATTTTATATTTATAATATCATTTTATTTTCTAGACACCACAAACTTAAACAAGATACATTTTTTAAAGCACATATATTACTATGATATAAACAACTGTGAATACATGTAGAAATAGAATATTTTTCATGAAGCGTTTTTAAATTGGGACAATTAAAGTCCTCTAAATTAACATTATCGCTTTCTAATATTTCTTTTAACCACAACATTTTTTCTAAGCCTTTAGTAAACACTCGCTTATTTTTTTAAAAATTCAATATTATAGACTTATAATTTAAGTGAGGCACAAAGCCTTCATTCCACAATATTCCTCTGTTTTTTTCTATCCAATGTACATGCAAACGTTCTTTCTTAGTCAAATTATAGAATGGATAAGGTGGTTTTACTAATAATACTATCATGCGCTCTTTACATTTGATAGCTATTTCCTTTACTATAAATTGATTTTGTTCAGTCTTGAAACCTTGAACATCAACGATAGCATTCATGACAACTTACGAACAATATTACTCAAGGGTCTATATTCAAAAAGTCGATCGTTTATGATCAAACAGTAAGCAGTTGTGTTGTCTGGTAAGTCTTCGCTGCACTCGATTTCTAACCGAACGTCAACTGGCCCTGTTTTTATTGAATCGTTTTGACGCGCACAGTCTATTACAAATAGCGGGGCTGTTTCTTTAAATTGGTGCAAATCAAGCATGGGATCGATGCTCGAGTTGTAATAAGACTGACGAAATTTTGCATACATTTCATATAATATACTATATTTTTCTTCTTCAAATTTCAAGTTCAGTGAGTCATAGGGAAAATATTGTGAATTTAAAAATAACTTGATATTATTAATTTTGCAATGATCGAATACGGAGGAGCTTTTAGATGTATTTGTTTTTCTGTCAGTCTGCATACCAAATATTACGAATCTTGGTTTTTCCATCTGAGACGCTGTTTTAATTGACCATGAATGTTTTGTCGTCTTTGGTAATAACGGATATTCATACAAATCCCAATTTCTGAACGCTAATTGTATTGGGCGGTCTTTTTCTAAATGTTTAAGCAATGACAATCTGTCTCGGTCGGAGACCCTTATATGTGGTACGCGCCATTGAACTTTTTGAATATCAATTTCAACTTTATCATTTTTTCCCATCATTACACTATTAAATATCGAATTGCTTCTGTGTAGTATAAGTTCATGTCTACAGTTTACAATAATTTTGTTGTAGTCTTCAGCAAACCCTAAAAGTTTGTTCAGTGGAATTATAACATTAAAGTAATTATGTTTCTGTTTAGTTCCGTCAACGTTCCAACCCCATACAGCAGCCACTTTACTTTCTCCTTGATTCATTGATATATACGATTTCATTGTAGTTGTAATGCCAGCATTTTTAATACGATCTATTTCAATACCATTAAGTTCATATTTGACATCTTGAAAAAGATACGAGATTGGGTTGTTAATGAAATTTATTTCTTTATGATTTAGTTTTCCTGCAGAGTCTTTTTCTGTTACATTCACAAGACCTTCAATATAAATTGAACTGCCTGATGGTAGCACATATAAATCTTGTTGGTGAATGGGTATTCTAATTTCATCATTTTCTTTAAAACTGTTATTGTATGGATTGTAGCTATGGATCTCATAGCTTTCAATAGAGTTGTCATGTTGAGGTAAGTCCAATATTTGCAGCATTTTATACCTTAAATCCGAGAGCCACAAGAAACTTTTTGTTGATATTCGTGATTTTTTGTATTTCTCGAGCACGTCTGTTCCCTTTCGATATTGATCGAGAAATATTGTTTTTTATTTTATCGTTGGGGGTTTTATTGAAAATAATCATTATAATTCTAGATATATGTAAACACACAACTGTTTCCAATTAAAAGTCCAAATGTTTTGTGAAGTTAAATTTACAATAATTCTATTTATATGTCGCATTAAAGCAAATCATAAGTAAGATAATATTAAGACAAAATAACTTTCATCGTTACTATTGTTAATAATTGTATCAGTGAAGTAACCAAAATGATTGAAGAAATTTTAAGCATAAATGACCACAATTATATAAATTTGAGCCTTGAAGATTGTCATAACTGTATCGTACATTTTTCTCATGTCCCACGTATCTTAAAAATTCTTTAGGTGGTTTCAGATTTCCATAACTATCGAAGTATTCAATGTGATCGCAAATTTTTCCATAGGCTACCCAATGAGTACCAGAATTTTGTGCAGAATCTAGATTGATGATCCCACATTCCATAAGAAGCGGCTTCTCTGGTAGTTGATCTCGCATAAATACACCACGAAAAAAAGGTATATTTTTCGAGAACTTTATTATATCCAAATTTGTTAAAGCTCTTCTGGGTAGCCGGATGTTTAGTTTTTTTGCTTAGTAACATAAATTCCTAAACCGTCTTTGTAAGGTTTGAGATGTAGCCCTTTTCCTATACAATATGCTTCCATTTGTTGGTTATGTCTTTTCAGTTCAGTAAGTTGCTTCTTTGCTGCTTTATATTCATTAATGGCTTTTGTAATTCCAGCAACACCACCAACTATACTACCTGTAGCAGATAGACCTGCAAATATTGGAATCAGAGGTAGAAAACCTCCAGTTTTTGGTACTGGTATAACTCTTGGCAGTCTTATTGGTATATCCGATGCCAATTCTTGGGCAGCTTGGTAAGCTAATTTAGTCAAAATTTTCTTGCACTTTGGTTTCAATTTACGAATATGTATTTTGGTTTGCGATACTATACCATTGAATGTTTTTTTTAGTGCAGCCACACCTGGTGACACTTTTGTATTTCTTTTCATGATCAAAGGATCATTTTTATCGTTTTTTGAATCAGAAAAGCGTCTTTTAGCTTTCATAATATAAGAAATTTTTATTATTATTTTAGATATTATTGGTACAGGAGTCTTTATACTATAAAAGTCAAATTACTAATGATAAACAATGACAATGTTAGTAAATTAAATACGATATCAGCCATACATTCTACAAAACATTATTTTTATCAATCCAACTATTTTCACACCGTGGTAGTCCTAGCCATTTGACGTATACTTTATTTCCTTTTCTTTTTAAAACTTTTTCTACAAGATATATATCAGGGTGCTTAGTCTTATTTATTTCTTGAGCATAAAAAGTTCCCAAAATAATCTGTCCCTTGCTATCTTGCAATAAATACGTTGTAGGATTAGTATTTTGTACTTTCCGGATCTTAAATATTTCTGTCGACCAATTAGGAGTAAACCCTTTCTCGAAAATTCCTTTGTATTTACTTATTCTAACAAAATCACCTGTTTGAAATCGTTTGCATTGTATCTTCTTTTTAGATTGCGCATTGCTTACATATCTTTTGATTATAGTTTTTTTATTGTTGTGATTAATTGATACCGGTGTTTGTCCGACAGTTCTATGAAAAGTGTGATTGTATTCATTAAGTTTTCTTTCGAGTGTTCCATCCACCCATTTATAATTTCCTTTTAAGCTAAACTCTTTGTATAATTTACTTTTTAACGTTCTTATTAATCGCTCTACAATAGAAGCTTTCTTTGTAGAATATGTGGAATAATGATTGATGTTATATTTTTCAGTAATGATTCGAAACATATTATTATAAAATTCCTTTCCTAAATCTGTCTGTAAATTTTTTGGGATGCGCCCTTTTTTTAATAAATTATGAAATGCTTCCGAAACAAGCACTTTGGTTTTTTGTTTAAGTTTTGTTGCCCATGCAAACTTTGAAAAACAATCTATAACAACTAATATGTATTTGTAATTAGTATTAACGCTTGATATTGCTTGCATATCCATTAAATCTGCTTGCCAAAGGTCGTCTATGTCTTTTAGTATGACGCGCCTTCGAGGAAAATTAAACCTAACATTTTTATGAATTTCATTTACGATATCGTGTTTGCTCATAATGTTTGCTTAATTTTCCTGAGATTTCTTTTATTTCTATGTCTTTTTCAACCTTGTTGATTCTCTCTTTTAAAGTTAATATTCTATTTAAAATGTTTTCTATTTTACAAGACAAATTACTTGCAATTTTATCAACATAATTTTTATAAGCAATTTCAGGATTTTCACTTTCTTCGATGAAACGTTGATTTTGTATACCCTTTTCTTCATGTGCTTCGCTAATAATAATAATATTATTTAAAAAGTTTTTGTCTGTCATGCTTAATGTTCTAGTGATAACTAACAATTTATTGGCAACTTCAAGGGTTTTATTCTTTTATTATTCCCGCTTCTTTTAACTCTTCAATGATTGATACAATCTCATTATCGTGAATATTATTACCAGCATTGTTTGAGGCAATCAGGAGCTTTAACCTTTCAACTAGTTCATTAGGATCATCCCAGTACACATAATCTGTATTTCTTTTGTAGTTTTTAAATAGTGGTAAGTAACCACCAATTTTTTTTGAGTTTTTCAGCTTAGAGTGACTTATCTTTGCTTTTTTCGTAAACAATGGCTTTATTATGCGTCTATATTTTAATCCTTTGTCTCCTTTTATTTGACCTTTTGGGTCAAAGTCTCGTTTGTGCGCGTTTGTCATATTAAGTACATCTTTATATACATTTTTATCTTCTTCAGTTATCAGGTTAAAATTTGGTTTACCACGTGTTAAAAGCTCTTTTAAACCTGGGGTTAAATTATATTGTTTTCCGTTTATAGTAAAAACGTATTTCTTTTCTGCATTTTTATCATTAATTACTGCAGACAGATGAATGCTTTTATTACCTATTAATAACTTATTATTTTCACATCGTATACCGAAGGGAACGTTAATCTTATCATACATATTCATCACATCTTCTTTTCCAAGAGATTCCAGTGAATCGTTTGATTTAGGACTTTCCTCAGCATTATCAAAATATTCTGAGTCATCATAACTGGATGAATGTTCCGGTACTAAATTCTCGAAATCTTGATACTCTGCGGATGAATTCAGTTGAGTAACATTTTTGCTGGAGACATTTGTAACTGGAAATTCTTTTTCTTTTATGAGGGTTGCTAGAGGATCGATAATAGGTTTAAATACTTTTTTGTATTTTATATTAGCTTCATCTTCTGCATTTTGTATCAATCTAATTTTGTTTTTTATATTATTCACAGAATTTATCAGTTGCTCTTTAATATCTACATTCATTTTTGCAGATAGCGTATAAGCAAATTTATACGCAAGTGTCGTTTACAGGTACTTAAAATGAAGTGATAAAACATAAACAAAAAATCACATTTATATGATCTCCTTAAAAATAAATAAATGTATCAAAACCTTTTCTATATCTTCCTTGATTTATTGCACTATCTTTATTTATCAATAAAAAACTGAATTGATCACGCCATATGGTAGAACAAAGTTGTTTAAATGTATACCACTCTATATCCGTGTTGACATGCTCATTATAAATGTGTTTAAGGTTACGATCATCTTGTTTGAAAATAATCAGTAGATTAGCATTATCTCGCACCAGCTGTTTAGGTATTTTGGAATAGGTTTGAGACAAGTAAAAACAGTCTATCTGTCTGTGTCGTCCCATTGCGAAGTAATTCCGAATGTTTGATTGATTTTCGCACACAACATCATCAAAAATCATAATGGAATTAATCAGTGCATCGTTGGGGTGAAGAACTTCTTTATTATCATGATAAATAAATAGCTTTGCTTCTGGTATTTTTTTCATAACTTGTTTTAGAAAAAAATACTTTGGTTGGAATGCTGTCTTTGAATACAAATAAATATGTTTAAATTTAACTCCATTTTTGTGTAACAACAAATTCACCATGACATTAGTTTTCCCACAGTTAGAAGGACCACACATTAAACATCGAATTGTATTAGGTAAGAGTGTGCTATGTTTTATTGCTTGTGCTCTGTTTTCTATTTTTATATTATTAACTTCCAGAGTCTCGGGTTGCTTAATGAACTTCATTTTAAATTGTGAGCTTATTAAATGTAAGTAACCTATATTTATATAGGAAACGTTATTTCTTATATGCATAGTTTTGGCGACATCTCTTTTTAGTTCAATCTGTTGTATTAATAAAATGTATATGTTGCGTTAATGACGTAATATCATATCAAGTTAAAAGGTTTGCTTTATCTTTCTGATAGTAATGTATTTGAGGAGTAAAAAAAAAAACTAATATTTGTATTTTGATACATATTTATTTATCTATAAATGACGCTCAGTTGTATAACTACATAATGTTTAACTGTATAATTCTTAATATCTAAATAATAAAAGTTTACAAATTTAATTAGGTACTATTTTAAGATTAACAGCACATTATTGTATATAAAGGTATAACACTCCTTGTGCAGTGTAAAAATATATTATCATTATTTTTATTATAAACTATAAGTAAATACTCTTTCTTGCCATTCATACTGCTGTTGAACATAATATAATACTATCTATACTTTCAACACTTAAGACAAAATTATGAAAATGTCTTATCATTTATCAATCTGATTATTTACAATTATAAACATTATTCAAAATATTAAAACTGAACCGCATGAGTAGCATTATGAAATTGTATTACAATGCCCCCAAGGTAACGTGTCAGTCTTGTTTGATAGTATTTGTCTTTTGTCGTCATTCCCATTTAATACAACTTTATTTACTTGTTGTGAATACAAAACATGCTTTATCGATCTTATTAAGTTCATTTTATGCTTAATTGTTTTATTATTATATAATGCTTCGCTGTAATTGCCAAGCTGAAGCTTTTTAGTAACTGTTTTTGTTATGCCTTTAGCTTTTTTTAGCGTAGTTTTTACACTTTTCAAGCAGTAAAGTTTAGCCCTCAAACCAATAAACTCGGAAATTACAGAACCCCCAAGTTCATCTTTAAACAGCCCAGGGACTTTTGCGTTAACTTGAGGAATACCATAGGGATTATCCTCAGCGAAATTACTTGTATCATATTCTTTTATATTTTTAATCATGTCTTCATAAAAGTTTTCAGTTTCAATTAAATACAAAAGACTGTCTGTGTCAGTGTAACATAATTTAGCTCTCTCATTATATTTCTTTCTGATGAACTCATAATGGAATTGATATAAATGTTGTTTTGCATACTCCAACACCGTGAAACCAATGTAAATAGGCTTGTCTAATAATATTTTATCTGGATTCAATTGAATAGCTACAAAATTTTCTGAGAATATTGAAACACTTTTAAGATTTGGTTGTGAAATAAGTTTTTCAGCTCCGATACATTTATTAGTCCTGTTATTGGTATCATTCCACTGTGTTATTAATTTTACGCTGGCTTGTTTGCGCTTGTTTTCTATTGTTTTGCCAAAAACAGCGTTATTTAAAAGCTTGAAAAAATCTCTTTGAAATTGAGATGTAGACTCTTGTCTTAAATACGTATTTAAGTCGATATATTTTTGTAAAAAATCATCTTGTCTAAATTTGATGACTCGATGAATTTTTTTTAAAATCAATCCGTGAGTCAAACATTGTTTCAAGTGTACGTAGTGAATCACATAATAGTATTTGTCATACAAATTAGCTATTAATTTTTTTGTCCTTCCTCCAGGGGGGATAAACTTTTCTTGCGCAAAAGGTAAGTCGCTATGTGCATTATGATATTGTTCTGGATAACTCAAATCTACTTCTAATATATAACCATAATCAGCATCATCTGATATTTTCATTACGTCAAAACTTGAGATTTCGTTAATGCTTAATAATTGAAATTCTGAAACTGGCATTCTTTTTCTCATAGCATAACCGTAAAGGTTATTACAATCAAGGTACACTAAATAACTCGAAGGTTTTGTATCTTGATAATTCGGAAGGTATTTATTATTCGCTTTTGCATGTCTCAAAGTACACTGAGCTAAACCTCCGCGAATTCCCTTTTCAAGTAACTGATATATTTCTAAATTATATATCAATTCTAAAGTTACTCCAGTACATAGAAGCATTGCATCCCAGCTTAAGCTTGGTGCAGATACATAATATGCGGGATCAAGACTATAATGTTGCAAACTCGTGTTTCTAAAGTTTTCGAATATGTCGCAAAGTAGTAACACATCACACTTCAAGTATAAATCGGTATATTCTCCAAGAGATTTAATATTGAATTTATGCCAAACTGCTTTTACATGTTCGTATTCGACATCGGTAATACTTTCATTCTTTAAAGTGTTATAAAAACAATCTTTGGAGGGAAGAAATTTTTCATCATATTTTGACCAAGAATTAACGTATTCGTAAGGGTAATAACCTTTTTTTCTTAATAATTCAAGACCTTTCTTGTTGCTAAATTCTCTTGATAAATTCGTAAAATCTTCCAAGTTTAGATTTTTACATAGTTCATCTAAGCTCGAACTTAAAAATTGATAAGAATCAATAAACTTTATTTGTATAGATTGTGTATTGTCTTTAGATTTAATAAATTTCATAATTGTAATATATTTTTCTTTTGTTTTAGGTATTATTTTGATAGAACCATTATACATTGCTAACTCTTTGATAAATAAATGACAATCGTAACCAGATAGGTTATGAAAAACAACAGGGATAAATGAACACATTGTATACATCAAATTGCAATGAGAATGTGCTGCACCTCTGTATTCTGACGTAACATGGTCATGGTCACGAACTTTGTCACCCAATAGCAAATGTTTACAAATATGACATGTCGTAGCGTTCATATATTCATTGCTTTGCTCTACTGTTAATTGTTTCATTGGTCTATTTTTAGATAATATTGAATGTATGTATTGAACGTCTTCGAATAATTGTTTTATAAAAACTTGCACACAATCTGAACCTCGATATGTAACATACTTGTTTAAGCTTGAATCATAGGAACAACACACATAATAGGCAAAACAAGATGGTTCGTGCACTTTTATGTTCTGAGTATTTTCGCTTGTATTTGTTATTGGACAATCTTTTAAAATACTTTCAAAGTCAGCGTAAATAACAAATTTAATTCTTTGTTGTCTATCGTAGTTTTTAAATCGTATTGTACTATTTTTTTCGGGTAATATAGTTAATAATTTACTACAATCATGTGAAGTATACTTAGTCTCACTGGAAAAAAACTGTAAGCATGCATCACAAAGGAATACTTTACCCTTGTGATAAGTTATTTGCCGACGTACTAATTTGATTAAATCTTTAATTAAGCAGTAGTGTCCTAAACCTCCTCGTTCAAAGTATAACAAATTCACATGATTGTTTTTCTTTGAAGTTGACATATAAAGAGGTCCAGTTACACGGCACTGTTTATCTAAACCATAAATATTTATACTAATATTAGGATTATTTTTCTCAAACAATTTTATATCACTTATACATGGTGGGAATTTCATTCCCTCAATATTTAAGGTATCTTTATAGTGAGGGTATGAACTAGTTCTACAAACATTAGATTTGCAAGGAAATAAATATGCAATTATGCTCCATAAGAAACAATGGTTATCACTATTTTGTAAATTCAAGCAACTTTTTGTGTTCTTTATAGCCGGAGGTAATACTATGTAAGACCCTCCTCGCAAAGGACAGTATTTATTTAAATTTATTTCTAGGTGACTAACAGACATAAAAGACCAACCAGATTCTTGCTGGTTAAATTCAGTCAGTTTTCTCTGAAGAGTATTCACCACATTAATGTATAATTCATTCAAATCAGTATTCTTATAAACATTTATGTACTTTGTATTAAAAGACTTTAATTGTTGCTCATCTGACTTCGGTAAAAAGAAGTTAGCAAATAACTCAAAGCTTATTTTAATACAATTGTGTTTCAATATAGACATTTCAATAAGTTTGACAACATCGCTTTGATTTAGGCTCAAGAAGGCCTCAGGAGTGATACACTCCGCCTCTGATGCTTGACTCAAGCGATATGTACATATTCTATTTCGAAAAGCCGTAGCTATTATTTCAATATTTTTCAATTCAGTTTTTAATAAACAATTTGATTTGTGTATATTAGTTCTCATATGGCTTTTGTATTTCTGTTTGGGTATTTCAATTTTACATTTATTACAATGTATTAAAATATCATTTGGTGCTGCGCAGTGAATCAGTGGAACTGAAAGTGGAAAGAAAACAATAATTATTATATTTTAGATACTCATTATTTATTTTATTTAAGTAAACCTATGTTTATTTTTAATCATACACTGATTATATGTATAAAATTAATTACTTATACTTAATTATGAATCTACAAGTTGAAGAATATACCTAATAGAAATTAAAACAATTTTATATTTTTAAGAATACAATAGAAATTAATAGAAATTGAAATTAAAAATAAGAACTTATGAATGTAGGGGGACAGGACTTAAATTCTTTGCGCGTTGCGCATATGAATTTTGTTAAATGCTCCCATGCTTCTGTATCGTCGTTGGTCCGATTTTTGACGGTCACCACTGCTTGACGCCATCTATTAATCGGTAAAACGGTGTCGATCTCATCGCACCGATATACTTTCAGTTCAATGTAGTGTGTGCCGGTTTTGTTTTGGTGGCATTGCCGGGAATGCCCGTTGGCTAATCTACGCGTGATATAAGTATGAATGGGTTGCAGTTTTTTACCAGTGGTAGTCGAGGGTTGAGGTAACGGCTCGTCTTCATCGTCGGAATCGCTCCCAAACAAATCGGCTGCTGTTGTGTGCGGCTTGGATATGGGATTTATCTTGACTTTCTTGGAGTGCTTAGCTGCAGGGCTAATGACAGAGCTGTGCGATGCTTTCAATGGTTCTGAGCCCGACGTTCTCGGGCGCTTCGCCTTTCTAACAGGCACCTGAGGCTGAGGCACCGCACCCTGCACTGAACCTTCCTCGTCTGACGGGAAGAGTTCCTCGCAATTAGTTGGAGTTAGACTTGACCTGAAACAATAGTTTGAAAGGATTATTGAAAGGGCTTAAAATTTTAAGTAACATCGTTTCTACAGTAGGCATATAAAAAAATAAATAAATAAAGAAATATTCTGTGTGTATTAAGGATTATAACAAGTATTTACAAAGATTACTCTAACGCGACGACGGTAGCGCAAACACTCAAATCAGAACAAATATATTATTGTAACCAAATGAAATGAATAGATAACTTTGTGAATTGAACATTACTCACAAAGTGTTCTTTTCATTTCAATGAGTAGATCGCTTTGTGAATTAAACATAATTTACATAGTGATCTATTCATTTCATATTTAGCACATCAGATCAGAACAGTTATAAAAATACAAATTTAAAATAGATACTTACATGGTAAAAACGTAGAATTTCTTTCGATTGCACTGCCTGTTGAACGAACCAGTTCGGGAGAGCGTAATAATGCTCCAGCCTCGTCTCCAGCGATTTAAATACTAGAAAAGCCACGTGACTTTTTCTTAATAGGGATAATTGTATATTCAGCTAATCTCCAAAGACAAAAATGCTGATCCGGCTAAAATAAAAATTAGCATACTACTGATTTCCTGCAGGTTTGCTTATAAATTACTTGTCCGCCTTACAGCAACTAAAACTTTATTTATGTAATTATTTATTAACAATCCATACTTCAATATTATAAATGTGAATGTGTGTTTGTTTGTCCGTCTTCCAAGTCGAAACGGAGCTGGTGACACCGGCTACTTTTTATCGCGAAAAAATATCGTATATTCTCGGATAAGGTCGTGTAGTCCATGCGAACGAAGCCGCGAGACGGAAGGCTAGCTTGCTGTGTAGACGACCTTACTGGTTTAAGACAATTTCTTCCAGTCAACCATTACTTACATGAAGAAAGGATTTCCTATGTAAGTATTAATGTCTTTCATTTTCGCAAATTCATTTGTATAATGATTATAAAAAATATGATGGACAGACAGAATTATGAATGTATTTAACTATAAATAATCACGGTGCACCCGGGTGATGGGCGGGCGGCGCGAGGTGCGCGGGCGGCGCGGCGGCGCGTTCATGCTGGCGGCGGCGGCGCTGTATAGCTTTGGGTTACATTACATACATCGCACCATTTATGGGTGAGTTAAAAACACATCGCAATAATTAAAATATTGAACTCTATTGGCATAAAATATGAATATATATAAATGCAATATATATCTCTAAGGGCTTATAAATACGAAAAACTATCAAGAAAAAGTACTTCTATTTTACGCAGCTGCCTGTATTGTCTTGTTAAGCTACAATGTCGGTATGTATTATTAAAATTCTTTTTTTATATTACTTATTTCTTGTACCAAGTCGTATTTTAAATTTCTCAATACGACTTCATACTATGTTTTAATTTAAAATTCGTATTGATCTGTACAAACAGATAGTTAACATGATATCACGTATAGGTATTTAAAAGCAAGATAGATACTCTCTATTTATACTTTTTTATTTCCAGGATACTGAAGATCTATTCAACTTTGTGCCGAATGTACCTAAGGATCAAACTTCAATTCAAAAGCCAGAGCCAAGATTGGGCTTATCTCGTAAAAGAATGAGAACCGAACGAACCTAATTCTCATTTATAAAAAAGCCAATCACACGAGGAGCAAAAATTATTAAAATAGAAATATATGACGCCGACAATTCCCCAAACTCGGAAAAGTCAACATGTGATTGTGAAGCCGAGATTTGCGTGCAACATATTGTAAAGACCGTAATGTTCGATGATATATACAATAATATCAAAGACATAATTACAAAAATACAAGATGAAATAGTGTCATGTTAACGGAATCATTTACACGTAAACACGAACTCACTCGACCTTGCACCCAAATAGTGCTTGCATTGAAGTAGTGTAACTTAATCTAAATTATATTTTTTAATCTCCTATTTTCTTATTGAAAATTAAGTATTAGAAAAAATCGACTCGTCTCACAACCATATACGAGAGATGGGTTGTTTTTTTTTTAATCTTTTATACTCATATCAAATTTTCTTAAAGGTTTATTTACTTAGATATTAAGTTATAGAATAAGTATTAATTTGTTAACATTTATTAGCGTATAAGTGTACATAATTCATAGTCATGATATAAGAGTACTTACCCATTTATTTTCATAAAAAATGCACTTTACGTATGTAAGTAGAAAAAAGACTTCACTAAATACTTACATTAACATTATTATAATAAGCAGCATTATGCATTATAGAGCATTATACAAAATAATAAATCAGTAAAATACTAGCACATGAATTGGTTTTATTTGTATTTGTTCTTTACTTACCTTTTAAATTGGGATAGTAGAGTACCTACAATTATTGGATTTAGATAGCTTAACCCGATGCCGTAAATTAAAATGTTAATGCGACCAGGAACTCTCAGTATATTTATACCTACTTATACAAATATTGATTGCATATGATGCTTCAGAAATTAACAAGCAATCACTTATAGTATACTTAAAACGAAATAAATATTTACAAGGATTCATAATATTTTCAATGCAATAATCAAACCCGCTAATTATTTTTATCACTACGCCAGAAGGTGAAGTCATTCACTGTGTTATGCATGCATATTCCATATTTGGCGCGAGCAGACTAATACTTAGTAGCGAGTTGAATTGCAATCTTCCACATATTGTCAGCAGCCGTCGAACAAAAATAATAAGGTGCGTTTTAGATATAACAATATACATACATACATAGTATTACGGTAGGTAGAACTCAATGAAAATAACGTCGCGTCGGCTATGTCGCTTCAAATCTACTCGATTAGATTTATAGTTTTAGCATTGAAACTTGTCGTGCTGAGTATAAATTACTAATATCTATGACGGTTTGGACATATAATCCAAAACGAAAGTATTCGTCTTCTTAAATAGACGACGCTTTATGAATAGACGTCGTCTTCTTGAACAGACGTCGTTTACTTGAATAGATGTCGGCTTTTAAATAAACGTCATCTTCTTAAAAAGACTTAAATAGACAGTCACTTAATCACTAGAACTGATCTTCTTGTTGAGAATTGGGGTGTTCTGGAGCTACGGATGATCCAGAACCCCCAATTCTCAACTACTCTAAAGGACCCGGACTGAGGACCCGAGTTCGATCGATCCCCGGTCGGGTAAATATTGAAATCGAGCTTTTCAATATGTCCTTGGGTCTGGGGGTGTATGTGGTAATACCCGTCGTTGTTTCCAATTTCCATAATACAAGTGCATAATTAAGCATTTGAGGAGCCCGTGGCGCAGTGGATAGCGCGCTCGGCCTGCGATCGTTGAGGTTAAGAAACGTTCGCAATGGTCGGTCACGGGATGGGTGACCAAAAACTTTTCATCTCGAGCTCCTCTGTGCTTCGGAAGGCACGTTAAGCCGTTGGTCCCGGCTGCACTTGCAGTCGTTAATACCCACCAATCCGCACTGAGCCCGCGTGGTGGGTCATGGCTCATTCTCCTTATTCATCCATAAGGAAGGCCAGTGCCCCAGCAGTGGGGACATTAAATGGCTGATGATGATGAAGTGCATAAGCTACTATACTTTGGTATTGGAACAATGTATGTGATGGTGACCAATAATTTTATTCACTCATTATTTATTTAAAAAAAAAATGAAAATATCGTGCCATCCAAGTAGTTTCGCCGGAAATCGAATCCGGGACCGTTCACTGTCCTGGTGAATACGCTGACCGCTGAGCTACAGAGTCATTAGAAGATACGTCGTATTTCTTCTAAGGCATTGTTCAGACCTGAATCATTGGCATGGACAATACGTTTGGTGTGAATGATACCTAATAGATAAGATAAGATAAGATAAAAATATTCTTTATTCACTTAGACATAACAAATATGTACTTATGAATCGTCAATATTTTCCTACCACCCATTCAAGACTTTTTTAACTGACAAGAAGAATGGGCGCAAGAAACTTGCCAGCGTTTCTTAGTTAGGTAACGACATTTACAAAAAAAAACATATCGTTACTAATACAACAATTGCTTAGTATAAAAATACATCATATTAAACAGTGATTATGTTAAACAGTGATTATGTTATGTGTTACATCATGACCATGCATTGCGGTCATTCAAATAATCGTCTACTTTATAGTATCCTTTGCTCATCAACGACTCTTTAATGTAACATTTAAATTTATGCAATGGTAGTTCAATTATATGCTGTGGAACTTTATTAAAAAAGGCTATGCTTTTCCCCAGAAATGAGGCTCTGGATTTTTTTAGCCTAAACTTGGGAACGACAAGTTTATCCTTATTTCTTGTGTTAAAGCGATGAATATCGCTCTGCTTTACAAATGTATTATAATACTTTTTCACATAAATTATATTTTCATAGATGTATTGTCCTGCAACAGTTAAAATGTTTATTTCTTTAAATAGATCTCTTAAAGAATCTCTCGATCGGAGGTTGTACATGGCGCGAATAGCCCTTTTTTGGAGCACGAATATACTGTGGATGTTAGCGGCTGAGCCCCACAACAAAAGGCCGTAGGACATAACACTATGAAAATAACTAAAATAGACTATTCTAGCCGTTTCAATATCGGTTAAGAGCCTTATTTTCTTAACTGCGAATGCGGCCGAACTGAGTCTACTCGCCAAGGCTTCGATATGAGGATCCCATTGTAGTCGCGAGTCTAATATAATACCTAGAAACTTTGTATTGTTAATGAATTCGACCATATCGCCGTCTAGTCTTATATGAAAATCAACTTGTCTTACATTAGGTAACGAAAATTTTAAACACTTAGTTTTCTTTGAGTTTAATGATAAATTATTACTATTAAACCAATGAGACACTTTTGAAAGAACTACTTCTTAAGCTGTCAGCCAGCGTTTATACCGTCCGTAGCTCAGCCGTTGAGGTCCTGGGTTCGATTCCCGGCATAGTGCATGTATAAAGTAGTTGCAAAGATGTCATCATCATCATCATCATCATCAGCCATTTAATGTGCCCACTGCTGGGGCACTGGCCTTCCTTATGGATGAATAAGGAGAATGAGCCATGACCCACCACGCGGGCTCAGTGCGGATTGGTGGGTATTAACGACTGCAAGTGCAACCGGGACCAACGGCTTAACGTGCCTTCCGAAGCACGGAGGAGCTCGAAATGAAAAGTTTTTGGTCATCCATCCCGTGACCGACCATTGCGAACGTTGCTTAACCTCAACGATCGCAGGCCAAGCGCGCTATCCACTGCGCCACGGGCTCCTCTGCAAAGATGTATTTAATATTATTTAACAAAACAATTTCGCAAAGTCAACAAGAACTCCATTATCTTTAACATCTACGTAAGGTCGTTAATCCCGTGTACAATATTTGTTTGTTTCAAATCCTGATGTCACAGACACAGAATAAAATCCCCACCAGTATTCCATCTTCATATAAACGATCGGAAAGCGAGTTTTTTTATACACAATGTGGCACTTATCCTTCATCACACCTGATGTCTTGAGTGAAGATAAGGCTGAAGGTAGAAGCGCAATACTCCCGAAATCCTCAACCACTGAGGAACTGGCTATCTTATCTCTAACTGCAGGAACACAAAAATGGCGAAAACATCATCGTTGCAATGGCGTCAGACTTAAATAAGATGGTGGTAGCTAGCCAGGACTTAGAACCCCACCTACCACAAACCAAACTGAATACAATAAGTACCACTAGCTAGCTACCACCATCTTATCTAAGTCTGACGCCATAACAATGATGTTTTCAGCATTATTGTGTTCCGACAGTTAGAGATAAGATAGCCAGTTCTTCAGTAAATGAGGATTCCGGGAGTAGTGCGCTTCCACCTTCAGTCTTATCACCACTTAACAGGTGTGATGAAGGCTAAGTGCTACCCCGTTGTGGATAAAAAAAAGTACCCCCACTGTGAATCGAACCCGGGACCCCTGAGTCTGATACCGTTGGTGTGAACCACTAGACTACAGAGAGCTAATACTCATCGACTAGAACTCTAGGTATATAATCTTTCATCTTGGAAGGATTTCGCTATGCGCTTCATATAAATCCTTCTAAGATCATACCGAGAAAGAAAGAAAGAAAGAAAAACATTTCTTTGGGACAATACAACATATTTAGAAAACATAATACATAATTTATTTTTGTTGCAAAGCGATTTGACTTGCGCTGATCTTCCGTCGGAACCGTAGAGACAATAGACCTGGGTGCCTACCATCAACTCTTATTGCGGTTTTGTTTAGGACCTAAACTGATCTGCTTCGCTTATTCGTACCACGACAGCTTAATATCAATGACAGCGATTCAGTGACCATTCAATGACATTTCACAGCCGCTAAGCTGTCAGGAACTCTTATTTGACTTATAACCCGGACGATTTAACATGACACCTGCAGGTTATACCCGTCCCTCTCACTCTCCGGGCATGACAGAATCGACTGAAAGAGACGGATAGAAGAAATGAGGAGACAAATCGTTCGGTCATTCACATTTAGCAATTCGTTTGCGATCCAGTTTTTAGAAGGTCATAGTACGAAAGAAAGCAATTCATTTTAGGAACCTATTCTGCATCGCGCTATTTTTGAATCGCTGTCTTAAAGTTGATGGTAGGCACCCTGTTAGGTCTAAAATTACATATATCCAGAACCGCACAGTGAAATAACTTCGCCTGGCGGCCGAAAAACTGGCATAGACAACAGAAAAAAAAAAAGTTCAACAATGATAATTGAGATTGAGACGATGAGTCATTACGGACTGAGATAGAAATTCAGAATTCCTTATATTTTTCAAGGTGAGAAGCAAAAGATGTAACAAGTTGCTAAGAGACATTTTTGCACATCGCTGAACCTAAAAATCCCTATTAGCACTTCGACATATTACTCCTTGTGCCTGAAATCCAAGATGGCGGCTAAAATATTAAGGAATTTAAATAGTTACGTAAAAAGTCAAAAGACAAGTAAATTTTTTTGGCGGCCATCTTGTATTTTAGTAAATTATTGATAATTCGAAGTGCTAATAGCAATTTTCGGATTCAGCGATTGCCAAAACCCTGAAATAGCTCACTTATCAACTTGTTACATCATTTGCTTCTCACAATCACAAATTCTGAATTTTTTATCCCAGTTCCATCCCAACTCGCGTTCAGATCTTTTCTATGAACATGGAACACTGACTGGTAATTATTATTCTGATGTCACAGACAAGATGTTCCGTAAGCGCCTCTCATCTTTGTTTGCTGAATAAACAAAGTACTAACAGCCCCATATTTTAAGGAACACTATTACCTCCAGCAAATAACGGGATTCCGTCTCATTTGGACTTTGCAAATATTTGCTTTAACCTTTCTATAATTATTTAGTGTACCTACAGTGTTTGGACGACGTTCATTTATTTTGTCATTGAAAATGACTTTTAGACGCTGGGTACTAGGTCTAGGTACTTCGGGAGTTTAGTGCGACACGGCGATTGTATGGAAGCTATTGGTAGCTCATAGATAAATAGGGTGTCAAAGGACGCTGATCGACGAGATCTATCAGATGGGGAAGGAATTTTTAAAAAAAAGTTACGGTCTAAAATTTTTGAATTTTTGATTTTGGGCCCGGATATCACGAGAACTAAGTCGAAATAAAAAAAAAGAAAAAACGGTCCTAGGGTATTTAGATGGAGCGGTCGAATGAAATCAAAATTTTGAAAAAGAAAAAAAAACGGGCTGTAGCTGCGCCCTCAAAAAAGTACCTCGGCGAGTGAGTTAAGTGCTGTGGTATGGTTATAATCTATACATATAATAAAACAGAAACGGAAAAAAGTCTGTACATGAAAGATTAAAAAAAAATACTACTATGTGATGTGTATTAAATAGATATTAAAATTTTTGTCTGTTTGTCTGTTTGTCAGTTTGTATGTTCGCTTTTCACGCAAAAACTACTGGACGGATTTTTACCAAATTTTGGATAGTAATAGCTTATAACCCGGGTCAACATATAGGGTACATATATTTAATAAAAACCCCTTATTCCTACGGGAAAATACAAAAACTGATTCTTACTAAAATAGATGGCGCCACATGATTATGAAAATACGTTAATTTAATCGCTGTCTCAATTAATAATGAATCATGTTATTTTTTTTTACCTGCTTCAAAACATAATATAAATTGAAACCCATCCAGGCCCATATAAAATCATAAAAATAATTTCATGTTATTTACGTCATTATATCTACTAAGCAATAGATGGCGCAGGAAGTCAGTAAGATTACGATATACCTCTCACAAAAATACATTCGAATGATTATATTAAGTAGGGTTATATTAAGCCCCCGCTGTTGCCACTTTAAGATGTTTTTCACTTCTTTCGCCTACCATAGGCGTAAGGCTAAGGCGTAAGGTATAGGCTTAAGTAGGTATCTATAAAATACAAAATTTATATCTAAAATTGTCAAGATTGTATCTTATACTTTTTCTTTAAATTTTTAAATTCTTACATTACAAAAAAACTACTTAAAAAAATTTAAACGTCTCCAAAAAGTATTTGTCAACTGAAAAGGAAAAATATAATACAGGAAAATTTTTTGACCAGTGCACAAATTTTTTGAATCAACTTAGAATCGGTAAGTGAACAACTTTTTCCTAGAAACGTGGGCCGAAATATGACAAAATTTTTTGGACTTCCCATACTAAATCTATCACGTGATCAGTCCGATTTGTATGAAAGGTCAAATTTTTTTTGTCATATTTCGACCTATTTTTCTAGGAGAAAGTTGTTCACTTACCGATTCTGAGTCGATCTTAAAAATTTGTGCACTGATTAAAAATTTACCCTGTATAATGCCTTAGATTTCGAGAAATTCGTGAACAATCATAATAAAAAACATATAACTAAGTATTCATATACTTACGAAATTTAGTTTTATTTTAGTAAATTAAAAACCTATTTTTTAAACTTAAAATGTGCGAAGGGTGCCGATTGATGTATTTTTTGTTAATCAAATTTTAAAAGATACATCGAGAAATCAATACTTAACTAACTTAGATAAAATAAAAGAAACATCTAATTCGATGTAAACTTAAAAGCGTTTATTGAATAATATTCCTATGCCATAAAGATTTATTACTATTGTTATTATGACTTAAAAGTCATAGATAAAAAGTATATTATCAAGCAAAAGTTATTAACGAAATGTTTTAATCTACGTAAGCACCCGGGGCAGTGGCCAAAACTAAAGTTTTCACCCTGTTGATGTAATATTTCTATTTCGCATTTCCACTCGACGCTAGATGTCGCTACAGTAAGTATAGTGCCACAAATATATCTGACCCGGTGACAGTGGTCGTGGAGGAGCCACTAGCATAGCAATACAAAATTAACTGTCAAAATGGACTGCCGGCAGTCAACAGTATATTTAGTACCAAAAAATAACCACTGTGTGAAATAAGTTTGTCGCAATGTAGTACAAAATGTCACCACTGTAATTTTGAAAAATTTGCTCATAAACGCTAAGTGGCCAGTACGTAGATACCTACACCTATACCATTTTTTATGTCATTTAACCGACTCTGGCTACTTAGGCCTTCAGCCGTAGGTACCATCCAATAAAAATCCGAAAATAATTACATAATGTCTCATTAAATTTAATTTAATATAATACTTAATAATTTGATATACTTACCTTATTGTTAATAACCAACTACACTCGTTGATATATTGTTAATTTGAAACTAAGTTTAATTTAAGTAAACTAAATTATATGTCTAGTTTTTGAGACTCCCGATCCCGCAGTCAAACCATCTAGAATAGTTTTGTGGGACAATGATTGTTTGCTATCCATTTTATGTAAAAGTTTTAATTGAATAAATAAAAAAAAAAAAGGAATATTAAAAATAGTTTTCTATCTAACTTATTTAGTCATTTATTTACTTGGAAAGCTTACATAAATGATGTTTGATTAAAATTAAATAATTAAATGGTATATCATTACATTTTATACCTGTTACTAAAAGAAAGTTAATTACAAGCTCTCACAAATAGGACACGTCTCCATATCAAAATACTAGCCTTCCGCCCGCGACTTCCCCGCTCGGACTAAACGACGACGTTATCCCGCGGGAATGTGATATTTTTCAGGGATAAAAAGTAGCCTAAGGCAGCCATTACACAGTCCATCCAGATCGCGATCACTGATCTTGATCTTGATCGCGATCGAGATTTACTATGTAGATATTTTGCGATCAAGATCGCGAGCCGTCAATCACCTTCGTACACAGTCAATCTGGATCGCGATCATTGATTTTGATCGCGGATCGCGATCCAGATTGACTGTCTAATGGCTGCCTAAGTATGTCACTTTTCAGCTGCCAAACTATTCCCATTCCAAAAGTCACGTCGATCCGTTGCATCAATTTTGACGTGAAATACGGACAAACAAACAAACCTACTTTCACATTAATAATATTGGTATGGATACACACAATCTCTTTTTCATTTTATAGTAAAAATATGATTGGCCTGATATTATGCATTACTAAGTAATGTAACGCCGCTAGGTATATTACAAATAAATTTTAACTTTATCTTTATGTAGGCTATTGGTTTTGTTGCACATTTATTCTAAAAAAAAAGGTTAGTTATGGCTTAATTACTTTAGGTCTCAAACAAGTAATGGAGCGGTTAAAACTCAGGAAATGGGAAACTATTGTTAGATATTTCAATGGTCATGCAACATGTTGGATGCTTGCATGGAATTTAAAACAATTGTGAATAGAACCAAGAGGTAGATGTTGTAAAGACAAAAGGCCACGTGTCGGGGAAGCAATTCTTGGGATGCACCCAACATGCGCTTACTAATAACCATTAAAACCATAGAATTTGAGAAAGTTGGGTATAAACAAAGGCTCCAACAAACAAAGAGGCGGTAAAGGAAGGGATGGCTAATACGAAAAGGAAAT
This sequence comes from Crambus lathoniellus, assembly GCA_949710035.1. NCBI lineage: Eukaryota > Metazoa > Arthropoda > Insecta > Lepidoptera > Crambidae > Crambus > Crambus lathoniellus. Next base: position 925,612 of record OX453312.1, read on the forward strand.
GGTTGGCAAGGCTCGGGAGACGGGAGTACGCTACGGTAGGAGGCAGACGTGCCAAACGAGAGTGTCAAAGTTCTGCTAAAGAATTGAGTAGAGTCGTGCGGTGTGTGGTAAAATTGAGTGTTATTTCCTTGTGCACAATGTGAAGGACATACGTTGTAACTTTTGGGTTATGTAAGTTGAAATAATACTTTGGTGAGTTCTTTATAATTTATTATTGCTTAAATGATCTGCCTGGTGTTAATTCTGGCATTCAAGGTATGTCTATAGATAGGGCCAGCTGAGCAGAATAGGCCGGAATGACGGATGAAGTCTTTCATTAGGGAGCGATACTCTAAAATCGTTCAAATAGGGCTTTCGCTAGGCCACTCCACAAAGCCTCGAACATACATCCACCTCACCTACTTCACACAGACATATTCTTGGTGTCAAATTGTCATACAGAGAGACCATTTGAGCCCTAATCACTTCGCGAATATTTCTTTCATTTATCTAATAAAATATTACAAAAGTCAGTGGGGGAACTAGTGTTTGCGGTTGAGTTCCACAGGAATGATGCGGTGAGAATTAGGAGACTAAATTATTTTAGTTTTCTAGTGGGTGGAGCATCAATCCCCCCCCCCAAAGAGGGGGGGCTGGCTAGAAATAAAACTCTAAAGTATTATATTCATTAAATTTATAGACGACTTACAAAACCTGGGTTTTGGGCGTTGAGTCACAAAGTGGTGCCGTGACCAGGATCCCGTCATCAAATGTATCAATTACTATTGTTACAACGGGATCTTTATTTAAATAACTAAAGACGTTCGGGTACGTAAAGAAACGATCACCGCCAAGCCTAAAAGTGTGGTTTAAAATATTAATTAACCAAGAATTTAAGCGGAATTTGTATGGAACAATGGTTGCAACCCTTTTGTGTCAAGTCTCATTATTCAACTATTTCAACAATAAAGTTTTAATACGCAATATCAGACGTAAATAAAAAGGAATAAAGTAAAATACAAAAAAAAAACAGAAAAGTAACAACTGTTTTCACAACGATAACATTTTTGTTATGAACTAATGATATATTGTGATTGTTTAAGGAAACAAAGCAAAGTTATGTAATTACTACTATTGTAAGGGTTATGATTCAGCCCTCCAGTGAGTCGGTAACAATCATCTTTATTAAAACTAAGTATGATAGTGAAAAAAAAATACAAGGAAAATATTCATTAATAATGTTTTAATCCAGGTCCCGATTGATCCGGGGAAAATCAGCCTTATAAATATTAAGGCACAGTGCCAAGGCACCTGTTTAAATCAGTTCGTTTTGAAAGAGGTATAAAATTAGTCGTCATTTGTCAGATAAACAAACACCTACTACAACGGATAAGAATCGGAGGGGGGTGAAAATCAAAATGGCTTTAAAACGTTTTAACGTTTAATCGATAGTCCGTATAGCTAAAAAGGATTAATTTATTGGTTTGTACTATGTCCAATTTTCACATTTTTTAATCTAGCAACGCCATCGTGTTTGTTTTATTACTCTATGTCCATTTTTTTATTTATTCCATAACTGATGAATTCGTGAAAAATTTGGTAGTAACTTACTACTTATACTATGTCCCATTAACCACAACTCCATTGCAAATCAATTTTGCTCTATCTCCATTTCATAGACTTTTAGCGGAAGATAGAATAAAGTCGTCGGCTGTCAATGTCAAAATTGTCAAAGGTCACTGATTTTGCGCCAAATTAATGTGCAAGATGGACAAACGGAAGGAAAATGTCGTTTTAATGGATATTTCTACAAAGCCGTCGCATAATGTTGGTTTGAATAACCCATTTGAAGAAGAAGTCAACCCTGAATTACGTATATCACCTACAACTGGAGAATTATAAGCATTTGATACGACATATTATAAAACAATTTTGACATTACTATACCAGGTTAAAAATAAAGTATTTACTTACTATAAGATTTTGAATAAACCCAACATAAGGAAAAGATGGTTAAATATTCATTTTGGTCCTAGATATTAATAAATGAAATTATGATACTTCATTTTGCCTAATGCAACTACTAAAAAATTATAATAACTGAAGAGAAATTAATTTTCAAAAGTTTAGACCTAATTTTCTCCAATTGAGACTTTGTGAACATAGCATAAACCAATTCTCAGCAAGCGAAATTTAGACACAGATAGCATTAATGGCGTAGCGTATACGCTATACTTATTGGGTTACTAAACATGGATACAACAATCTTACTTCCAATAACTAACATACTTAAGAAACAAACAACCCGTTTTCGTCAGGGTTCAAATATGATGATAGACTTTGATAAATAATTAAGCTATAGTTTAGGTTCAAATGTAAGTTATTATTAGGATGAGATATAAGTTAGCTAATAAATAATTATGAAACTTTTATTAAGATACTACGCCCAATAAAGTATGGTTCAAATAAGGAAGAAGTGAGGAACAATACATCTCAACCTTATTTTGTCTTACATTCCATATCATCTGGGCACATGCTGAAACAAGGACTTCGAGGCTGAGAAACCAAATCACCAATTTTACTGTGTGGTTTGCCGTGTCGCTTCAATTAGGAGCCACCAGCGAGAAAAGTTTTCGCCGATGGTAGAAGACCCAGCAAGGGAAGGTTGACAAAACGAAGTGCCAGATATAAGTTAAGTATTTACATTAAATGTTTTAACTTTACTCCTGTCATAAATACAGAAAACATTTCACTTTATTAAGTTTGTGATGAGTATTAGTTGGCCACAACGGTTGAGCAAATTATTTAGATTAAAACCTAGGGGGAAATCTCGACACATATAATTAACAAAAGATGTAGATCACATAGATTCAAAGTAAAATATTGTAGAATTATGATAATCACGAACAGGGTTTGTTCAGCTTGCTACATACAATAGCCATAGTTGCGGGTTCGAGTCTTGCAAACAGCTAACTGTGTAATATTAAAGTAAGCAATTCGTATGCCTACTATCTGTCTTATATAATGACTATTTTTAATGTCAGCGGTGTATTGGAGTTCTACAGTTACTGGAAATAAAACCATGCGGTCAAAAGCTTTCGATTTGCCAGCCTGAGACAGGTACTTATCTTCTGTACTCTTACGTATTGTAATTTCATTAGTATTCTGTAATTTAGTTTAATAATACTGTTCGCGCCGCGCTGCGAGCGGTGCGTTGTCATTGTCAAGGTCACGGGCGACACGCAATGCGCTCGGGCCGCGTGCAGACCAGTTGGCCGTAAGCAGCCGTGAGACAAGTTCGTGTGTTTCTGTAGCGACGTGCCGCGCAAGTTACCTACCCATATTGGGACCGAGATTTCGTTTTGCACCTACTAGGGCTCCGGTTGGGGTACGGACTTGTAACCCGTGTGTGTTCGCTTTGAAAAGCGCCGGGAAAGTTTTAGCTGCCTATTAGGGCATTGTGTAGTATAAGAGTGTTAGCTGTAAGAGTATCCCATCGGGGGTTGTGTGGAGATCGTTTTGCCCGGCGCGCGCCGGCGAGACAACGTTCAGCCCCCCTGGATTACGGACACTATTTTCTAGTAAGGTAGGACTAGTTTTAATTTACTTAATTTTGCATGAGAAACCTTCGTTTCAATAAACTGTGGAACACAGTAGATGTGGTCATCACAATTGTGCGTGATCATATTTTTGGTAGCAGAGCGTACCTAGTTGATATAATTAGTTAATTTTCATATTAAAATTAACTAGGTACATAAAATTTCATAGTAAAAATAAAATTATTTTTTTTTGTTAAAAAGGGTATTTCCGATCCGATTCCCGATCCGATCCGATTCCCGATCCGATCCGATCCGAGACGAGAAGTACTAAGAAATTGTTCTAGTAAATTCTCGAAGCGAATGTTTCTCACTTGGTGGATCCGATAATAGATAGACACTTATATAATTGTTGTCACATACTAGTGTTTTGATACGAGTTTACTCGCCTAGATGTGTATATTTTTTTTTTTGTGTGTCCGGATTTATTTGACGAATAGTTTCGTTCGAAAGTGTTGTTTATTAGTACCACATACTAGTGTTTGTTCCGAGTCCGCTTGCCTAGTTAAAAAAGTGGAACTAGTTTTAATTATTAGTAGTTTTAAATTACGAGTATTATTATTAAAAATAGTTTTGTTTTCGTTTGTTGATAACGGTTTAGTAGTTGATTTGCGAGGTATGCCATACCGTTAATCCTATACGTTTTGTTTATACCGTTATATTGTTAGCCCTTGAAATTGGTAAGTTGTTAATAATTTATGAAAATAGTAGGGTCCGTGTATGTCGTCCGAATTTTAATTGTGTTTTATATTATCGTGACGCGACCTATTTCTATTGTTTTTTGTTGATGTTTACCACTTTTATATTTCTTTGTTTGCTTTGTTTATTAAACGGATTATAAATGGCTCCTACGAATCCGACCGCCGTATCCAGGGCTGGCATCCAAGGAGCTTTGCGTTGGCTTGCTTGTGCGGTCACATTAATAGACCGAGCCGACCGGGTAGGTGCGTTGCTAGCTCGGTATGGCGGGCTGGCAGCTCGGCTGCAAGACCTGGAGCGCCACGCCATGGAGTGTCGCGCGTATTATTTGGAAAACCCCCCAGCTGATGATGCCGTGTCGGAACAGCTGGAGCAGGATGTAGCCCAGGCCTATGAGCTGGGTGACCAGTTCACGGAGGCGGCTGAGAGGGCCCTGGCTGTTCGGAAGGGGGAGCCGGTTTTGAGCGGGGAGGTCAAACCTACCCCGACGGCGTTGCTAGGCCGATTGCCTACATTGGAGATTCCCACTTTTAATGGGGATCTGTCAGCCTGGATGGGCTTCATTAATTTGTTTGACAGTTTGGTGGATTCACGACGGGACTTATCCCCTAGCGAGAAGTTGGCCTATTTGCGCTCCTCCCTGCGAGGAGAGGCCAGCGCGGTAATCCAGCACCTGCTCATCAGTGACGACAACTACCAGGTGGCTCGCCAGCTTCTGGTTAGCAGGTACCAGAATGTCCGGTTACTGGCGGACACCCACGTGGCCACGATTTTGGCCCTCCCGCGAATCACGCGGGTACACCTGTTACGGAGGGAGTTGCTGAACCCGCTACTGTCAGCGGTCAACTCCCTAAGGCGATTGGACCTGCCGGTGGATCAGTGGTCCTTTGTACTGCTGCACATAGTCCTCGCCAAATTGCCCGCTGAAATGAAGGGGCGCTTCGAGCAGAGGTACGGAGGCGACAGCGCCTCGTATCTCCCGCCCTTCGCGGACCTCCTTCGTTTTTTGGAGGACGAATGTAGGGTGACGGACCACCTGGAGCCCGCCCCGGTTCCAGGTGTTGGTCGTATGGTGGCGGCGAGGGAACAGCCCCGTCGCCCGACCAATCGCTATGCTGCCTTCCAGCAGTCCCCTCCCCCCGCACCGAGTGAGCGGTGCAGGTATTGCAGGGGAGATAGGCATGTGGTGCACGAATGTGCCAAATTTAGAGGCCTCCGCCCAGAGGGACGGAGGGCCGTTGCGAAACAGCGCCAATGGTGCTATAGGTGTTTGGGGGGACACATGCAGTCGGCGTGTCCCCAGACCGAGGATTGTCGTCTTTGCGGAGGGAGGCATCACCCCCTCCTTTGTTTGGACCGCAAGGACGCCGGGAGCGACCGGGGTTCGAATTCCTCGCGCACGGGCGGGGGCCCGGCAGCCCGGAACCGGTCCCCTAGAGATTCGGCGGGGCTTAGCCCCCCCGTTCAGTCCCCCCCGGAGAGGGGGAACTATAGGAGAGACGCCCCCGCCACGGGCGGGGGTAGGGGGGTACCACAAGAGTACGCCACGGTGGCGATGGGCACGGGCCCTATTTGCTACTCCCCCCCCCTAATGGAGAGGCCTCGATTGGGGTACTATGTACCGAGGCACGCCCCACACGGGTATTACCCTGCACCTAGGAGTGCTGTTGGTCGGGGCCAGTATGTACCCGATTGGGACCCGCTCGCCCGGTACGAGCGTCCCACATTTGGCGCGCCGACTCAGGCGCGAGGGGGACAAGTACCCCCCCAAAATTTTTAATGGCGCCCCTGTCGGACCCAACCACCCCTCCGGAGCTTGTGCTGTTGCCAACAGCCTCCGTGAATGTTTGGGGACCTAAGGGCAATGTTGTCACGGTGCGTGCCCTTTTGGACTCAGGTGCCCAGGGGTGCATAATGTCCAGGTGGCTTGTCCGACAGCTGGGTCTTTTGCTTGTGCCGCATCACGAAGCGGTACGGGGGGTGGGAGACTCGCGGATCCCTGATCCGATTGGTCGAGTTGAGTTCTCCTTCTCCCCCCACTTCGCGCCAAGGCCGAAGATCGGTGCTTCGGCGATAGTCTTTGATAAGGTGGTTGGACCACTCCCGCAAGTGCGAGTGCCGCCATCCACGATTGAGCTGACGTCTGGACTGGCTTTGGCTGATCCTTCCTTCCACCGACCGGGCCCAATACACTTGTTGATTGGTGCGGATGTCCTCGGTCGTGTATTGTATGGAAGCAAGCGAGTTTTGCAGACAGCCGATCTTGTCGCCTTGTCCTCGTCGCTGGGTCATGTGGTGATGGGAAAGGTACCACAGACACCAGAGACCCCGTCGGTAGACCGCCAGACCATTGTCGGTTCTACTTTGTCCGACGTTCTCCAAAAGTTTTGGGAGGTGGAGGAACCCCCCACTGCCAAGCGGTTGGATCCGTTAGCCGAGGAGTGCGAATTGTTCTACCAGAACAACACTGGGCGCCTCCTCTCGGGTCGCTTGATTACCCGCTTGCCCTTCTTGGCGGTTCGCCCTCCTTTAGGGAGCTCCCGACCGATGGCCGAGAAGAGATTGTTGTCCATGGAGCGTAGGATGACCAGGGATCCCGCATTCAAGGAGAAGTATATAGACTTCATGCGGGAGTATTTGGACCTTGGGCACATGTCCATCTCGCAGTTGGACTGGCGTAATGTGGAACATTACTTCCTGCCACACCACGCTGTTTTGAAGACTTCCAATGGGAAGATCCGCGTGGTCTTTGATGGTTCAGCGCCCACGTCAACCGGAGTGTCGTTGAATCAGTGTCTGCATGCGGGGCCGAAGTTGCATCACGATGTCTGTGATGTTTTGACCAACTTCCGCCGGCACGCTGTCGTCTTTGTGGCCGATATCCGCATGATGTTCAGACAGACCGTGATTCACCCGGAGGATAGACGATACCAGCTCATCCTTTGGCGTGAGGATCCCCAGGATCCGATGTTGGCTTACGAGCTGAACACCAACACTTATGGTTTGCGGTCGAGCCCCTTTGTGGCGATCCGTTCGCTTTTGGAGCTCGCAGAGCGCGAACGGCTACGCTATCCCCGGGCATCTGCTCTTATTGAGGGGGGGGCCTTATTTGTCGACGATATCTGCACGGGGGCCTCGAGCTTAGATGAGGCTCTCGTCTTACGTGATGAGCTGATTGCGCTCTTGAGGGCTGGTGGCTATGAGTTGCGGAAGTGGCTGTCTAACTCACCGGACCTATTGGCAGATTTGCCTAAGGACCACCAGCAAGAGCCGCTCCTCTTTGAAAATCCGGAGACTCCAGACATGCTGTCTGTTTTGGGAGTCCAGTATCGACCAGTCCCGGATTTGTTCACATATAGATTGGAACTGCCAGACCCAAAGGTCTGGACTAAACGCACGGTGCTGTCTACTGTAGCCCGTACCTTTGATCCGAACGGTTGGCTCAGCCCTGTAGTGTTTTCGATGAAGTGCTTCCTACAGGAGCTCTGGGCTGCGGAATTGTCATGGGATGAGCCCCTCTCTGGTAGCCTCCTACGAGAGTGGGTGAGGTTCGTGTCATCCCTACCCGACGTCAATCGGGTTTGTATACCGAGGCAAATGCTGCCTTCGGGAAAGTTTAAAGCCTCCCTGCACGGCTTTTGTGACGCGTCCGAAAGCGGATACGCGGCAGCCGTTTACATCCGAACGGTGGATGCAGCAGGCGTTGTCGCCGTACACTTAGTTACGGCCAAGAGTAAGGTCGCCCCCCTTCGGACTAGGCTAACCATTCCGAAGTTGGAGTTGTCCGGCGCCACTCTCTTAGTACGGCTACTCAATCATGTTGCCGACACCTTGGGAAACGGTGTCGACTTGGGGTCGATATTTGCGTGGTCTGACAGCCAGGTCGTTCTTTGTTGGCTGAAGAGTTCAGTCCACACCCTTGAGGTTTTTGTGGCCAACCGGGTCTCACAAATTCAGGCTTCAAAGGCCCCGTTGATTTGGCGCCACGTACCGGGCGAACTGAACCCCGCAGATTGTGCCTCCCGCGGCTGCGAGGCGCCTGAGTTAGTGGACCACCACCTATGGTGGAGTCCATCATGGTTGTTACGGCCTGAGCGCTCATGGCCTGCCACCCCGGCTGTGGCCAGAGTCCCAGACCTAGGCATGCGTGTTCACGCCGTGAAGACGGTGGCGGCTCCGCAGATGGAGTTTTTGTTAGACCGCTACAGTTCTCTTGATAAGCTGCTCGGCGTGACTGCTTGGATGAGGCGCTTTGTGCGAAATTGTCGCCAGCCTCAGGAGAAATCGTTGTCTCCGGTCCTCGCCCCACAAGAGCGGCAAGACGCTCTGTTGCATTGGTTGCGAGTGACGCAACAGCGAGAGTTTGAACCGGAGCTGAAAGCCCTGCGCTCAAGTAAGTCCAAGTTGAAGGGACCCTTGGTGCGGTTGAATCCCTTCTTGGACAGTACCGGATTGCTGCGTGTCGGAGGTAGGCTCAGACATGCCAACCTGCCGTACGGATCACGCCACCCTTTGTTGCTCCCCAAGGATGGACCGTTAGTTAGACTGTTGATTACAGACCGACATGTAAAGAATGCTCATGCCGGTTGTAATGCTTTGACCGCGCTCCTCCAACGAGAGTTCTGGATTTTGTCAGCGCGGAGAATAATCCGATCCGTTATTTTTCGTTGTCTCCCGTGTTATCGTTTGCGCGCCGATACGATGCAGCCCCAGATGGGTGATTTGCCTGCCGATCGAGTGAACGAATCGATGCCCTTCTCAGGAGTTGGAACGGATTTTGCGGGGCCATTTACCGTTAAGACATCGCGGCTTCGTAATGCTAGAACGGAAAAGGCTTACTTGTGTGTATTTGTTTGTTTGGCCACTAAAGCGGTCCACCTGGAGGTGGTTAGTGCCCTCACCACAGAAGCCTTTGTAGCCACGTTGAATCGTTTTGTGTCTCGCCGCGGAATGCCGTCGTTAATCAGGTCCGATTGTGGAACCAATTTCAAGGGCACCGATAGGTATTTAAAGGAAGTTTGTGAATTTTTGGATAGGAATAATTTTGAGATCGGATCCACACTCTCTCGCAGAGGGGTACGATGGCAGTACTCCCCGCCATCCTGCCCCCACTGGGGAGGGATTTTTGAAGCAACTGTAAAGGCCGCTAAAACTCACCTTCGTCGCGTTATTGGGGAGACGGTCCTCACGTTTGAGGAACTCGCGACCGTATTTTGTAAGGTTGAGGCGGTCCTCAACTCGCGTCCGTTGTGTCCGTTGTCTTCGGACGCGAATGATTTAGAGGCCCTTACGCCGGGCCATTTTTTGATTGGCAGACCGCTTAACGCCTTGCCGGAATATCCTTATTCCGAAGTGGCCTCCGGACGGCTCTCGCGATTTGAATTGCTCCAGCAGCTTACGCAGAGTTTTTGGCGCCGTTGGCATCTGGAGTATTTGCACATTTTGCAGCAACGCGTTAAGTGGTCGGATAGGACGACCCCACCCAAGACAGGAGACCTCGTGTTGGTAAAGGATCCAAACCTGCCGCCCCTCCGCTGGCGTTTAGGACGCATTGTTCAGCTTCATCCGGGGTCGGATGGTGTGCCCAGGTTTGCCGAGGTCCTGGTGGGGGACTCTGTTTTGAAGCGAGCGATCGCTACCCTCTCTCGCCTGCCCTTAGATTGAGTTGGCGGACAGTTTGCTACTGTCCGGGACGGGGGGATGTTCGCGCCGCGCTGCGAGCGGTGCGTTGTCATTGTCAAGGTCACGGGCGACACGCAATGCGCTCGGGCCGCGTGCAGACCAGTTGGCCGTAAGCAGCCGTGAGACAAGTTCGTGTGTTTCTGTAGCGACGTGCCGCGCAAGTTACCTACCCATATTGGGACCGAGATTTCGTTTTGCACCTACTAGGGCTCCGGTCGGGGTACGGACTTGTAACCCGTGTGTGTTCGCTTTGAAAAGCGCCGGGAAAGTTTTAGCTGCCTATTAGGGCATTGTGTAGTATAAGAGTGTTAGCTGTAAGAGTATCCCATCGGGGGTTGTGTGGAGATCGTTTTGCCCGGCGCGCGCCGGCGAGACAACGTTCAGCCCCCCTGGATTACGGACACTATTTTCTAGTAAGGTAGGACTAGTTTTAATTTACTTAATTTTGCATGAGAAACCTTCGTTTCAATAAACTGTGGAACACAGTAGATGTGGTCATCACAATTGTGCGTGATCAAATACTATTCCAGCAGCACATGGTATGGTTGAAGGTGTAATATATTTGAAGCCTAATGGGTTTAACTATGACTAAACTTTTACACTTAGTGTGATGTGAGACAGTTTCGATACAGTCCAATAACTGTAAACTGTTGGTGCGATAAACTAATAACCAAATGCGATGTTTGCAGCATTGTGTAATGCTAACGGCAGTTCAGAGGCAAGGTAATTATCATTGCCTCCAGGAAAAAAAAAAAGTCACGAATGTATTTAACTTATCAATAGGTATAAGTGTAAAGATATTATTAATTAGGGTAACCTATCACTCATGATAACTATGGTAGACAGAAGTGTGGAAGAAAGAGAAAGGGGTTATTGATGTATTATATACAAGTGACATTTCTAATTTTCTAACTATCTCATTTTCATATCGTACGGGTGTGACACAAGCGGACACTGCTCAGTTGCCGAACACCGGTACCTCGGAGTAGCGGCGCCCTACTAATATTCCTGTAGCTGATAGCAGCGAAGGTTGCAATTCAGTGCTAAGGAAGGCGGTACAAACGTTCCTGGAAGTTGGGAGCTGAATAAAGGGCAGATAAGTTGCATGTTTAAGTGTAATTATAACGATAGCAATTCATCTATTGATAAGAATGTATCTAGTAAACATTCGGATTCTGTACGAATGCGCAGGTGGAGATTAGGGTTGACTGGGATCGGGTTCAAATTATACCGTAATACAATAAATAGAAGTGCATAAAATGTCGGAGGATGTCTCCTATAAATCATATAAGAAATATTTAAAGAAATCTTATAAGTTTTCAAAATGATACTACTCTTAGTGAATTTCATACACATTTAAGGAAAAGACCAAACATTATATAATCGCAATTAGGAAGTTAACAGGCAAACGAGTGATGTTCGTACAATTTTATTGATAACCGCGAACTTATTATTATCTTTGAAGCGGAATTGATGGCTCTATAAATAATAATGGGGTTAGGTATTATGTATGATTTAGGTAATATGGGAATTTCAGAATTAGGAGAATGGAAATACTTTAAATCGTTCTGTTCCAAAACCATTGATGTTCGTGGATTAGTTATGGGACGTGCAGAATGTAGTTAAGCGTGCTACGAATCGTGATCGCATGACGTAGAGGCCCTTGGGCATGCGTATGCCAACGATGGACCTTATACAGTAATAATATTGGATTATTTATCGATTACAGTTTATCAATATTATAAAACTAAATTACGTTTTGTTATGGAAAATGTGGAACTCATGAGTATCTGATGATATATATTAAAATAACGACGTAGTACGGTAGGACCACAGCGAGTTACTACAACTTATTAAGGCGATGCTTTGAATATGGACCTAATAAACTGACGTACAGTAAACAAGCAAAATAAGGATTAGCTTAAGCTTTCGATAAATTGCCTATCTGTTAATAAGAGAAGTCAAATAGTAATCTCCATACGACAATATAGATATCATATTTTTTAGGAGGATGCTTACTAAAGCCTTTAGTCGCCTTAGTGATTACTAGCAGATTTAAATGCGTTCTATTGTGAAAATGTAACTTCGGGTGTTCCCTCGTTTTATTTTCAGAGGGGGGAATGTAACGCCGCTAGGTATATTACAAATAAATTTTAACTTTATCTTTATGTAGGCCATTGGTTTTGTTGCACATTTATTCTAAAAAAAAAGGTTAGTTATGGCTTAATTACTTTAGGTCTCAAACAAGTAATGGAGCGGTTAAAACTCAGGAAATGGGAAACTATTGTTAGATATTTCAATGGTCATGCAACATGTTGGATGCTTGCATGGAATTTAAAACAATTGTGAATAGAACCAAGAGGTAGATGTTGTAAAGACAAAAGGCCACGTGTCGGGGAAGCAATTCTTGGGATGCACCCAACATGCGCTTACTAATAACCATTAAAACCATAGAATTTGAGAAAGTTGGGTATAAACAAAGGCTCCAACAAACAAAGAGGCGGTAAAGGAAGGGATGGCTAATACGAAAAGGAAATGGTTGGCAAGGCTCGAGAGACGGGAGTACGCTACGGTAGGAGGCAGACGTGCCAAACGAGAGTGTCAAAGTTCTGCTAAAGAATTGAGTAGAGTCGTGCGGTGTGTGGTAAAATTGAGTGTTATTTCCTTGTGCACAATGTGAAGGACATACGTTGTAACTTTTGGGTTATGTAAGTTGAAATAATACTTTGGTGAGTTCTTTATAATTTATTATTGCTTAAATGATCTGCCTGGTGTTAATTCTGGCATTCAAGGTATGTCTATAGATAGGGCCAGCTGAGCAGAATAGGCCGGAATGACGGATGAAGTCTTTCATTAGGGAGCGATACTCTAAAATCGTTCAAATAGGGCTTTCGCTAGGCCACTCCACAAAGCCTCGAACATACATCCACCTCACCTACTTCACACAGACATATTCTTGGTGTCAAATTGTCATACAGAGAGACCATTTGAGCCCTAATCACTTCGCGAATATTTCTTTCATTTATCTAATAAAATATTACAAAAGTCAGTGGGGGAACTAGTGTTTGCGGTTGAGTTCCACAGGAATGATGCGGTGAGAATTAGGAGACTAAATTATTTTAGTTTTCTAGTGGGTGGAGCATCAATCCCCCCCCCCCAAAGAGGGGGGGGCTGGCTAGAAATAAAACTCTAAAGTATTATATTCATTAAATTTATAGACGACTTACAAAACCTGGGTTTTGGGCGTTGAGTCACAGTAAGAACTTCTGTTTGAATCGTGAAAGCGCACATATGCGCAAAACGATAATACGCGCTCTAATCGCGTTCGGCAAGAGTGCGCTCCACTGGAGCTCCATAGTAGTGGTCGGAGTGGACGTGCCTCGTGCGATCCAAGAGCACCAAGAGAACAAATTAGATTCACGATCCATGATCCCCAATCTTAGATCGTGGTTGGCCAATCCAAGATGGATCGTTTGATGTGGTTCAGACTTATGAACCTCGCGTAGAATAGATCTATTGCCCACTAGCAAGCAACGAGATAAGTTATCACAACTTACTGTAAATCGAGATTTGACAGCCTAAACCGACCTAGATAGCGGTTTAAATTTAAATCGAGATTGGTAACAACAAGAAGCTAAATGGGATTTAAAATAAAATCGAGATCCAAGTGGCCCTTTTGAGTTATGAAGAAGAGAAGAGAAGTTTGTTTTTTTTCTCGCCTCTAAGGGATTGCAGACTTCAGTATTTGATTTGACATAAATTTTAGCTTGATACCTCCTACCATGAAGCTCGACTTAATACTGAGGTAACTGGAGTTCTCACCCTGAATAAAAAAGTGTACCCAGCAAATTTGACATTTATGTATGTAGTGGCTGTCAGTTGTCTCATATGACCATACGTATTTTTTTAAAGTGTAGGTGAGACGGAAGACAGCCACTGTGTAATTTTTGGTCACAAAAAAGTGTTAGTACTGCACTCTCCAGTTACCTCAGTATTAAGTCGAGCTTCATGCCTCCCACGCATACTTGAGAAAAAGTTTCTTGACAGACGGACAGATCTATGAATGAGGGCTCAACTATGTTCATGCAGCATGATAACAACATACCATATTCATATCCTAGCCTGCGTATTCGATATTCTTTAGACCCTTTTAGTAGAGAATAGGACTTCAAGAAGAGCGTTATGAAATCTAAGCAACAAACACACATAAACAAACTAACACAAAAGACACTACACCGCGCGTACGAAGTCGCGGGCAACAGCTAGTATATAATAATAATAATTAATAAGGAGCTAAATAAAGAGCTCATAGTAGTTATCATTAAGAAACTGTGTTACGGAAATTAGATAACGGATAAATATATACGTAAGTACATACTTACGTAATATACATACATAACACCCAGACCAAGACAAATAGACATGTTCATGCACACAAATATTTGTCTTGTTCGGGAATCGAACCCGAGACCTCCGGCGCAGAAGGCATGTATCTGATTATTCTGATTAACATTTATTTTTTAGATTGATATTTAACATGTTAAATTGCAAGTGTGTATACTTAGTTAAAATAAAAGTTTGCAAGTTCTACAAATTGAAATTGTGACAAAAATAAAGGACATTTTTCATTTTCGGCTAGGACATTGTACACTATTCGTACTAATAGTAAAAAATAAAGTAAAGTTAAATAAAATATTAAAATTCTCATTGTCTTTCTGAATAAATGGTACAAAAATAAACTTTGAAATAAAAATTCTTTGATATCCATGGTCACACTGGCAACCATATTTAAATCACGTTCGGAAACTTTGATGTTTCTGTACGAAAAAACGATGACATTGACGACTGATGATAATCTGTCAATGTGAACCTTTTTTTTAATGTTAGTGTGATATTTTACCGCCATATTGAATCGGGGTTGCATAATTATTAAGACTAGATAATGCTTTTGTACCATCAAACGCGTTAGCTTATTGCGATATAATGAGTTTTCAGTTATTATATTTATCTTTTGCTTGCCTATGGTATAGTGTACAAAGTCCTAGCCGAGGCTCCATACAAAACTGAAAAATCTCCTTTGTAAAAATAAAATGTGTGTGTTTATTTCGTTTATTTCCTTATGCCTGAATTTCATTTTCATTGTCCTAGTAGTTCGTGCTATGCAGGGAATCTGTGCATGTTTTTACCTACCACCGTTGGAAAACGGGGGAAAAATCTTATCAGCTTTAATAAATGTGTGTTACTTAATACGTAAATTAAGTGATTACTTTATTTTTAACTAGCGGCCGCCCGCGGTTTCACCCGCGTGGTTCCCGTTCCCGTGGGAATATCGGGATAAAAAGTACATATAAACCTTCCTCTTGAATCACTCTATCTATTAAAAAAAAACGCATCAAAATCCGTTGCGTAGTTTCAAAGATTTAAGCATACAAAGGGACATAGGGACAGAGAAAGCGACTTTGTTTTATACTATGTAGTGATGTAAGTAAAGTTTTCATCCTCAACAGAAGTGCCTAGGTACCGAATTTCAATGAATGGCATAAGTATGCAAAACATTTTAGAAGTTTTCTTAAAATAACTTTGTTCGGTCGACTAGTTTCACAAGGTAAGTAAGGGTAAGGTCACACCAAATTGTCAGGTGGCACATAAAAAGTAATTTGTATCCGTCACCCCAACTCAGAGGTACCGCGGGTCACATAGGTATGATTTATGATGACATTGCACTAAGTGGTGCACAAAGTAACTGTGTCTATTAACTCAGTTTGGTAAGTGTATGAAACTTTTATGAAAACCTTTGGGAACCACGTAAGTGTCATATACGAAGAATATTATTTAGCCTACAGTCAAAGACAAGCTTAACCGTTGCACTCCCCTTTTTAATATACTGTAAGAATCTATGGTTGCACGAAAGTATCTATGGTCTACGAAAAGTTTTCATATGTTTTCATATTCGTGGCGAAATCTTTTATCGCACGCACGATGGCCGAATATGTGTGTGTACCTACGGCTAAGTTTCAAGGTTCTAGGCATACGTACGATTAGCTGAAGACACTAAAGTGTCTCCCTCGTGTCTATAGACAAGTCAAAATATATATATAAAATATAGTTTTGGGATAAAGTGGCTGTGACATACGGACGGACGGACGGACGGAGAGACAGACAGACAGACAGACATGACGAATCTATAAGGGTTCCGTTTTTTGCCATTCGGCTACGGAACCCTAAAAACGGCGCCTGTAAAAACGGCGCTTAAGTAGGTAATGATAATGACTTATACTCAATTGAGATTTTAAATAATTTCTATGCATTCAAAATGCAACTTACTTATAGGGCTCGTAGTTTTTTACCATCACATTTTCCTTGACTTATACGCAAGTAATTACTTTTACTTGTCTTTATATACTAGTGTCACGTGGGCGGCGAGATGCCAATATGCCAGTACCCAATGGTACGACAGTAGAATTGCTAGTATTATTCGGTCCGCCGCAGACTAAGGGGAGATAACTGGAACTTGGCAAATAAATGGAGATAATCATCTTTCTTTTTTGTATTGTCATTTGCATTTTTTGCACAATGGAAACACTCTGAACTGAGAAAGTTTGTCAAAAAAATCATGCACAATACTTGAACCATTTATAAGTTTGAGGAACATACATAAATTCACACCAGTCACAAAAAAATAAGGTATAGACATCTAAAAGAGTGCGGAAACCGAGACAGCCATTAATTAATGATAAAATAAACTGCACTTAGCAGTTATTAGTCTAGAGATCCATTTCTTATTTTAATTACCTATACTTAGTTCGAATAATATATTTACAATAATTTCAAATATGCACGTTCTATAGCGCCACCCTGTATTTAATCACGGGCGGTTGATAGAAAAAAGATTATACAAAACTACACAGTGCCTGTTATTTAAATTTTTACTTTTTTGCATTCACAATGCAATTTTTATCATAGAAAAATGGAAAATAAAGTATTTAGAAAATATCGACCCGTCTCACACCCAGCTCCGATGGGACTCGAACCCACGACCTTTCGCTTTCCGGGCGACTGCTCTAACCACTGAGCTAAACGACTCCGCAACTCAGTGGTTAGAGCAGTCGCCCGGAAAGCGAAAGGTCGTGGGTTCGAGTCCCATCGGAGCTGGTTGTGAGACGGGTCGATTAATTTCTAAATACTTTATTTTCCATTTTTCTACACAGTGCCTCTTCGAAGCGATTAGTTTCCTCTAAGTCTCTTTAGAAACCCCAATCAGTTCTTGTTACGGTGCACAAAATCGATTCTACCGTGTTAATTGGTAATACGATCGGCTCGTAACGGCTGGAGTGGCAGTGTGCACCGAGCCTAATCTAGTAACATGTGCTCACTGGTGCTACTGACGTGTGCAATGTGCCTAACCCCTTAAAATGTGGTACTGGAGTGTCCACCATGCCTAATGCACGTAACATAGGTATATTACGAATGTGGTGGCTGTTCCCGATCCAAATCATACTCCTCTTTGTCATTTTTCAGGTAATTTTAAGAACTTACTTTGTGATTAAAGCTTCTTTTTTCGTATTTCTTCCTCAAACTGTTTCTGTCGTTATTAAGTTTACCTTGCCCTTAATCCCAGGAAACTCTTCTGACTTCCTTTCCTATTGCGGAATAAAAGTTTATCATCTAAGAATGCGCGGAGAACCGATGGCCGTTGGGGCGGAAAAGTTCTCGAATGGCGACCGCAAACCGGACGACATTCCGTGGGCAGGCCCCCTTCAAGGTGGACCGACAATCTGGTCAAGGTCGCGGGAAGCCGCTGGATGCGGGCAGCGCAGGACCGATCGTTGTGGAGATCCTTGGGGGAGGCCTATGTATGACCGATATTTTTTTTCATGCTCAATGAAACGGTTTTTTGTTTGGAATAACACGTATATACTTACTGTTTTTTAATTTCAAAAGTTCTAAATTGATTTAGAGAAATACTAAGACCGATTATCATTGAAATAGTTTAATGTCTTCAAATTAAACATTTCATTCATCTTTTTTTATCTCTACTGAAAATTTATTTGCGTCTGTTAAAGCTGCTATTAACTGTACCTACTGTTTTATCAGAATGTGAAACCTAACTGCGACGCTTGGGTAAGTACCTACCTACACCTTTATTACTCAACATCTGCCAAATCGCTTAGACACCTCAATACCATAACGAAAAAATAAGATACGATAATTTAGGATAATGCTTATTATATTTGATGTAAATAGGGTAGGGTTACATTCGATAGGTTGGTCATCTTAATTATAATGTGCTTTGAGCTTATTTAGCCATTTTAATTAGCATGCAAAAATTTAAATTAGATGCAATAACATTATTTAATTAAATTGAATTACTATTAAATTGAATTACCTACTATCTATATATTATTATGTCAAGCGAAAATTATAATTATGATCTTCGATCAACAAGAACTAGGTGTTATTTGTTGATCGAAGATTATGATTTAAATAAGGTACATTATGTAATCATAATGTCTGAAATAGAAATATAGGTAGCCAATGTCAGATGTCATTCAAGTAAATAATAATTTATATTACGTCGACATAGGGTTCCATGCTTCGACCACAGCTAACTATTCTTTGTGGTAAAATACGTGTTCCAACAACCATTTAAGTATATTTTTTTTTTGCATTTACAATGCAATGTTTATTATTGAAAAATTGAAAATGAAGTATTAGAAAAAGTCGACCCGTCTGATTTTAAATTTTATGTAACTTTGTCACAATTTGCTCCAAGGAAATTACTTGTGTTACATCTGAGTTTGTGTGTGATTGAGTTATTCGTATTATTTACACACAACACAAATTAGAACCCGCCAGGAAGCCACGAGTTTCAACGAATAAGTAATTATTTGTTATTAGTGTTCTGGAAATAACTGCACTTCTGGGGTGAGTAGGTATCCAAAAATAACTAAAATATAAGCTGTTGTTTCTGTTAAGACCATTATGTAGGTATTTTTATTAATTTATCTTATGTACAGTACAACGCATCAGCAGCATGTATTTCTCACGTAAGTCTAATATTTTGAGTATAATTTATTCTACAACTGTCATATTGTTATAGGGTTTTATTTAATCTAAAAAAATATTGAAATACACACCTAAAGATACTCTAGGTACCTACTTTAGGTTCAATATATTATTTCCCATTGTTATATACCTACCTACTAGATTATAATGCATACTGGAGTCTAATTATGAATTTATTTCTTCTCTTACTACAAAATAACTCTAAGATGCATCATCATAGACAATTTCAGAGTTAGACTAGGTGTTTTAAGCTTTTATTTAACTTGCCATCTTCGATTGCATACATGTTTGGTTTGGATGACTATACAATATTAAAGTACAGCCAACAAAAAAAACTTGTCATAAAAACGAAGCTTTTACAAAAAAACTTATTTTTATTTATTTTATTGCATGCCTCGGAGAGGTAGTGTTCTACTCTCAACATGTCAGAGTCAAGCATTTTTAATCCGTCTCTATTATATTCATTATTCACTAATACAATAATATAAGTACAAACATATGAAGAACAACCCTTTTATAAACAAATTTAATACTTTTCATTCAATAAATGTGTTTCATTTCATTTCAAGTAAATTTGTTTTTTTTTTTCACTTTTTTTATGAGCGTTATATTATGTATGAGGCGTCCACTAATGGATTTTTCAATTTTTTTTTATTGTCCATACCATTTCCAATTTACTTCGAGTGTTTAGAATCCTTTGTGAAAGTTTTACAAAGCTTAAAATATTTTTTTCAGTGTCGTGACCTGGAATGCAATGCTATTGTAAGTCCAAAATAATAAGTATTAGGTATATTTCCTTCTTGCCTATTAGGTGACTATCATCCAGCTATTTAACAACTAACTAACTATATCTAGGCAACGGCAACAATCAAGAATTCGATTGTCTTTAGACTGATATTATTGATTAGAATATTTAGAAGTAAGTTAGTCATTTATCTTACTAGATTATGAAAATGCGAAGAAGTATGTACTATAAGTGTACTATAAGCTTAGGAAAGTTTGTATGTTAAGATGTTTCGATGTTTGTTACTCAAAAACGGCAAAACGGCTGAACGGATATTGGCGGTTCGTATATCTAGAACACTTTAATAGTAGTACCCACAATGTCTCAAGACCAAAGCTTTGACCAAAACCATGGAAGTGAATCGTGGTCTTTTACTATGGGTCTCATAAGAAGGCTCAAAGTCACCCACCGAGCAATGGAGAGAGCGAGCTGACATCCGAGTGCCAAGGCAGCCGTCTAACTAATTAACCTAACAGCTAAATTCAATTAAAAATACACCGCTAAATTTTAATTAGCATAAATATTTTAGGGGATGTTAGTGCCCATTAATATGAACAACTTTCACTATGGGGCCAACCATGGAATCGCGAAAAAAAAATCAGCTGTTCCATACAAAAGTACAACATCGAGTCGACTGAAATAATTAAACGGCTTATTACGGCTAATTAAAATTTAGCGGTGTATAATGCTCCGTAAGTTATGTGAGTCATGCAAATTAATCTCGGGGCGTAATAACAGACGCGACGCAGCACTTCTAAGCGAGATTACGAATAAGATTACATCTTGATCGATGAACCAACTTAAAGTCTTGTACCATACTTATCAAGCTTATTAAATTAAATTAATTTATTGGTCACCGCATGAAAAACTGACGTCAAGGTAATCGTTAACGTGATCGTATTATTTTCTATGAAAATCACAGCAGCGCATCTTTCGGTAGTTTAAGGAACTGAAATTCAATACAATGTTTGACAGCAGCACTTTGACAGGCTTTTGATAATGATATTACAACTATACTACAAATAAATAAAATTGGAGTGTCTGTTTATAATATTAAAATAAACGCTTTTTACTACATGCATATGAATAAATATTGATAAAAATAAAAAATGATATTTTGGTACATACTTATACCAAAATATCATTTTTTACAATTTTAGTCTGTCTGTCTGTTTGTTCCAGCTAGTCTCTGAAACGGCTGGACTGATTTTGACGGGACTTTCACTGGCAGGTAGCTGAATGTAATAAGAAGTAATTTAGGCTACTTTATATCCCGATATTCCCATGGAAACAAGAACCACGCAGGTGAAACCGTGGGCGGCCGCTAGTAATATAATATTTTCTTGATTTAGAGCATTTTAGTTAACGCATTTTACCACTTTGTAAGTGTATATCTTTCAAAAGATAGAGAGAATTGTGTAGTCTTAATAGTTTCGGATTAAAGTGGCTGTGACATACAGATAGACAGAGAGACAGACATTACGAATCTATAAGGGTTTAGTTTTTTGCCATTCGGCTACGGAACCCTAAAAACCGTAATATAATCCGCTGCGTTGTTTTAAAGAATGCAGAGACAGCACGAAGTGACTTAGTTTTACGAGTAAACATATAGAAAGGCAGTGGCCTAGAAGTAAGAATTAGCTGACAAATGTCACTCGATCCAGCGTTGGGGCAAAGAGCGGCGACGGTATAAATTGCTAACATTTCTTTGGCCTAAAGGCTATATTCCATTGGTTCACCCGATGAGATGCTAGCTATAAATGTATAGACATACCACATCACAACTACTAGCGACAACCACAACGCAACTGCAAAAAGCTGCATCGACTCCATTCACACGTACCACATTTTGTCGCTGCGATGTGGTGTGGTTGCGGTACGTGTGGATCGACACTTAGAGCCAGCGCGCACATGTGATTTTTAATCGGGCGATAGTTTGAACGTTCTCGGATTCAGTATAGTTATATGGCAGTGAGTGCATTATCGATTAAACTATCGACCGATCAAACTATCGAAAATGACTGGCTGATAGTTTTACGATCAAACTATCGCGCAAATATCGGCCGGTCAGTAATGTGCGTGAAGGACTATGTGAGCGCGCGCACTGCATTTAACTAAACTTTCGCCCAATTGTCGGTCGACTGCGCATTCAGTATCGCACTGTGTAGTTGTACGATCAAACTATCGTACAACTATCGGCCGGTCGGTAATGTGCACGCACTGCATTCACTAAACTATAGCCCAACTATCGGTCGACTAAAAATCACAAGTGCGCGCAGGCTCTCAATACCAAACTATCGGCCGACAGCTTGATCACGATCGTCTTACGATTCCGACTACACTATCGGTCGACTAAAAATCACAAGTGCGCGCAGGCTCTTACTGGTTGGTGTCCCAATGGAACAGAGCCCATAGCATGCCCACCACATTTGTTTGGGCTAAATAGATGGGGCCTTTGCCTGACTCAGTTAATGCTCACCCAACCATTGTCGACGGTTCAATGGACATAATTCACGGCTTTTTTTATTCCATTGTCTTGTATAATGGACGACAGAGCTGAGCTTGATCAAATATTTTTTTACGTTGACAAACAAAAGATTAATTTTGGGTTTTTGGTATTTTTAGGGTTCCAAAATGGTAAAAAGGAACTCTTATGGTGCGACTAAGCCTGTCTGTCTGTCTGTCACAGCTGGATGCTGGATATCTCGAGAACTACTAATGCTATTAACTTGAAATTTGGAATACTAAGATAAGATAAGATAAAAATATTCTTTATTCACTTAGTCATAATAAATATGTACTTATGAATCGTCAATATTTTCCTACCACCCATTCAAGACTTTTTTAACTGACAAGAAGAATGGGCGCAAGAAACTTGCCAGCGTTTCTTAGTTAGGTAACGACATTTACAAAAAAAAAAAAACATATCGTTACTAATACAACAATTGCTTAGTATAAAAATACATCATATTAAACAGTGATTATGTTATGTGTTACATCATGCATGACCATGCATTGCGGTCATTCAAATAATCGTCTACTTTATAGTATCCTTTGCTCATCAGCCTCTCTTTAATGTAACATTTAAATTTATGCAATGGTAGTTCAATTATATGCTGTGGAACTTTATTAAAAAAGGCTATGCTTTTTCCCAGAAATGAGGCTCTGGATTTTTCTAGCCTAAACTTGGGAACGACAAGTTTATCTTTATTTCTTGTGTTAAAGCGATGAATATCGCTCTGCTTTACAAATGTATTATAATACTTTTTCACATAAATTATATTTTCATAGATGTAATGTCCTGCAACAGTTAAAATGTTTATTTCTTTAAATATATCTCTTAAAGAATCTCTCGATCGGAGGTTGTAAATGGCGCGAATAGCCCTTTTTTGGAGCACGAATATACTTTGGATGTTAGCGGCTGAGCCCCACAACAAAAGGCCGTAGGACATAACACTATGAAAATAACTAAAATAGACTATTCTAGCCGTTTCAATATCGGTTAAGAGCCTTATTTTCTTAACTGCGAATGCAGCCGAACTGAGTCTACTCGCCAAGGCTTCGATATGAGGATCCCATTGTAGTCGCGAGTCTAATATAATACCTAGAAATTTTGTATTGTTAATGAATTCGACCGTATCGCCGTCTAGTCTAATATGAAAATCAACTTGTCTTACATTAGGTAACGAAAATTTTAAACACTTAGTTTTCTTTGAGTTTAATGATAAATTATTACTATTAAACCAATGTGACACTTTTGAAAGAGCACTATTTACTTCGTCAGAACAGTCATCACCTCTATCTACTTTAAAGACTAGAGATGTATCATCGGCAAATAGCACCGTCTCACATAAATTCTTCGCGTAGTAAGGAAGGTCATTTATGTATATTAAAAACAACAGCGGGCCCAATATTGATCCTTGGGGTACGCCCATAGTAATGGGAGCTCCGGTAGACTCAGTTTTATTAATAACTACCTTCTGAGTTCTTTCATACAGATATGAATGCATAAGGCTTACTGACATTTCAGAAACACCATAATGTTTTAACTTCCTTAATAGTGTTTGGTGATCAACACAATCGAATGCCTTGGAAAGGTCACAAAAAATAGCGATTACATCCTGCTTGTCCTCCCAGGCATCAAGTACATGTTTTAGAAATGCAACCCCAGCATCAGTGGTACTTTTACCTTTTGAAAAACCAAACTGTTTCTCATGCAGTATACTATTTAATTTAAAATATTCTAAAAGTTGAGCATAAATCAATTTCTCAAATATTTTACTTATTGCTGGTAGTATGGATATAGGTCTAAAATTTGCTGGGTCACTTTTGTCACCAGCTTTAAACAGAGGAATAATTTTACTATTCTTCATTAAATTAGGAAAGACCCCTTCACTTATACATTGGTTAAAAATTATTGCTAATGATGGAGCTATCACATCAATTATTGATTTGATGATACTTGTAGATATGCTCCAGAGATCTTCTGTTTTCTTAATATTTATTGCTTTGAATGCTTTAATAATATCTTCGGTAGTGACATAGCTAAAACTAAATGTTTCCTGGCACTTGTTCACACTAGATTCCATAAGAGAGACAGCGGTGTTGGGGCAAGAATTAAGTCTGCTAGTAGTTTCTAACGGTATTCGAGCAAAGAAACCTTCAAAAGCACTAGCCACCTCAATATCCGATTCAAAAGTCTGATCACTAATTTTTAAGTTAAATGAATTAATTTTGCTTTTTGTTTTGCCAGTTTCTTGGTTTATAATACTCCAGGTAGCTTTTATTTTATTTTCAGATGATTTAATTTTATTTGAAATATACCTTGATTTTGCCAAAGCATATACTTTCCTAAATGTTATTGAATATTTCTTGACATATTCAATGAAGCTAGGATCACAGGAAGTCGTTTTTTGTGCATAGAGTTCAAATAACTTTCTTCTGCTATTATAAATACCAGGTGTGGCCCAGTCACTAAACTTCTTACGATCATTACACTTTATAAATTTTTGTTTAAAATTGTTACTAAATTCTTTTCAACAATATCAAATAATGATTGATAAGAGTTATTAGCGTCAGCAGAAGCTGGCAAACATTGAATTTTATCTTGTACATTATTTCTAAATTTATTAATACCACGTTTCGGTATTGGCCTGCAAATTACTTCGCGTTTAGGAATAACATTATAGTGCTCAAAAGAAGCTAGTTGTCCACTGTGGTCGGATTTAATAATATTAATTACCGATTTCTCAATTAAGTTACAGTTGGAAAAGATGTTATCTAAGCAAGTAGCCGATGTTGGCGTAATTCGCGTCGGTTCATTAAAAGTGTGAAGCAAATTAAATGATTTAAAAAGATTAAGGAATTTACTGGAGAGTTGTGCTAATTTAATATCTAAGATGTCTATATTAAAATCTCCACAAACTACAATTTTTTTATTCTTACGACAGCATATTTTCAAAACATCCTCCATAGTGGACTCAAAGACTGTGTAATTTGCTCCAGGGGGGCTATATACACAGATTATAATTATTTGTTCAAGTTCCACGCATTATATCTCACAAATTCGTTCAAAAGAGAGGGATACTATATCCTTTCGCTCCTTATATTGTGTGTTATTAGGTAAAATTATTAAAGAACCCCCCCTTATTGTAGTTTTTCTATTAAATGAACTTACAACACTATAATTATCCAAATTACTCTTGGGGTCTTCAAAATTCGAAGTGGGTGTCATATGAAAGAGCGCTGCTTGCACATTCTTACTAATTATTTTTTCTTAGGCCGCATAGTTTTCGACTTTTAATGAAAAATGAAATAAATATACCGTTCCCCCCCCTTCCTTATCTCTGAAGTTTGCACAGAGAAAAACCTGAAATTATTTTATATGATAGAAGTTTATGTAAAGATTACATGAAAAATATAACGATGTCTCTATATAGTAAACTTTTTCAGAAATCATCAACAAAAGATACATTACTTCCACTATCGGTCAAGAGACGCTAACCTAAAACTGTAATATTCTACACCGCAAATTCTCTGACGAATATAGCCTCGCCGATAAAAACATTTTCACGTTTAAATAAATAAAATAAATAAAAAAATAACTTCTCATATTCATACCAATTATCTAAGCCCATTTTAATTTCATTAAGAAACTGTATCATGGAAAACTTGATAACGGATAAATATATACTTAAATACTTTTTTTTGTAAATACATACTTCACTACATAGTATAAAACAAAGTCGCTTTCTCTTTCCCTATGTCCCTTTGTATGCTTAAATCTTTGAAACTACGCAACGGATTTTGATGCGTTTTTTTTAATAGATAGAGTGATTCAAGAGGAAGGTTTATATGTACTTTTTATCCCGATACTCCCACGGGAACGGGAACCACGCGGGTGAAACCGCGGCCGGCCGCTAGTAATATACATAGTAAACACCCAGACCAAGACAAATAGACATGTTCATGCACACAAATATTTGTCTTGTTCGGGAATCGAACCCGAGACCACTGGCGCAGAAGGTGGGTAGCCTACCCCTGCGCCAAATCGGTCGTCACGACGTATTATTTATTTATATTTATGATTGTACGGAACCCTCGGTGCGCGAGTCCGACTGACTCTTGACCGGTTTATTTTTTATAAATTAAGGAGTTGATAGGCTCCAGGCGGCGTGAAATTTGGCTAAGATCCGTCACAGGATGGGTGTCCAAAAATGTTTTATCCCAAGTGTCACAGCACGGCGTTTCAAGCCGTTCATATGGTCCCAGATACAAATCAAAGATTTTTTTTATTCGATTTTTGTTGAGGTAACAACACTTATGAACGTCAAAGAAGCTACGCCATCGGTTCGCAAATCCTACGGCGGGAGACCTTGAGAGTAATTTGACAAATCCATGTTGTTGTTGTGCTCGTCTATAAATCGTGTAAATAGTTTTAAATATTTAGGTGTATTAATGGATCATAAATTATCATGGTATCCCCAAATTGAGTTGATATCTACTCGAATTAGAAAATTTATTTGGTTATTTAAATCATTAAGATACGTAGTTCCATCACACACTAGCTCAAGAAATCTGTTAAACGAGATATATCTTGCACTGGTACAGTCTATAATATCCTATTGTATACCTGTCTGGGGTGGAACTTGCAAAACACGTTTTATAGAAATTGAGAGAGCTCAAAGAGCTTTAGTAAAAGTGATGTATTTCAAAAAGCGTCGTTTTCCCACTGATGAACTTTATGAAATCAGCAATTTGCTCTCTGTTCGTAAACTTTACATTGTTTCTACATTAACAAAGAAACACAAAACCATTACATATGACCCGACCACGGATAATAGAAGAAGAAAGGATGCTGTCCTAAAGGTACCAAATACTAAAACTACGTTTGCTCAAGTTCAATACGGTGTACAGTCAGCTCGCTTATATAATAAAATAAATAAAAAAATTAATATATACAATAAATCATATCACGATTGTAAAGCTTCATTAACAACATGGATCAAAACTCAAAATTATGAAGAAATCGAATTATTATTAAAATAATTATAATCAACACGCACACATGCACATACACAACCACACACACACACACACACACACACAAACACACACATACACACCCAGACACTGAAATGTATTTCCTTTTTTATTTTACTTAGTTATAGGTACTTAAATAATTTTTGTAAAGAAATTTTGTTAATATCACTGCGTTTGTTCTCAAATATCGCAATTATGTTATATGAAGAGCAGAGACTTCTGATACGAGTATTTTTATGCTCAAAAGGAGACTCTGGCCACTAGCCATTGTAAAATGATATTTGAACGTAAATAAATATTTTTGATTTTGATTTTTTTTTTATTTTTTGATGTTGAGCTGTTATACTGAGTCATGGCTCATGGTCATTCCCCCATAAGTATCGGCTGACCACAGGAACTAGAGTGGATACAAAAAAATACTGATGAAATACTGGAATAGAAGAATAGAATATCATTTATTCAAGCAAATTACATCCATTTACAGAAATATTAAAATTAACGCTAAAATTACCGACAACATAAAGTAAAGATAAATTAATGACAATAGACAAATCTATGAAATAGGTACTTATTAAAATTTTATATTATATTATTATTAGATTTGAAATATGTTTTCATTAAAACTCAAGAGTTTTTATTTTGAGTAGGTACCTATATTTTATCACGGTAGGTAGCTACCGTGATAAAATACTACTACTACCTACTATAAAGGTAGTTGAAAGAAAAGACGAAGCAACTTGCTAAGGTAGATTGGTAGTTAAAAAGAAAAATCAGTTTATAAGCAAAGGAGTTATGCCTAAAGATACGTAATAAATTCACATAAAGTGGTAATGAAAACGACAGTATTTTTAAGATTTCCTGAAAACTACTGAACCGAATTCAAAATTTCAAAAAATGGGACCAACTTGATATACAACCTGATGTTATAGCGTTTGACTCATTTTAATCGGTTCAGCCATCTTCGAGTAATCGGTGTACATACCTAAAAAAAAATTATATATATACGCGACGAATAGATAACCTCCTCCTTTTCAATTTTTGAAGTCGAAAGTAGATTACGATTTTTGGTAATGTTAGTTATTAATGCACTCGTGTTAATTTAGTACCAACATAACACTCTTGCATTAATAGCTCACTTTGTGCTCAATGCAACAATCTACTATTGTTGTATACTTTACTTTGTACAGATATGTAAATAAATTAATCTATCTTTCTTGTACAAAACAAGTATCTAGAATTTTTTTCTGCGTTTGATGCGTATCTAACTATCCATTTGTTTTGTTTTCAGTGTAGAGCAGAAAATTGCACTGCCACGGTAATTTATTGTTCTCTACTTACTTACATTATTTTAGTATTGCTGTTTTGCTGTATGTATGTAGACCACTTTATATTATGCTAAGTGAACACAGTCCCGAGGC
Organism: Crambus lathoniellus; assembly: GCA_949710035.1. NCBI lineage: Eukaryota > Metazoa > Arthropoda > Insecta > Lepidoptera > Crambidae > Crambus > Crambus lathoniellus. The sequence continues at coordinate 954,378 of OX453312.1, forward strand.
AGTAAAGCTATTTGAAAAATAAGCGCTGAATTTTTATGGCCCTTACCCGAATTGCTTCCAGTCCCGTTTTATTGTAAGTTTAATATGAAAATAAATGTAGTAAGTAGGTACCTATTTATTCCTTCACATTACGAGCACTTTACAAATTAAAGATATGAAGGTAAGGTAAAGTATCTACTTACAGTGTGGGGCTAACTTCTGAAACCATCATGGTGTGGCGGCGACCAATCCCAACTAGCTAAAACCCGTTTTACGTGTTGTGATTGGTTGCTTGCCCGCCATGATGGTTCAAGAAGTTTGCCTCGAGGTATAGGTACAGTCAGCGTCAAATTGATATAAGCGTCTAGAGTAGTCAAAAAGATCTGAAAAACATAAAACCAATTTGATCTAGGCAATTCAAATCATCATATTGTTGTAAGCGCGCAATGTGTTTAAAACATCTAGGCACTCATTGTTTCATATTTATATGAGTAGTCAGAGTGTTCAAAATCATCTAAGCAAACAAAGCTCTCAAAATATCTGTGCAATAGGGTGTTGTACATTATGCACAGATGTTCTGATAGCTTTGTTTGCTTAGATAAATTTGAACACTCTGACTGCTTATCATAGATCTTTTTTACTACTCGCTGACTGTACCTGTATTATTTTGTTATCCCATTTACAGCGACCGATCGTTATTTATAAAGATAAAAAAAAACATCAAAAATTACCCTCAGTTAGAACATAGTTTAGTTATGTGTAGTCATTTTATTGTTGTTTTTATTTTTTTGCCGACATAAACTTAGTTTCAGTAACAACTGGGTAGCTCGTTTACTAGTATGTCAAAGTGACCGTGCCGTGCTGGGGACGAGCCATGCACGTATTTTATACTCAACGGGGTAGCACTTAGCCTTCATCACACCCGATGTTAAGTGGTGATAAGGCTGAAGGTGAAAGCGCACTACTACCGGAATCCCCAATCACTAAGGAACTGGCTATCTTATCTATAACTGCCGGAACACAATAATGCTGAAAACATCATTCTTACGGCGTCAGACTTAGATAAGATAGTGACAGTTAGCAAGGCGGACTTTGAACAAATGCTACGACAAACCCAACCGAATACAATATTTATACCTACTGGGAATCGAACTCGGGACCACTGGGTCTGTAACCGGTGGTATTGGCGTTGTGATACACTAGACCAGAGTGGCAAATCTAAATAAGAAAACAAAAAGTCGCTGCGAGATTATCAAACCGCTACGCTGGTTCTCGCTACGAGGTCTCCAGTCTACGAATAGCTACTAACTCGTAGCGAGTATCGCTACGAAACTTCGTAGTAGGTCGATTCTCTGTAATTCAACCACGAAATTCCCATTTATGATATCGCTGCTTCGCTGTAGTGCGCTTCCATCATCAGTCTTATCTTTATTTAACATCAGGTGTGATTTAGGCCAAGTGCTACCCCGTTGTGAATAGTAAACAAATTATCTAGCGAGGAGGCAGGAGCTTCATGGGCAGAATAACCTTTGTTTTTTTTTCGGCGGTGCTCCCCGCTTTGTTGCAGGATCTTTTTTGTCTTTTTTATTCGTTTACTTTTTAAATCTTTTTTGCTATTTTTATATATAAGTATGAGTTGCTCTTTTCTCAGTTTATTCTTTTCTTTAACAATAGTTCTTAGTTTCTCTTACATTTGTTTCTTATTTCTCGTGTAGTTCTTTTATAGTTGGATACATATAATTTTCTTCATTTGTTGTACATTTTTCTCCTTTACATTTAATGTTCTTTCCTAATTACAATTTCTCTGTAGCTTCTTATTTTATTACATTATTTATTTTCCTTATTTCTACTTTGCTTAGCCTTCCATATTTCCTAAATTTATACAAATAAATAAAATTGGAGTGTCTGTTTGTAACATTAAAATAACCGCTTTTTACTACATGCATATGATTATATATACGGTACATATTCCAAAATAACATTTACTACAATTTTAGTCTGTCTGTCTGTCTGTCTGTCTGTTTGTTCCGGGTTAACGGGACTTTCACTGGCAAGTAGCTGATGTATTAAGGAGTAACTTAGGTTACTTTTTATCCCGATATTCTTACGGGAACGAGAACCACGCGGGTGAAACCGCGGGCGGCCGCTAGTAATATTATAATTGTATTTTATACTATTACTAGCGGCCGTCCACGGTTTCATCCGCGTGGTTCCCGTTCCCGTGGGAGTATCGGGATGAAAAGTACCCTATGTCTCATTCCAGGCTATAATCTATATCTGTTGCAAATTTCACCCAGATCCTTTCAGTAGTTTTTGCGTGAAAGATTAACAAACATCCATACCCACAAACTTTCGCGTTTATAATAAACTACACGACGCTATCCAGAGGGAATGTGTTATTTTTCCAGGATAAAAAGTAGCCTAAGTTACTCCTTATTACATTAGCTACCTGTCAGTGAAAGTCCCGTCAAAATCGGTCCAGCCGTTTCAGAGATTAGCCGGAACAAACAGACAAAAATTGTAAAAAAGTCATTTTGGTATGTGTACCGTAAATATAATCATTATGCATGTATTAAAAAGCGGTTATTTTAATGTTACAAACAGACACTCCAATTTTATTTATTTGTAATGTATAATGTATAGATATTGTAATAATAAAACTTATATAACCTTTGTTTGCGTAAAGTTGGCAGCGAATGTAATCACAAGTTATGTCCCTCCCCTGTCCTTAATGATCAAATTAGTCACTGGCAACTTAGGCTTAAGTGGAACTTTCTCAATGAAAGTTGGTGCTTTCTCAAGTTTAAGTATTTTTTTCCATTTCACGATCTCCCTGGTGGATACGCGGCGGTTTTCAAGGTGGCGCTGTCTCTGAGGTCCCGGGTTTGGTTACCGGTCGGGTATATTATAAAAAAATAAACTTTTCTAATTCTCGTGTCTGTGTGAATAAAATGTGTTATACACGTCGTGTTTTCCCAGTACCTAATAACAAGTGCTTGAGGTACTTAATTTGGGACCAGCTAAATATTTTATGTTAAGGTGTCCATATTTTTTATTTGTCTACAGTGCGTAGGCGAGTTTTGTATGGCAGGAGTAAGTATCAGAAGTTGGAGTTATACGAGTTGGCGTAGCTAGAAAATTACAATTGCGTAAGTATTCCTATATGATAACAACGTTGTAATAATTACTTTTGCAGTGTATAGGAGCGGGATGCCATGCTAAAGTAAGTAGTAAGTAACGAGTAACCACAGATGAATTTATTAAATAACGCAAATGCATGTGCCACTTCCGATGCGTGTCCGATCTGGGCCCCGCATTACCCAATCGCGGTAATCTATGACGATGACGCATCTATATCTATGGACGCATTAGTCAAGTGTACAGTAGCACAATCTTTTCTGTTCCGGTCGTTCCGGTGCCAGCGGAGCTATGTACGTTTTTCTTTTTTTTTTGTAGCAATTTACCCGGCCATGAAGTTTGACTTAATACTCTGAGGTAACTGGAGCTCTCACCCTGAATAAAAAAGTGTCGCCAGCAAATTATGACATTTATGTATGTAGTGGCTGTCAGCTGTCTCATATGACCATACGTATATTTTTAAAGTGTAGGTGAGACGGAAGACAGCCACTGTGTAATTTTTGGTGGACAAAAAATTTTTCGTACTGCACTCTCCAGTTACCTCAGTATTAAGTCGAGCTTCATGTACCCGGCGCTATGGTTGGACATCAACTAGACAGCAGAATGACATATAAAAAAACACGATAGTTTCACATTTTGGCCACCGGAACAGAAAAGTTTGTGGCACTGTACGTGCAGTTGACGTGCAAAACCGTTTTTGATAACGTGCGACAACGTTTTCTGTTCCGGTGATAATCTTTGGAACTAAAACAGTTTTCATACGACAGTCTATTTTGACAGCTAATTTCGTATTGCAAGTGGTTTCTCTGTCACGGATGTCACCGGATCAGACAGGATTGTCGGACTATAGGTTTGCGCATGGAGCTCGACTTAATACTGGGGTAACTGGAGAGTGCAGTACTAACACTTTTTTGTGACCACAAATTACACAGTGGCTGTCTTCCGTCTCACCTACACTTTAAAAAAATACGTATGGTCATATGAGACAACTGACAGCCACTCCATACTAAATGCCAAATTTGCTGGGTACACTTTTTTATTCAGGGTGAGAACTCCAGTTACCTCAGTATTAAGTCGAGCTCCATGGGTTTGCGTGACGTGTGCGTCGTTATGTCATTACGGCAATACGAAGTCAAACGTCAAGACCCAAACGCGATGAAGACGAGATGCATAGAATTACGGCGATTGGCCCGCTGAACCCCGACCAAACGTCAAGGTTTTTATTCTGTACTAGCTGACCCAGCGCGACTTCGTTCCCGTGGCCCTACCCCCTACTCCACCCTACCCTATCCCTACCCTACCCCTACCCTACCCCTACCCTACCCCTACCCTACCTCTACCCTACCCCTACCCTACCCCTACCCCTACCCCTACCCTACCCCTACCCTACCCCTACCCTACCCCTACCCCTACCCTACCCCTACCCCTACCCCTACCCCTACCCTACCCCTACCCTACCCCTACCCTACCACTACCCTACCCCTACCCTACCCTACCTTTACCCTACTTCTACTCTACCCCTACTTACCCCACCTTCCTCTATTTTCTCACCGTTAGATCCTTCCTTGGACTTCCACGAACATTTCAAGACCAAAATTAGCCAAATCGGTCCAGCCGTTCACGCGTGATGTCGTGACCAAGGGAAATAGGGATTCATTTTTATATATATAGATGGGTTTTTATGCAAGTAAGGGGTTTTGGAATAATTTATTAATTTAATAATAGGTATTTACCTATGAAATTGCCGTTTTTTTCTCACATGTTCATCGATCTATATATTTTTAAATTATTATGAATAAACTTTTCAAAATATTAGTCAGTTTCGAACAAAGAGTAAGCATGTCGTAATTAAACATCTAAAAATAGAATAATTAAACACGCGTCTAAAATTCAGGTACTCTTTGGCTGTTATTAAAATTTTTACTTTTTTGCATTCACAATGCAAATTTAGTATTGAAAAATGGAAAATGAAGTATTTTAGAAAAAATCGGCAAGTCTCACAACTAGCTCCGACGGGACTCGAACCCACGACCTTTCCCTAAGAACTTTTAGCGTACTTTTAGCTTCAACCTACTCTTTGGCTGTCGTCAATTTGACTGCTTCGAAAAGATTTCTTATTTTAATCTTAGGCATTATTTTTAATGAGATTAAAGGCAATAGTTAGATTTTTGTTGTTTGATCATATATCTCTAAAGTTACATTAAATTCCGAGTTGACATGTTCAAAAAATCCCCAAATGTTTTTGTATGATAATTCGGACTTCCTACAATGCCCTCATAGAAAATGGCAATTTCGTAGGTAAAGACCTATTATTAAAAATTACTTTAAAAAATAAACACAATTTCTTTATTTGATGTTTTAGTGCACCGGCGTACGATGTAGAACTTGGGTATGTATTTTTTTGTTGAAAAAAATATAATCGAAATAAAAACATTGTAGTTCATCGTGAAATCCATTCTATTTGTATAATATTATAATTAATGTGAAAGTGTGTTTGTTTGGTTTTTTTATTTGTCCGTCTTTCACGTCAAAACAGAGCAACGGATTAACGTGATTTTTGGTATGGGGATAGTTTGGGAGCTGGAGAGTGGCTAAAGCTACTTTTTGTCTCGGAAAAACATCACATTCTCGCGAGATAGTGTCGTGTAGTCTTCGTGGGCGAAGCAGCGGGCGAAAGGGTAGTAGTAATTATGACGTACCCAAAGCACGAAAAACTATCGTTCCTTTAATCCTCAAAAGCGCTGCCTATAGAATTTGAGTTCCTTACTAGCGGCCGCCCGCGGTTTCACCCGCGTGGTTCTCGTTCCCATCGGAATATCGAGATAAAAAGTAGCCTAAGTTACTCCTTATTACATCAGCTACCTGCCAGTGAAAGTCCCGTCAAAATCGGTCCAGCCGTTTCAGAGATTACCCGGAACAAACAGACAGACAGACAGACCGATAGACAGACAGAAAAAAATTGCAAAATATGTTATTTTGGTATATGTAGCGTATATATAATCATGGGCATGTGGTAAAAAGCGGTTATTTTAATATTACAAACAGACACTCCAATTTTATTTATTTGTATGTATGTATGTATGTATGTTTAGAGTATAGATAGATAAGACCGAAGGCGGCATTGCTCAGGTTTTCATACAAAATAATACGTTCACGCTTACTTACGAGATATACAGTGTGATTCATCGGGATGGGTCAGTAGGAGAAAGCTTGAAACTAAAGGAGATAGAGATATGTTATAAGGAACCATGTCGTCGATTTTAGAGTTCAGAAAAACTACATACAAAGATTTTCAAAAAAGTGTACCTTGTCATTTTTCAAAACAAATCTTTTATGACTTATTTTATTACAAAAGTTAATTGTAGATGTTAGGAATACATTTTACTATAGAACGCTAACGCCCGAATTCTCGTACGCAAATCATCTTTGGGAGCGGCATCATGGCATGGCATCTCTTTCATACGTTTGACATTTAAAGTGACAGGGCGATGTTTGAGACGCTCCCAAAGATAAGTAGCGTACGAGTATTCGGACATATGTCTACACTTAAAAGAAATTGCTGCATTTTACTCTTTTACTTTATTTAAGTAAAATACTAATGTAAATTATTATTATTTTAATCTTAACTCTAAAATCGACGACATGGATCATTAGAACAAATATCTCTATCTCTTACAGTTTCAAACTTCCACTACTGACCCGCCCCGATGAATCACCCTGTATACTTACATGCTTGGGTAACTGACGACTTCTTTTCAAAAGTGAGTTCTGGGTGCCTACCATCAACTTTAAGACAGCGATTCAAAAATAGCGCGATGCAGAATAGGTTCCTAAAATGAATTGCTTTCTTTCGTACTCTGACCTTCTAAAAACTGGATCGCAAATGAATCGCTAAATGTGAATGACCAAACGATTTGTGTCCTTATTTCTTCTACCCGTCTCTTTCACTCGTTTCTGTCATGCCCGGAGAGTGAAAGGGACGGGTATAACCTGCAGCTGTCGTGTTAACTTGGCCGAGTTATAAGTCAAATAAGAGTTTATGACAGCTCAGCGGCTGTGAAATGTCATTGAATGATCACTGAATCGCTGTCATTGATATTAAGCTGTCGTGGTACGAATAAGCGAAGCAGATCAGTTTAGGTTCCCAAACAAAACCGCAATAAGAGTTGATGGTAGGCACCCTGTTCCTACAGCCAGCAACTTCATAGTTTCTTGTTAAATTTATATTGTTTCAGTGCAAAGGAAACGGCTGCAAGCAACACAACTTACTCTGGCGACGGTACATGTTCTTAAGTTTGCTCTGAAGTTCATTGAAACAATTTCTAGTGAAATATTTAACTGAAAAGTATGATATGAAACATGCATCAAGGTTTTTGTAAATTAATTCCTGTATTTGAATGCAATCTTAAGTAATATTTTTGTATCAAAGTTTTGTATATGTTTTATTTGACCCAGAAACTGGTGTCAGTACCCTGTTTTGAATAGCATTACCTTAATCTTGTAAAAGGTGACTTAAGCTAGGTCTACGAGAGTGACTTTTGACCGAGACGTTGACCCGTCGGTGACCTTATCTGTACACGGACATGAAATGGGTATACCTGGTAAGGGTTCATATTTAGATTAACTATAAACATGAGTGCACAAACACTACCGCATTACTTTTCTCTCTCTAACCAAAGAGTTGGAAAGAGAGAAACTGTGGATCTGCTCCTTTTGGCACTTTGATCCACCTGTGGTTTTACCTTTGAGCACTTCCTGTATTAGGTATAAGTAATCCTACCAAACACATCCTGTAAAAAAACTGGCCAACTCTCGCAGGAGCTGCTTATTTATTTATAAAAATGTTGAAATCTCTCAGTAAATCTCTCGCCTAGCCGTAGCCGAGCCGACGTACCGACGCTGATCCGGTTTGGTTACGTGCTTGCGTAAGGTTGACGCCTGGTTGACGGCGAGGCGAAGGCGATACGGTGTCAATCCCTTTCCGAGTTGATGTAATGTGCTGTGTCCTTTACCCGTCACAGTAAACGCGGTTTAAACGCGGGCCCGCGTTGCAACTGCCTTGAAACTGCTGCTGCGTTCAGTGTGCCGATTACTGCCGACTCCTGCCGACTCCCGCGCTGCTCTGCCCGCGTTTGGTGTGCTCAAGGCCTCAAGCCTTGACACATGCATTTGTGTTATCTAGTAAATTATATATCTGTGAACAGCCTCAAATTCTGGGGAATTCTATTACTTCCTGCAAATAACGCCATTCCGTCTCATTTGGACTTTGCAAATATTTACTTTAACCTTTCTAGAATTAGATGTTTTAAATTTGAACATTTTTCCCTTCCTTTTTGTATTTAAAGTAGCGAACTCATAATTAATGAGACACCAATAAAAAAGGAAGACATTATATTAGGTACAGTCAAGGAAATTAATTCAATATATACCTACCTACTTTATTAAAATCCAATACACAATACAGCGTAAGTAGCAATACAGTAGAATATTCTACTTTCATGTCACTATTACTTATGTCACTCTCATGGCACGGAATATATAATAGTACTAACGCTTATGGTGACAGTTTGTTGTATAATTGAACCTTATTAGTTGGAAGTTTCTTAACTGTCCACCTCAAAGTTTACCTAAATTTTGACCTCAACCTGACTTGTTTATTTCAAAGAAATTGCCTTGACTAGATAATAATCATGGATTCAACTAGAACCAAGTGATTAATTTTCGTTACCTCAGTTTGCTTTGTCTATTAAAACAGCGTTCGTGTAATCAACAAGATTTCAAGGAGAATCGCCAACGTTTACTTTTACGCCGGTTTGCATATTTTAAGACTAAAAATAAATAAAAAGTTTTGACTTTGACTTATGTAAGTACGAAATAAGACTACCAGAAAAAAAACCTATGACCTTAATGAGAGGCCGCCACTAGGACTGCTAACAGCTTTATGTAGGTTGTAATGATTTTGTAGCATATTTGTTTAATTTATTCTTAAATCATTACTTATTTAAACATTGTTTTATCTGAATAAATTTTTATTAAAGCATAAGAATAAAGGACACAGCACATTACATCAACTCGGAAAGGGATCGACACCGTATCGCCTTCGCCTCGCCGTCAACCAGGCGTCAACCTAACGCAAGCACGTAACCAAACCGGATCAGCGTCGGTACGTCGGCTCCGCGACGCCGCGCTTACGGCTAGGCGACGCCGCGCTTACTGCAGGCCGCACAGTAGTTCCAGATAAAAAAAAAAGAATGAGAGAAAAAAATGATAAAAAAATAAAAAAAAGACAAAAAAATTAAAAAAAATGTCAAAAAATGAGAAAAAAAATTAAGTATAAAAAAAATGATGTTCATTTTTATTTTCAGACCACTGTGCGTAGAGCCGTAAGCTCGGGTACGGAGAGACGTGAGCGCGTGGACGACTAGCGGTAAGCGCGAGGATAGCAAGTTGAGGGACCCGCAAAGCGGTTCGTGTGCTGGTCCCGAGGCGAGGCGATTACGTTACGATTCCGATTAGTGTGCTTTGTAGTAGAGGGTTTCATACAAAGAATACTGAACCGCTCGAGTTGATACGTTTACGATCCCTTTCCGAGTTGATGTATGTGCTGTGACCTTAAGGCGGTAGATGGTTTGCAAAAGAGCTTTAATACGGTAATGTGTTTGTGACATTATCATGACATTTTATTGTTTTAATAATAATTACCTACTTATTATTATTAGGGCGGACAGGTTCTCGAATGGCGACGAAGAAAGATGGCGGGTGTTGAGTTGTTGGTACGAAAGTGTTTTAGGCAGCGTTGAAGTTACTGACGTAGTTTCTAAACGAAGTCTTCTTATACAACTAGTGTTATAAATACTTACTTTAAATACACAACCATAAAAGAGCTCGGTGAGTGTTTGGCGCGTTCGGTCTGCGATTGTACCGGCCACGGGATCCCTGTGGTATCGTGGTAAGTCTTCCTCGTGGTACCACTAGTGGGACAAAATAGTGGGTCCCCGAAGAAACTCTGATGGGTGACCAACATTTTTTATCTAGAACTACTGTGCTTCGGCAGGCACGTTAAGCTGGTCCCTGCCGAAGCGATACGGTCTTATTCTTTGGGGTAACTCAGTAGACATGCATAGAGCATTTAAAGTGCAAAAAAAGTGTGTCAGATGTATCTGCGCAGCTGATTATTTGGATAGTTGTAAACCTTTGTTTAAAACATTAGAAATATTATCTTTGCCCTGTCTTTACATTTTTGAAATCTGTCTTTTTGTAAAAACATATGAAAGTTTATTTAAAACCAATTGGCATAGTGAGTATAGAAGTAGAAAAAGAAATAAATTACAAATACAGAATCAAAGACTTGCATTATTTTCTAAAAATGCATATTGTATGGCAATTACTTTGTACAACAAATTACCAAATGTTTTAACACAAATGTCTTTCTCTAAATTTAAAACAAAGCTGTTTACATTTTTATTAGATAAGACTTATTACACTGTAAATAAATTTTTGAATGATAATTTGGACATTTACTTTGATTTATCTTTATAGTTGATTATTATTTAATGTTATTGTATTTTTTTTTTCTTTTTATGACATACTTAATTATTAATACTTTTTAAGGTTTGACATTGTAAAAATGAAATAATTGCACGTCGACAACGTCGACAGGTCATGTCGGACTATTAATATAAGGCACCATATGAATTTACCATGGTCTAGCAAATAAATGATTTGATTGATTGATTGATTGATTGAAGCCCAGTAGTTCTGTTGGTCCCATAGTGGCTGGACCTATTACCCATTCTGCCACTCCCATTCAGCCGACTGCGCTCATGGGTAAGACAACGAACTCGTGCTGCACATAATACTCGTTGAGTAGATCTAACAAGCTGTAGACAGTCAAATACGACGATGACTGCAGTCTCGCCACGCTTGACCTGCAGGCTTCTCAGCCTTAATCGTCCAGACCTCCGGATAGTTGTAGGTACACTTACAGGTCACCTAACCTTAAACCGACAACTATTTATCATGAATGCGACAGACAGTCCTCTATGTAGAGGATGCCTGGACGCAGAGCCGCCCACGTGATCCTGGAGTGCGTGGGTTTGCCCGCACAACGGACAGAAATCATCACAGTGAGGTTGCTCCTAGAAGCCTGTGAACGCCCCAGGAGGCTTCTGCGCTTCTGGAAGGAGCTAGGATGGCTTGACTAGCCATACCGATGCTATGTTCACGCATAACGGAAAAAATTGGAGTCAAAATGCAGAGAAAAGCAAAAACTACTACAAGCTCTTGGTCTCGGTTACATTTATAGTCATTAACATCCACCAATCCGAATTGGGACCTCGTGTTCAGTCGTGATCAGTTATCTTTATCCATGCATGAGAAAGGCTCCAATGGGAGCATTAAAATTGCTGATAATGTAAATTAACTTAATAAATTACGCCAATTAGCTATACTGAGTGCTGAGTATATTCTAACAAAGTTTATTAATATATCTTCTGCAATTAAGGCTCGGAAAAGGCATCGTTATAAGTTAATACTTAAATGCCACTTTCTCTATGGAAATTAATTAGTAAATTCATGAAACGTGACAATTATTCGAGTGTCTTTGATCATAAATTGTTCAAATACTGTCGGCATTAATTATGGATAATTACAGGAATACTTGGTGTAGTTGATACAACTAACTATTAGTTTCGTTGATAATAATAATAATAAATTATGTATCCATTCAGTATCTTGAGATAAGTTCAATGGCACAAGTGTTGCTATGTCTTCTGCCTAATTGCATTTTGAATGCATGAAATCAAATAATTTTTACTTTTTTTTGCATTGCCAGTGCTATTTTCTTTCACAATTATATTATAAATGAAAAATTAGAAAAAGTCGTCCCATCTCCCAACTAGCTCTGCCCGCAATCGAATGTTTGCTAACAGTGTAAGAAGTATTACAGATTACAGAAATTCGACGCATTTTCTAAAGACTAAGCGGGAACATTCGCCCGGACAGTGAAAGTTGTTCCTGGGTTCGATTCACGGCGCGGGCGGTGAAAATTTGCAGATGAGTCGATTCTTTCTATATAAATTTCCTATATAAATTGTGCACAAAATTTATTTAAAATCATAATACCATTTTATATTCAGCTAGGCAATTCTTTAGCCCTAGGCATATTATCCGTTTGGCTAGTTACCATAAGTTAAGCCTATCGCTACTTTACATCAGATAGAATAATAAATATAGGAAACGAACTTTTCAATATTTCTTCGGGTCTGGGTGTATGTGGTAATACCAATCGTTGTTTACAATTTCCATAATACTATGGTATTGGAACAATGTATGTGATAGTGTCCTATATTTATTTATTTATTAAATTATCTCGTTTTAGTGTACTTACTGCCGCACTCAAAGTCAAGACGCTAGTTAACTTTAATTGACAGTTAAATCTCTTTCTGTCTCTTTTTTATGCCCAGTATTGAATAAAGTAGGAAGGATATTTAATTGCCTAAAGTTAACTGGCGTCTCTGAGTGCGGCAGTATGTATACTAGTAAAAAATATTTAAATAGTATTTTTTTGTGATAAAACTATTTTGACGTGCCCGATATAGCACAGTGGGTGGGTGATTCTACAAATGTCGAAACCCACCTGCCGACAATACGCGACCGAAATGACGCGGGTGAATTTTACGACACGCAGATCTATGCAATAATGCAACGCATCTTCGAATTGATTTACACACACACAATTAAGGTAAGACCGCACTAGGCGGAACTGCACGGCAGCATAACTGCGCGACACTGCACTTCAAAATATTGTTTCTAAGAAAACGTAAGTCGTGGGCCACACTGGAGCGGCGCGTCTTGCGTCCGCGTTGAGCGGGAAAAACAAATATATTGAGACGGACGGGAGAGGCCACACTGGCGCGTCCGGCGGTCGCCGCGACCGGCGGAGGGAATAGTACGTGTTTGCGCGTTCTGCGGATCCGCAGCACAGAATAAATAATAGTGCTAAGGCATCCGCAGGTCGCCTCCGCGCCCCGCGGTCGCTCCAGTGTGGCCCACGACTTAGACATACCGCACGCGCAGTTCCGTTGCCGCTAGGTGCGTTATAGTAAGCAGTGCGACCGCGACGCGTAACTTCATATTTCATACAAGTTAGAACGTATCGGCAAATTTTTAAATAAAATTGATGAAGAAAAGTAAATTTTATTAGTAGTAACTACTTATTCAGAGCTAATACATATGATTTACAAAATGAAAATTATATTAATACTACGAGAAAAAATAACATTTGGCTAGAGATTGCAAAGGAAATTTGGAGTAAAGGGTAAGTAAACAAACCCACCAACCACCCATGGCCTGACGAACCCTCATGGAAAAAAAATAAAACCGCCTTCAAAAAAACCACATCAAAAAAGTAAGAAATAATTCCTCACCAAATAAATAGCGTAAATACTTTGAAGTCGGGCGTGAAACATGTACAATTTTTTGTTGTTTTTTGTTAAAACCCGCCCGACTTCAAAGTACTAAAAATAATTTTTATTTCACTCTTTTTAGTGCATCGCGCAGGCAATTTACGTGTTTTCTGGTAAATAGGTATGTGATCAAACTCAAAACCTCCTTTTCCAATACCTTGAGGTATCCCCTATTTAACAAAACAAGAATCATCTAAATCGGTTCATAAACAAAGGAGTTATGCCTAAAGATAAGTATTAAATTCACATAAAGTGGTAACGAAAACGACAGTATTTTCAAGATTTCCTGAAAACTACTGAACCGATTTCAAAATTTCAAAAAATGGGACCAACTTGGAAACCAACCTGATGTAATAACGTTTGAACCATTTCAATCGGTTCAGCCGTCTTCGAGTAATCGGTGGACATACAAAAAAAAAAAAAAAAAAAAACATACAAACAGACGAATAGAGAACCTCCTCCTTTTTGATTTAGAAGTCGGTTAATGAAAAAACGCGGACGCAAGACGCGCCGCTCCAGTGTGGCCCACGACTAAGGATGCAGATACGTTGCGTTATTGCTTATATCTGCGTGTCGTAAAATTCAGCCACGATATTTCGACATGGTGTGTTTCGACACTCAGAAGAGAAGACCCTACCTTCGTTACAAAAAAATAATCATTTAAATTAAACAAACCGATATGAGAAATACCTTTATTTACATTTAAAAATTTGACATTAAATCTACTTACATTGAATTTTAATAGTTAATTAATTTAAACAAACCAAGTATGATCTCCTTAGATAGTTAAATCAAATGACTGAAAATTTTATGTTTATGAAAATACATCACGTTGAAGGATAATAATACATCTTAAATACCTTTATATGTACAAACAGACATTAATTAACACAAAATAATACTATTATTTCGATGCAAAATCTTAAATAATCTAGTTATCACGTATTTCTAATTATAATATTACGCTATTAACTTTAAACAGTAAATAAATACGTAAACGCAAAATAATGTTTTGTTGGAAATAAAGTTTTCTTTTAAGTTAGGTACCTATATCATAAAATGGCTAAAATAAATCAAAATTTTGTCGTACCTGAAAATCTGCCACGGCATGCAATTGTGGAAACAAATATTGTGCATTTCATTTAGTACACTAAGTAATATAAATTACTTAATTATAAAAATAATAATAAAAGAAGATAAAGAATATGTTTTGCTTAAGAAAGTATCCAATAATAAGTTTTTTGTAAAAATTTCATTTTCATGGCAATCTTTTTTGCTGACTGTACTTTAATATTGGTTTAGATGACAATACATGTCATCTAAACCAAACCTGTATAAAAAAAAATCAGCTCCATCGAACACTGGGAAGTGGGTCAAATTAAGCTTGCAAGATTTGTCCCCCACTAACTAACAAACTAACTAACATGGCATGTTAATAAAAAGGCTGTAAAATATTCACTAATAATAACACAATCAATTTTATAAAAAAATAATACAAAAATAAAACAAAAAGTCTATAAAAATATGATAATATTAAAATCAAGCAAATGAAATTAGTATAAAATTTCTCACATACTATTCATTCGTTTCTTTAATATAAAATTTAATCTCATACTATAAACAAACTTACTGTAAGTAAGTGTAACTTCAACTATCTTCCGTACGTCTGAAATCATCAATAGTGAAATTAGGTCCCAGATTGTGACAAGTTGGTTATCATTTAAATAAATCCTCAAACAAAACTATACAATATTAGCTCATTTATGCAAATGTATGGAAATATTAATATTGATATTACTATCATCGTTGTCAATGTCAGAGTCTAGTTTGTAATCCTCCTTATCATTAAACATGACCTGGTTATCATTATTGTTCCCCGGTGAAGAGTTGCAGCTCCTATCACTCCTCAAAAGACCGGTCATCTTGTCATCTTTGTAGCAATCTTTCCATTTCTCACAGAGGGCGGTGGTCTCTGCTCCATAGTAGCTGCACCTTCGGAAGACTTTATGGTCTATTCTGTTCCTTCGATCGTGGGAGTGCGAGCGCACCCTGACGAGGTGCCCCCCCTCCGACGTGTGGTTCACCATGGTCTCCCTGATGCTGGAGTGGTCCCGGTACTTGCTCTGTTTTCTTCGCCCTTTGCTGCAGCATAAGGTTTCTTTGAACGCGATCCTGTACCTGTAACCAGGAAAATTATGGTTAGTGTTTACGCCACTAAGAACGCAGTACAATATATTGAAACTCCTTTCGAACCACGGAGATATAAAACCTCCGTGGCTCGCGTAGTAAGTATGCAAGTATATTATAAAAATAAAGGAACAAATGACGATCATCTGTCAATATTTTTCACAACGAAAATTGTAATTCATAATTCAGAGCAATAAAGCGAACCAGTATTTAATTAGTTCAAACCGCAGTTTTATTTACGGTTTCACCAATTTATGAGTACAAAACCGATGCCGTAAGGTATTGAACAGTTAGTAAGTCAGAAATCATTAATGATTTCAGTAATTAACGTCTCAATATTGTTCTCTTGTGCGTATTATTTCTCAAGTTGTTTCTCTAGCTAGCGTAATATTTTTAATACAGTATTTTGTTCTATGTTTAAGGTTGTAAGTTAAATCTAGGGAGATGAGTAGGTACATTTTCGATGATGTAAGCATGTCCGTAATAGATAACTAAAGAGATAAAATAATGAGTACTAATACGTGTAAAAATCTTCAAAATGCCTAAAAGCTGGGTTTTTACACTTCTTGCCCAAGATCAAAATCACTAGACTTATTGCGTGGGAAGTGATGAATGCCGCTAAGTTACGGAGCCTATTTTGATACGAGATTATTAAACGGGGTCAGATTATTATTAAAATAATATTATAGATGAGAGTCATATTAATCATTCGATTATTTAAAGGCCCCTCATTGTTAAGGCACAATTTACATTTTCATATAAACTTAATTGGTTTTTTCAATTAAATTAATTCAGTAATGAGCGCCGCTGTTAACTCACCAAAGTTAAACGGTATAATTAAAATCGGAAATAGTTTAAAGAGAAATCGGTAACGAAAATGAGGCTAATATATTACTGTTTCCACGAATTTACTTGCACATAAAAATAACTGACAGTTGGCAGTTTTCGAAGGTTTTGTGGCTTTGTACGAGGGTAAGGAAAAGATACGCGAACTTCCGCCTATTCAAAGTTACGCGATTGAAAGGTATTTTTTATCTTTGCCTTTACCAATTTTATTTCGCAATACCTTTTCAAGTTGAATGACGTGGAACTGACGTGGAAGATTGATTTAAAACTAAACCTTTGAATATTTCCTTTATGTAAAGGGTACATAGGTACACTCGAGGACAAATTCGGTGAACCACCTCTTTTCCACGTGGCTGGTGCCTCGCCATTCATGCGCAGACCCTTTTTTTTTTTTTATGTATTAAACTAGGGTAGTACAATGCATAAGCAATTACAGATAGGGACTGCAACTGAACGGTGAGACGCAAGCCACACGAAAAGAAGTAAGATGTGGTTCACCGAATTTGTCCCCGACTGTACATACACTAGCTGCTTTCCGCTGTTTGACCTGTATACATAGTATCTACCAATTCCCGTGGGAATGTTGGGAGTGAACGAATTTTTCTTTAATTTATCAAACAAAAACAAAATTCAAATGTTGTTGCTTTTTATTAACTTGCCATGTTAGTAAGTTTGTAAGTTAGTTAGTGGGGACAAATCTTACAAGCTTAATTTGACCCACTTCCCAGTGTCCGATGGAGCTGAAATTTTGTATACAGGTTTGGTTTAGATGACAATCAAATTCACAATATTTAAGTACAGTCAGCAAAAAAGCTTGTCATAAAAATGAATTTTTTACTAAAAACTTATTATCTTGTCTTTACCATATCTAATAAATCGATTTGGTTAACTAGATTTTATGAGATCATGGCATACCTACACATAAATATAGATTTTGGATTTAGGTACATTTGGATTTGATCCATTCGGAAGAATGAGAACGGGTGCTTGTTTTAAAATAAATGTAGGTATGAGCTCTCTCTTCTTTCCTTCAACGCCCTAGAAATGCGACTAGATTTTCCATTGTTCTCCGGTCCTATTCGGCAGGTTCTGCCCTAATAGGCCGGTCCGGCGTGGAATAAAACGTTTTTGAAAAAAAAAATGTAACCGCCTTCAAAACGGATCTTCAAATAAAAATTAACAAACACTAAAAAACGAAAAAAATAATAAGATTTTTTAATTCCAAGGACGATGATACGTGACTTTTTCTAATTTATCTTGGTACTTACTGAACTGTTTGAAGTCGGTGCCGTCTTATACGTATTGAGGTAATTACGTCCTACACCTCACGCTTGGGACCGGTTTTTTTTATATGTTAGTTATTTCACTCAGTATATTTCGTTCTTATTCTTTTTGATTGGCATTGATTGATTTTATTTGAAGATCCGTTTTGAAGGCGGTTACATTTTTTTTTTCAAAAACGTTTTATTTTTCGATTTTTAGTGAAGTAGCTTAAGAAACTACATGGTGATTATGATAAATTGTTGTAAATATCCTATCCGTTACGGAATTCAGCTTTCCATCTTTAGCTACTTAGATAACTTGAAGGAATACAACTGAAGGTCCATTCGTGCATATGGTATTTATAAAACATCATAATATAACTCCTAACTGTTGAGGAGTTTCACCTCTCATCAGCAGCTCACCCTAATAACCTGAAAGAATATAACTATTGGCCCATACGTACGATTAATACTTAAAGAAATATTCTCCAGCTCCTAACCGTTAAGGAGTTGTAGCTTCCATTACAGCTCATCACTTTGAGATGATGACTACCAGATGCAAATACTTGACTAACTTCAAAAATAAATGGAACGCATAAGGCTTGCCTATATTTGAGAATTTCTCTCAATTTTCCTGGGATTTGATCCCCTGGTCCTGACCTGGTGAAAGTAAGATCAGGTCAGAAGTACCAACTTTAAAAAAAAAAATATTTTGAAAATCATCCCCAATTTGATGAAACTATGAAATCGTCCATATACCCAAATAAAGTCTGAATACACATTATTCAGGATAACTCCTGAACTTCTTGCCAGTTCTTGATAAAATTTGAATGGGACCACACGAGAAGCGTCACCTTTTAAATAAAAAAAGAATTATCCAAATCGGTTCATTAACTAAAAAGTTCTGAGGTAACACACATAAAAAAAATAAAAAAAAAAAAAAAACATACAGTCGAATTGATAACCTCCTCCTTTTTTTGAAGTCGGTTAAAAAGAGGAGGGCTAAAAGTTTGACGTGTCTCTGAGTCAGTCTGTGGCATTGTAGCTCCAACGAATGAACCGATTTTGATGCGGTTTATTTTGTTTGAAAACGGACGTGATCGAGATGGTTCTTAACTAACATTTGCGATGATCTTTTCAGATTTTTTAAGGTCATCAGCACTTTTTTTAGCGGCGGTAGGGACATAATGGGTATTAATGTACTAGACTTATAAAAAAATTGTGTGTAATTTAAAAATAATGAAACAAATATATAATTTAAAAGTTTTAAGAAATACCCCGCTCGATTGGGGGACCGCAAAAGCAGGGGTTATAAGGGTATAATTAAAATATGTTAAATATTACGGGTTGTTGTATTTGTTAGTTTTTCTCTTTAGTAAAAATAACAGTCTTTAATTAAACACGAACTTGCCGTCGAGACGTACGAGTGACACTAGAAACGAAGTGTACGTCCCGTTTTACACTGAGCCAGTATGTAATTAACTAACGGAATGGGGAAACTAATAATGGAACTTCTTGTGTGAGTACGTCTTTTAATTTATAAAGGAATTTGTTCAATGTTCTTAATTGTCATTTCTTCATTCGTTCGGTCGAACCAATTGAATTTATAAAGGTCAGTGTCATTGTCAACAAGTTTGAACGTTGACCTTATTTTAATTCTAGTAAGTATCTGTTAGAAAATGAACTTAAGGTGGTTCGATGAGCTCAGTAGCGCCACCAATGGAAATAAAACATTTACGATTTATCAAGGGCTTAGAATAAAAGTTTCGGTTATTTTGCGCAAATAGAAGAGTAAAATGCAATTTTTAATTGTTTTTTCATGGCCTCAAATATGAGCATTAAGTTATGGATCTCGATATTGCTAAATGTGGCCACTTTTGGCACTATTGAGATTCACGACTTATTGCTTAAGTTTGAGTTCTTAAAAGTATATTTATAAAATGCATTTTACTCTTTTATTTGCGCAAAATAACCGAAACTTTTAATCTAAGCCTTTAATAAAATGTAATTGATTTATTTCCATTGGTGGCGCTACTGAGCTCATCGAACCACCTTAAATAAGGTGGGTGGTTAGTCTGACTGTAGGTACATATTGTATTCGGTTTGGTTGGTGGTGGGACTTATTCTTTGTCCACCTGGCTAGCTACCACCATCTTATCTAAGTCTGGATGTTATAACACCAATGTTTTTAGCATCGTTGTGTTCCGGCAGTTAGAGATAAGATAGAGAGACCTTAGTGGTTGAAGATTCTTGAGGTAGCGCCTTATCATCAGTTTGGTTTTGGATCATGTAATTTCTAAGATACATTTGCTTTTTAAATGAATTTAGTCAATGTATTTAATTGTTGTGTTTATAGGTTTAGAAGATAAGATAAGATAAGATAATCATTAATTTGCACTAGAATGAATTTGAACTTGAGAAATATTCATAAAATATGTTTAAGATTTAAGATAAGCATGTTAGTGTTGCGAATAAATGAAATCACCAGCTGTTACGATATGAGCTTCGCTTATACATATAAAACCATCCTAAGTTTATTTTCAATATGAACGAGACTTGAGTTGACGGAACGTGTAATTCCATCAGCTGTTGCAAGTATTCCAGGATATACGACTTTCCTAGCATTTAGGGCTTGGGTAAAATAATTTATTACGTCACACGGTGTGTGCGCCTGAATTAGATTTATAAGAGGCGCTAGCTATAAATTAATGAAGAAGGGGCTCCAGACGCCAAGACGATATTTTAGTTTAAAGTAAAGTTACATACCTAGTCTACTAAAGATTTTAGACATACATTGAGAAAGGTAAGAGACCCATAAGACTTCCTTGTGACATTCTAAACTAACCCTTTTTCTTGTATCGGCAAGTTCATTTGTAAATGTCTGTCGGTAATCTGTTGGTGTCATCTCCTTGTCAGTAAGACGATTTACTAAAAAGTGAAAGAAAAAAATAAGACCATACAAAGTGCGTAAGTTTACAATAATAAATATTGTTTGGCGTTTACTAAAGGTTGTACAAAATCGTGTTATTACTTTTAAGGCGCTACTCGGAAAAAGTATGGACTTTTTGATATAAATCTATAGGACAGTTAGAGTTGTTACAAATCTGGTAAAAAGGTATATATTTCTTCATACCTTTATCTAGATTAGTATAGTTTCAGAAACACGATTTTATGATTTTGTCTCGACACTTTTTCTTTTCGAAAAGACCTCTAAAAAATACGAAATATCAAGATTATGCTTAAATAGGATTACATATACTATTGAAAATTGGTTAAATTAGTGGATATCAATAATATTTAGGATCGTGTAGAAGCATTTTTTAAAAATCGCTATAGTTCTTTAATACGAAGTGATTTTGTGTTTTTTTTTTGCCTAATCTGCAAAATCGGTCTCGCTCCCGCGCGCGTCGTTTTCTCATTGCTATCTCGCTTCAGCATAATTTTTTCGAGTATCGCCTTAATTTGCACTGGCAACTATGTCTGGTTTGAAAAATGCTAAGCACGTTCCTACTCTGCTTGTAGTAATTTAAATTCTTACTTAATATGCTGATAATCGTCACTCACACACGTTCGTCGGGTCAGATACATCTGAACGATTTACATTTACAAGTTCTAAAAAAACCACATCAAAAAAGTAAGAAATAATTTCTCACCAAATAAATAACGTAAGTACTTTGAAGTCGGGCGTGAAACATGTACTTACAATTTTTTGTTGTTTTTGTTAAAACCCGCCCGACTTCAAAGTACTTACGTTATTTATTTGGTGAGAAATTATTTCTTACTTTTTTGATGTGGTTTTTTAGAAGGCGGTTTTATTTTTTTATCAAATAATTTTTATTTCACTCTTTTTAGTGCATCGTGCAGGCAATTTACATGTTTTCTGGTAAATAGGTATGTGATCAAACTCAAAACCTCCTTTTTCGAAGTCGGTTAAAATACCTTGAGGTATCCCCTTTTTAACAAAACAAGAATCATCTAAATCGGTTTATAAACAAAGGAGTTATGCCTAAAGATACGTATTAAATTCACATAAAGTGGTAACGAAAACGACAGTATTTTGAAGATTTCCTGAAAACTACTGAACCGATTTCGAAATTTCAAAAAATGGGACCAACTTGGAAACCAACCTGATGTAATAACGTTTGAACCATTTCAATCGGTCCAGCCGTCTTCGAGTAATCGGTGGACATACACAAAAAAAAAAAAAAAACATACATACAGACGAATAGAGAACCTCCTCCTTTTTGATTTAGAAGTCGGTTAAAAACTCATCAGGTTGATCATTCAAACTCTTTGGAACTTTATTAAAAGACTGTGCCTTTCTTTGAAAATAATTTGATTATCTATCACATTTTATTACGGAGCTTAACTCAGTAATTTATTCTGAGTTAGGTATTTATTTATAGAAGATGCTTGTCCATGTAAATCCTTATTTGGACAAAGTAATAGAATTCTTAGAGCTGTGTTCAGCGGTTCAACGATTTAGAACTGTAGCGAACTGACAACAAACGAAATCCAAACAGAGAACAAGTGAGACGCTGGTCCATGTTAATCATTATTTTGACAAAGTAATGGAATTCTTAGAGAGTGTTCAGAGAATTAGAACCATAGCGAAATGGCAACAAACCGATCTCCAAAGATAGAACAAGTACTTAACAGGATTAATTACTTTCTCATTAGCTGTGATAACATTGAATTAGGAAAAGCCGAAATCGACACCTTTGAAATGATAGAAGGATTAAGGAAATTATCTAAAGACAGTTGCTGAAGTACAAAGTAATTAATTACGTTCAGGTTTCAAAACCAAGGAAATTGAAGGTAAAATCTATATTTAGATTCTTTGACAGGAAAATGCCAATTAACAACAGCGTTTTAATAGGCGACCGGACTGTTTTTTTAAAGTTAATTTATGTTTTTTATTTAAAATATTTTTAGAAATATCAGAAACACGACATAGGTAGGTATTAATTTTTCAAATATTTTACATACTTTCGGAGATATAGAACATCAAACTTCGATCATCAGCGCTACGTCACAAGTGAGTAGCATCATACTCCCGCCATATAAAATATAGTTTTAGAAAGGGATAGCTAGACTAGAGACATAGTTTGTCACAATTCAGCAGCTTATACTTGCTTGTTATTAAACGGATTGATTTTTTTACATTTGTTACTCCTAAATGTTACCTTTATTTTTTAATGTTACTATTCAATATTTACAAATCAGTAACAGTCCGTTCCCTTATTAATAGATATTTTTATTAATAGATAGGTTCGCGTTCTCGGCGACTTTGTTTTTAATAACCTATCCTTGGTAAATATCCTAGTAATTATTTTCTAGGCTAGATACTTTTGGTAATCAGTGCAAAACAATATTTGCTTAGTAACGTAAGCAAAGTACTAGAGTTTACTAGTTTACTAGAGTTACTCCACACCAGTCTATATATTTCCTTACTCGTAGATAATTTGTATTTATAAAATCTGGGCAGGCATTTGTTCCTGTTAAATAAGCAGAATGTTGTCTAAGATGTTGCATGTTAGCCCAGGTACTGCCTGTTCACTCTGGCCTTGAAGAGGCTAAGTTTGTACAAGCAGCGCATTCCATTCCTTAGCGGTTCGCATTAGAAACGAATAGCTGTGTTTCCGCAGTTAGAGATAAGATAGCCAGTTCCTCAGTGATTGAGGATTTCTGGAGTAGTGCGCTTCCACCCTCAGCCTTAACACTACTTACCATCAGGTGTAATGAAGGCTAAGCGCTACCACAGAATAAATAATAGTACAAGTACAGAAGCTGCACTCCGCGAAACCATTTAAACAAATAGCATCTCTAACTTCAACAAGATAAAACGTTTTAAAAAAAAATGTAACCGCCTTCAAAAAGAATCTTCAAACAAAATTAACAAACACTAAAAACGAAAAAAATAATTAGAATGTTTAATTCAAAGGACGAAAATTCGTGACTTATAGCACCTCTAACTTCAACACGATAAAGTAGAATTCAGCTTGTACGGCTCTAACTACGAACGGCTAGACGTTGCATCTCTTTCCATCGCATATACCCTATCACGCTCGGGCAAGCGTACGGCGCGGGCGGCCCGCTGTAAATTGTATCCCGAGATATACGCGAAGCGGTAGTAGGCCAGTCATATGTTACATTCGAAATACAAATAATTGCGGTAAACTTGCTCTTTTGGTATGTTGTTTGGGTCCACCTGAATAGTATTTATCCACATTTGCAGCAGTCTGAAATTCTCGCGCGCTGCTGAAAAGCCACCTCTTTTTTTAGTTTTATGCCAAAAAAACGACATTGGCTCTGATGACAAAAGTTACTACTACTTATTTAAAGTGTATAAAATTCTTGTCAGTTTGAGCCCTAATTCAATTGTGTAGGTCTAATAGGTCACACGATACAGGGTTCCCAATGTTCACTATTTTCCCCAAAATGTTGGAATTTCCCCAATTTCCGCAATCCATGGCTACGCCTAAAGCCTTCAGAACTGAGACGAGCCTCAACCTCTTTCCCCCAGTTATCTCCTCGAAGTCTGGCTTGCTTTAAAATTGCATCTTTCATTTGTACCTTCTCAACTTTAAAAACAGTGTTGCGGAGGGCAATTTGTTTTTTAGACTCGGCATCTATGAAAGCTTGGGTTATATCCTTTACACAAAGGAAGCAGGTTTTTCGGATATCCACCGCTGTCGATCTCGCGGAAGTCCTGCGCTCTTGAGAAGGGCCAGGAGTTGGGTCTACTCCACGATGCACAAAACATTTTCCAACATTTTGGGGAAAATAGTGAACATTTGGGACCCTGTATCGTGTGACCTATTAGACCTACACAATTGAATTATGGCTCGTACTGTCAGGAATTTTATACACTTTAAATAAGTAGTAGTGACTTTTGTCATCAGAGCCTTCCAATGTCGTTTATTTGGCACAAAACTAAAAAAAAGAGGTGGTTTTTCAGCAACTACTCAGCGCGCGAGAATTTTAGACTGCTGCAAATCTGAGTAAATACTATCCAGGTGAACCCAAACAACATACCAAAAGAGCAAGTTTACCGCAAATATTTGTATTTCAGCCTTTTTAGTTGTACGATATGACTGGCCTATAGGCACTTATCTCGCGTCCTTGAGCGTTTGACGGACGCCTGGCGCTACCCCGTTGTGAATAAAAAAATGCTTACCTATGACTCATCAGGTTGTACAATATAGGGTTGACAGTGGCGGAGACGTAGTAGAACGCGCCAGCGACGCTGAACAGGTGCTTGTTGATGGTGTTGTAGTGCTTGGAGTTGGCGCCGTAGATGAAGAACAGCCGCTGGAAGTGGAACGGCGCCCAGCACACGAAGAAGGCCACCACCACGGCCGCTGGAGACAAAAAAAAGGTTAGAAAAAATATAAAATATTCCGACGAATTGAGTACTGTGGTATTATAAATAATAAATAATAAATAAATAACTTCTTACATTCACACCAATTATCTAAGCCCATTTTAATTTCATTACGAAACTGTATCATGGAAAACTTGATAACGGATAAATATATACATAAATACTTTTTGTTTGTAAATACATACTTAATATACATAGTAAACACCCAGACCAAGAGAAATAGACATGTTCATGCACACAAATATTTGTCTTGTTCGGGAATCGAACCCGAGACCACTGGCGCAGAAGGTGGGTAGCCTACTCCTGCGCCGAATCGGTCGTCAAAGTCGTCATATTGTGAACATATAATACCTCCTTGCTTTGTCTATGGCCTATTGGTTCTTTATAGTATTCAAAATATCGAACGTATTGTCATACGCGAGTAATTTGTTTTAGTCCAGAACGATTCCGCCAATGGCGCTAGAGTAGTTAGCTTGTCTTGGCCGTGAGGCTGCAGTAAATAAGATTCTCTCCCAAGTCTGTTTTTATTCAGTTATACCCCATCGATATAAGCCTTCACGTGATCGTTGCAGTACCTAGCTTCTCCTTTTTTGAAGTCGGTTAAAAAGTAATAATTTGGTGTTAGTTATAGGCTTCTATGGCTGCAAAGGTATAAAGTACGGGACACACATTTTACCACTTTGGAAGTGTCTGTCTTTCAAAATATTGACTGTGTTCGGAAAAGATCGACGTTTCTGAACGCATCACTAATGTCACGTCAAATTGACATTTCGCTGTCACTTGAAGTTGACAGCTGACTTGATTGGAATTCTTGTAAGAAAAACATGTCGGATTAATTTTTGCTGAATTGTTAAAAACCGCTCGCGTTGAATATGCCTGGCATATCGAGTTTGAATTGAATCCTGAATTATCCTGTCGATCCCGTGTTGTACGACCAAGATTTTGACGCCATCGTGACGATCGGGCCGGTCGCGGCGTTTTGAAATAAGGAGTGCCACCACACGCGTTGTTGTCGGGAAAATATATCTTAATAAACAACCCCCGCGTGTGTCGTTGTGTATTGTCGCCCAGTGTCTTGGGACCGCTGTGTTGTGTTTGTTTTGTGAGTAAGGTGACGAATTGGTAAGGTCTGCAGAAGAACACGGAGCACATCATAGGGGGCCCCCTTACACCACTTCTGCCCTGGAGACCTCGACACCTCAGACCCGTATGTAACATTCACCTTAATTCACATTAAGTCGCTGTGTATCGCAGTATCAATTGTTCAGTTACATCCCGGCTGAAACCAAGTTTTGTCCGGAGTCTATAATCATGATAACCTTCCACTGCGCCATGCCGGCTCCCCGGGGTCTAGGCGGGGGTGTACTGAACAGACTGTGAGAAAAAATGATAAAAGAAACCTTTAGGTATATTATTTTTATAGAGTAGAGACCCCACACGAATACGGACGGACGGACAGACAGACAGACAGATTTGACGAATCTATAAGGGTTTCGTTTTTTGCCATTCGGCCACGAAACCCTAAAAAGAGTTCGAGAACAATCCAATTACTGTGAGATGATGTACAGTTGAACTAATAGATTTATGGTTTCAATAAGGTCGAATTTCAAACTTTTTAGTTGAAACCTTCAAACAAATTACTAGTAAAATGGGTCATGATAAAATTGGTTCGACTGTACCGACTACAGGAGCTGTTTGCACTTTACAGACTGAAATGTTTTGTGAAATTTCATTTTTGTGAAGGGGCATTTTCTCTAACATCGTGATTTTTAATTAGACGTAGGTACCTAACTTTTAAAAATAATAATTAAATAACATAATTATAAAATATCTAAACAATAGAATAATTAAAATTAGTTAATTGTATAGAAAAGCGTAATAAAGTAACAAGCTTTCATTTAATCGGGTTAATTATATATTAACTCTAGTTTGTTTGGCTTTGTTGCTTCAAAATATACAACTTTTCTATGAAACGGGTAACATAATTTGATTGAATCAGGCGTCACTTGGCGGAAGTCCCTAACCATTGTGAAAAACGAAATATATGTAGCTTACTTCCGCAAAAAACACAATATGCAAGATGCACCACCCGCCCGCCCGCAAAAAATTGCACATGCACACCTGCATCTAGCAAGACAGCAATACACCCTGCACCGTCACCGATTAGACTACTCTACATGGTTTCGCCCCGACCCGGGGCATCCTCAGGAGATAGTTCGTGCTAGTTCGTGCGAAAAACCAACACCAAATGATCATTTGGTTCCCGGGTTGTGGCGAAACACGTGTAGAGTAGTCTAATCGGTGACGGTGCAAGGTGTATTGCTGCCTTGCTAGATGCAGGTATTGTGCACTGGTGTTTTCGTGGTGTGCATGTGCAATTTTTTGCGGGCGGGCGGGCGGTGCATCTTGCATATTGTGTTTTTTGCGGAAGTTAGCTACATAATAGGTCTTTACATATGAAATTGCCGTCTTTTTCTCACATGTTTATTGGTCTCTAATTTATAATTAACTAGCGGCCGCCCGCGGTTTCACCCGCGTGGTTCGGGAATATCGGGATAAAAAGTACATATAAACCTTCCTCTTGAATCACTCTATCTATTAAAAAAAACGCATCAAAATCCGTTGCGTAGTTTCAAAGATTTAAGCATACAAAGGGACATAGGGACAGAGAAAGCGACTTTGTTTTATACTATGTAGTGATATCAATATATCAAAATTAATAGTCAGTTTCAAAAATAGAGTATGTCGTCATGTTAAACATCTAAGAAAAGAATAATTAAACACGCGTCTAAAATTTTTATAACTGCTTCAAAGTACCGCTCCTTGGTTGTCGTCAATTTGACAGCTTTGAACAGATATTTTTTTATTCTAAGACAGTTTATTAAATGAGATTAATAGGCAATAGTTAGTCTTAATTTTGTCTGATCATATCTCGAAAGTTTCGTTGAATTCGGAGTTCACATGTCCAAGAAATCCCCAAATATCTTTGTATGCTAATTCCAACTTCCTACAATTTCCCCATAAAAAACGGCAATTTCATAGGTAAAGACCTATTATATTTCGTTTTTCACAACGGGTAACATACTAACAAAATATTTTCATTACAAACAAAGTAATTTAGAAGGTACATTATATGTACATTTGTCAGCACATCACACTTGACAGTAAAGTTGAGCTATGATAATCCTCTCCCATTACCTTGAAGAGAGCGCGCTCCACAATAAAATACTAAAGTTTATTATATGCTAACGACTATTACTAACGCACTTTTCCAAGTGTTACATTTTATGACATACTTACACATCAAAATATGACGAAAGAAGATTATTAAAATTAATATTTTATTTTTATTTATTTCGGGACAAAAAACACAATATACAATATTAACTTAAAATTTTACAAATCTGGTATTACATACATACCACATCAACATAGACAATATTGTTAATATCCACATATTAACAACAAAAAAAGTGTGCACAAAAAGTATTGGACACCATTATACATTGTTCCAATACCAAATTATAGTACTTAGCTTGAGCACTAGTAAAATAAATAAATAATAAAAATCTTTTTTTATAATCACACCAATTATCTAAGCCCATGTTAATTTCATTGAGAAACTGTGTCATGGAAAACTTGATAATGGAAAAAAATATATACTTTTAATGAAAAATTATAAAAAAAAATAAAAAAATTGTGATGTGGTTACTTAATTTTCATTTTCAGACCACTGTGCGCAGAGCCGTAAGCTCGGATACAGAGAGACGTGAGCGCGTGGACGACTAGCGGTATGCGCGGGGGTAGCAAGTTGAGCGACCCGCAAAGCGGTTCGTGAGCTGGGGGCCAAGCCCGCTAACGTTAAGTCATAATCGTGTCTCAATCGTGTTTCAATTGTAGTTGAATTGTAGTGCTTTTTTACAACGGTAGTTACAAGAATTATGACAATATGATGTGATGTAAATGTAGTGTGTGGTGTGTGACCATTAGTAGTATGGTGAAAAAAGTACACATTTCTTGTAACTAGTGTGTAAAAAAGCACTAAAATTGAACTAAAATTGAAAGACGATTAAGACACGATTATGACTTAACGTCAGCAGAATTGGCCCCCTGGGCCCCAAGTCTGCTAATTTACAAATGGTTCAATTGAATTTTAATTGGATCTCAATAGCGGTTTTTGTCATTTTTGGTATTCTGCTACTAACTTAAGACCAATGGTATACGACTGAACTGCCATTGAACTGCCATCGGAATATTTGCTAGTCTGCTCTTCAATCGTATTACAATCGTAGCTCGATGTTGACTTAATCGGTATTCTACTCTCATTTGACATTTGTTTGACAGTACTCTCAATGACAATTGGGTTACAGCCACAGTATTTGAATAAAAGTGTTTTATTATCATTGTGTCATGTTTTACTAACAATGCCCTTCATCGCGGACAATTTTAATTCTATTTGATTATCTTAAATGATACAAAAACGTTTATTTTTATCAAAACTATCGGTCATTCATAAATTTAGTCTCTTAGTAGATTTTAGAAGGCAACACCATTAACTATCCAACTGAGACTCAATAACGATTCAATTGCGATTCTATTGAGCTGACGTACAAGTTTTTACAGAATACCCAATTTGTTTTAATCGTAATGGAATCGTAATTGAGTCTCAATTGAATATCAATAGAATCTTATTTAATTAAAATTAGCAGACTTGGGGCCCTGGTCCCGAGGCGAAGCGATTACGTTACGATTCCGATTAGTGTGCTTTGCAGTAGGGGGTTTCATACAAAGAATACTGAACCGCTCGAGTTGATACGTTTACGATCCGTTTACGAGTTGATATGTCTGCTGTGACCTTAATGGTAACCACAGGTCACAGGAGTAATTTTATTTACTCCTGTGACCAAACCTAGTACTTTAGTCAGTAAATTTAGTAATTTTTAGTAGGCCGGTTTAATTTTTTTTTTTTATATATATAGTATGGGCTTGCTCTTGGCTTCATACTGAACCTTAGGGTTGAGAAGAAGCCTAAGATGGGGCGAGCTTACCCAGAAGCAGCCTATTCACTCTAGCTTTAAAAATAACAGGGTTGTAGTCATTCGGGAAAACAGACGCAGGCAGGGTATTCCATTCCTTGGCGGTGCGCATCACAAAGGAAGAAGAAAAGCGCTTGGTACGCATCCGCGGGATGTTGATCAAGTAAGGATGATAGCCCGCTGTGCGCCTAGATTCTCGGTGGTAGAACGGGGATGGCGGAATGAGCTCATGCAGCTCAGAAGCGCACTCTCCGAAGTACAGCCTGTAAAATACCGACAAGCAAGCCACTTTACGTCGATGGGTAAGACTATGTAGCTTGGTTTTAACCAGCACATCGTCTCCAATTAGTTTTCTGGCCCTGCGTTCCACTGAGTCGAGTGCAGCTAACTGGTACTTAGCCGAACCATCCCAGAGGTGAGAGCAATACTCCATGCATGACCGGACTTGCGCTTTGTAAAGAGTTAAAAGCTGACCTGGCGTGAAGTATCGCTTAACCTTATTCAGGATTCCCAGTTTTTTGGCCGCAGTTTGAGCTTTGCACTCAATGCTGTCGCCGAAGTTAAGGTCCTCAGTTAACTTCGTGCCAAGAAGATCTATATTGTCGGCAATTGGTACAGTTGAACCTCGGAAAGTAGGAGTTAAGGTAAAAGGACTCCTTTTAGCGGTAAAAAGACACGCCTGGGTTTTGATGGCATTAAAATTGACCATATTATCGTCACCCCATTGAGCGACATGGCTTAAAGTCAAGTTAGTTTGCTCTACCATGGCCTCTCTCAAAGAACCGACTTCCTCACTGCTGGCTTTTGCGCTGGATAGGTATCTCTCTGATATATTCCCTAACAAGCTTACCCAACATTCTAATGATGGTCTTCCTGGACTGAGCCTGCCTGGCCTCCCCGTGGACGCTGCCGTTAACCCCGTTCAAGGTGCCTGGGCTGCCAGGGTTGCTCGCGTGAGTGGACCTGGGGAAGACGATTAAACTATAATCTTTTCACTTCTCATGCTCGTAAAGTTGGTGTTTATGTTGGGTATAGGCTGCATAAAATCGCTTTTTATACTCTAGTGCATTAAGTAAAATCTTCGTCTAAGTCTTAGACTTTAAGACAAAGGGCGTCAGGTAAACAGCCACACACGCAATTAAATTTCGTTAAATAAACTTGTTATTTCATTCTCTTTCTTCAATTTTGTACATAATCCATGTTAAATTACTAAATTAATAAAACTAGGCAAAATTTATGAGTTTTCTAAGAAATAAGTATTTCAAGAGCATTATGGACTACGATCTATGCTAAAGTCACTGTGCTGCCACTGCCACGTATAAAAAAAAAGAAGTAAAAGAAAGTCTTCCCGCCAATATGGCTAAGTCTTTATTTTTTCTTTTTTGCAATATTGTTATTTATTTTCCTCACACTCGAAGTGAAAAGCAGAGTGTAAAACTCGTACATAAAACCCATTTTACCCTCGAATTGACTATCCACCCTGGCCTATCTCGGGTAAAATGGTACGTTTTATGCACTTGTTGTACAATCTACTTTTATCTATACTTATCCTCTAGAGACCACAGGGTGCCTACCATCAACTTTTATTGCGTTTTTGTCAATGAGAGCAGTAAGTTTTTTACTTTTAATGGGTTTGCTCTTGATCCCAATCAACGAGAACAGGATCTACGATGGAGCGAGCTCACCCAGAAGGTGCCTATTCACTCTTGCTTTGAAGGTGGTCGGGTTATAAGTCCACCGGGGTTGCTATCTGCGTCTCCGTCATCAAGAAAAACAGGTGCGGCTTCTCGGTCTCCAGGTGCTGATGGACCGGATCGAGATTTGAATGCAGTCCTCTGATGTTTGCGAGGGTGCACCTATGATTGTCGCTTGATCAGTGTAGCAAAAAATTATTTAAAAAAAAATCGGACTCTAGAGGCTTAATTATAAAATTTTTGTTTGTATATTTGTAATGGATAAACACAAAAACTACTAGACCAATTTTAAAAATTCTTTCACCATTAGTTAGCTACATTATTCCTGAGTGATATAGGCTATATCTTATCCAGATATTTCCACGGGAACGGTTATCACGAGGTTAAGCCGCGGGAAGCCCCTAGTAAACTAAACAATTAATTTGGTCTCACAATTTTGAATTTCAACACAATGTTTTTTACCGCAGCTATTTTAAATCTTTTTTCTAAATTTAACTTTGGGACAAAGTTTGTTGGAAACACTTTTTCGTCCCCGAAAATCATTTCACCGTTTCAGGGCAAAAGAAAAAGATTTTTTCTTTTGTTTTAAATTTTCTTCAGTTTATTTCCCCAAGTGTTTTTTAACAAAGATTATTTCCTTTTCTTTTTCTAACAAATGAACGGAGTTAAAGAAAACTACACCGATACATTTCAGCTTTTCTCAAGGGCTGGGCGTAATCCAAACATAGTTAAGATATTTTAGCCGTCAATTGAATTCCGACGAAATGTAATCAAAGAGAATTGTCTTTTTAATAAAAAAAAGGCAGAATGCGTGAGAGAAATCGCAAATTTAATATTCTCGATATTGCTAACGTCCATTTGTACTGAATATTATTAGGCACAGTTATTTAATACAATACCATTCGTATATGAATGATTTAAAGGGTGGTTCCTGGGACCCATGATTTTGAGGGTCACATTGAAATATTAACTGGAGTAATGAACCTACATAACTAAAATAACACTCTAAACTTTACTGAACTATTGTAGTATTGAGGCCCATTGATTAAACCGAATATTTTATGAAATCAATTGGTTAAATATCCATTGGAAACTGAAAAAAGCGGTGATTTCACTCGACTTTTACGTGTCACACGTAAAAATCATTACAGTATTACCTAGTCAATGTTGATACTCTCGAACACCTCTTTTTTAATGGAAACTGGAATCCGTGTGAGGAGAGAGAGGTATATAATAATTAAAAACATTTAGATGATTGAAAGAAAATTTGTAGAGATATCAGTTGCCTCAGAAAGTCTAAACTGTATTAATTTTCAATGAAAATAAAGTTTCGTTTTAGAATTTTTACGTAGTAAAGATACACGAATTGCAAATTGTTTTTTGTTTACAAATACTTAAGTACTTTTGCACTTTGCTCTTAAATAAACGTCTTTTAATTGCCCCGTAAGTTATTCACGATGTGGCACAACACATTAGACCGGTTTACGTTACGTTAACGTTACGTATTTAGTATTCTTAGGACGGAACGCGTTAACGCTAACCGTCCCCGCACACGAAACAAAAACGGCGCCACTTGAAGCTAGGAGAAGCAACAAGTGCCGACTACTGTCTACTGGCGTCGGCGTTCATATAAAATGTATGATAACTACAACAGGCAGGCCTATTTCACTCCCCGTGTCAGCTCGAAAACGCGGCGGCAACGCCGGCGTTGTAAATCCATAGAAATTAGGTCCACAAAAGAGCTAGAATATATGCGATAGAAAGAGATGCAACGACAACGAGTGGCCGTTCGTAATTTGCCTGCGCAGTACAAGCTGAATTCTACTTTATTGCGTTATGGTTAGAGTTGCTGTTTATTTAAATGACTTAGCGGAGTGAACTATCAGTTACATAGTAACTACTTAGTAATCTGTGCTACAGGCAAGGCTCAACCCACACGAACCACAACCACACCACAACCACACCACGTGGGCGGGGCGCAATTTGTATTGGAAATGAATAGTCAATTGAAGAGCTTCTTACAAAAACAGCAAATGTCAATTTCTGTGTCCCATTGCGATTTTGATGCCATCTACCCATGGATATTGCTAAGCTTTCTCTCTCTGTATTGCGTTTCCACAAAAACATCACATGTACAAAGTTATACTACTTCAAAGTTTGTTTGACTCCACTAAAAACAACAGAAGTCATAGTGTGTTGGTTTAGTCAAGTGAGTTGTTTCTGCAGAAAAAAACACATGTTAAGTGACATAAATATGGTTTTCTTGATTTACTGAAAAGCCCTTTTTTGACAAGTGCTGATTTGTAAAAAGCTCTTCCACGTACCACATTTTGCAGTCATTATCGACCGCGTGGGTGATACCGGCCGCAATGCAGCCACAACGCCACTACAACGCAATCACCAGCGACGACGCTGCGAACTAACGGCCGGCCACAACCACATCCCAACCACTGTTGCCAACTTAGCGCTTTCGGCGCTAGATCTAGCGCTTTTTAGCTTTGGTAGCGCCCAATGTAGTAATTTGGCGCCTAGCGCCTAATCTAGCGCTTTTTGAAGGCGTACATTTATAAATACAAATACAAATACAAATATTTTATTTGCCATAAATAGGGTACATAATACAGATGGTCAAAATAAAAGAAAATGTCGCTTAAAACCTATTTAGCCATAGTACTATAGCATACAAAAATTATTATGTCAATGCATCGACCACATCGATATAAATTATTAAGTATATTCTAACCGTAACTTTTAACTTCTTAAAAATTCACCCACCGAGTAAAAAGTATTTTCGAGCAGCCATTGACGCAAGGCCCTTTTAAATTTAGTCGTCGGTAAGCATTTAATGTCATTTGGTATGTGATTATAAACAGTAATGCACATCGCATAACAATTATTTAGGTAGCATTTTGTTCTAGGCACTGATTCTATTACTAGCCTGTTAGGATCTCTATTACTTCGACTCGTTAAATCCTTGGACTTCTTAAAATTATTTAAATGCTGGTGTGTAAAAACACTCACTTCTAATAGATAAGGTTCGTCTGGCGCTACGTGACAGACGGTAATAGACGGTCATGCATGCATTTATGAGATAATGCACACAAATAATCCAACATACTTTCCCTTTTCAACGACGCCGACGCGATCGCGAGGTAACTGTAAAACGGAATGGAAAAGTCATAGAATATTTAACAAATCCGTAGAAATAAGCGCTAATTCATGTTTTTTTCATGTTCATTTTTAAATGTTTTCTTTCGTAGATTTTTTTTTATTTAGCGCCTTTTCGAAAAATACCTACAAATCTAGCGCTTTTTTGGACAAACTTAGCACGCTACCGCTAACTTACGGACTAAGCAGAACATGCAAACTAATTACAAATTTATCTTTAAACTAAAATAAAAAAAATTAAATATACATACGTATGAAAACATGTAAAGGTGCAGTTCATAAAGCAAATAGACACCAATATGGCCAAAACTATATTTCACCCTATCTTGGGAGTTACTTATAGAATTGACGAAAGTTCCATATTTACTAAATATGTCGATATTAGAATTTTTCGGTAATTTGTTATAGTATAGTTTAATGATGATAATAATATATAATCATGCTTAAATAATTCTACTCATTATAGAAGAGCTTAATGTTGTCAAAAACTGTAAATAAGTACCGTCTACACCGCGCCTAAGACAAGTAATTAATGTTTTGGAGCACGCACCGTACGCAGACTAATTTTGTTGTTCTTAATTACACGTATGCCATAACTCAAGACTAACTTACCATTTTTTACCTGCGATGTAAGAATACCAGCTAAATATAAATATGTTGTGTGCATGTACAGACACAAAAGAAATAGAAAAAACAAATTGAATACCACGCGGGAAAAACAAGGAATGTCATATTTTTACGAAATTGAACTAATAGTGCCATTTCCTTTACCAAAGCCGTATTAATTCGTTAGCAAAAACATGATGAGTCAATGACAGGCCGCATCTTTTAATATACTAAGTATATCTATGAATTAGTATGAATACTAATGCCCGAATACTCGTACGCTACTTATCTTTGGGAGCGTCTCACACATCGCCCTGTCACTTTAAATGTCAAACGTATGAAAGGGATGCCATGATGTTTGAGACGCTCCCAAAGATGATTTGCGTACGAGAATTCGGGCGTTAGACTGGCTAATAACAAGAAATGTCCGAGCGTACTTGTAAAAGAAATGTCGCGTGATTTTGCTTGACTCTGCCACTTAGTTAACTCGTGATGCTTGCATTATTAATTTTTTTCCAATATAACTACTAAATAGAAAATAAATTATTTAAGTACTTACGCATATTTGACAAAAATAATTTTGAATTCAAAACTTTAAAAATAAATTTTCACACAAAAAGCAAATATTGACAATTCTTGTTTTTCCCGCGTGGTCTTCAATTATTCGTTTTAGGCTGATAAGGCACTTGTGAGCAATTATTCATTTAAGGTTGGTACCCCGTGGTGCAGTTGGTTCGGCCTGCGATTGCTGAGGCTAAGCATCTTTACTAATGGTTGGTCTCGGTCGGGATGGGTGACCAAAAACTATTCGTCCTGGGGTAAAGCGCCACTGTAACTTATGAGATTTAAATAATGCTATATTGAAATCGAAATTTTACATTTCAAATCAGAATCTGCGGATTCAGATTAAAAACGAGGAAGTACTTAC
This sequence comes from Crambus lathoniellus, assembly GCA_949710035.1. Lineage (NCBI taxonomy): Eukaryota > Metazoa > Arthropoda > Insecta > Lepidoptera > Crambidae > Crambus > Crambus lathoniellus. Next base: position 991,075 of record OX453312.1, read on the forward strand.
CCCGACTATAGTGAATAGTAAGTGAAAAATATATAAAAAAAAATTAAACTCAAAAAACTTAAAACTCAAACACTAAAACCTCGGTCACACGAAGCTATTTTTAGCTGCTGTAATTCGCCGGCGACAGTTAGCTTCGTGTGCATGAGCATGAGTGCATGAGCTAAAAATCCCTGACCGAAAAATAGCCGCTATAAAATTCGGTCGGCGATTTTTAGCTACGTGTGACAGGACAGGCAGCGCTAAAATTAGCGCGAGTAGCTATTCCTATGAGAGTTTTTTGCGCGGGGCGGGATGCGAGAAGAAAAGGACGGGCTTCATTTCTTAATTTTCTAAATTAGTCTTTGTGGCTTTTATTGTGTACTAGCTTTCCGCCCGCGGCTTCGCCCGCGTGTACTACACGACTTTATCCCGCGGGAATGTGATATTTTTCCAGGATAAAAAGTAGTCTATGTCCTTTCTCAAGCTCTATACAATCTCTGTAGGTACTAAGTTTCATTCAAATCGATTCAGTAGTTTAGGCGTGGTTGCTTAACAAACAGACAGAGTTTTATATTACGAGTTACGACAGACATTTCGACTACACGGCACCAATCGAACGAAATGAATGAGGTTTGTAGCTGCTACAAACCGAGCGGTAGCGCCACCCGGTCACACGGTAGCGGCGATTTATAGGTGCTAGTAATCGCTGGCGGATTATAGCAGCTAATAAAAATAGCTTCGTGTGAACGAGGCTTAAATATTGAACGTAATGTGGATAACCTTAAACTTAGTTTGTCTCAAACGTGTAGGTAGAAGCACCAATATTCGGGAACAAACTAGTACTGCAAGTGATCCTCTAAGTTTCCTAATTATATGGTATTTGTGATATTAGTGACTTCGAGAACCGAGACCGAGTAATCTTTAAATAATAGGTTAAGTTTAGATACCGCTACGAGACTTCGAAACTAATCAGAATTAGTACGCTGACTTATTAATTTTGCAAAATAATTAGTGCCTTTAGCGAGAAGCTTGATCAAAATAAGTTAATCCTGATATTTTTAGAAATAAAGAAAGTGATTGATAAGGACTGTACTGACTTTGACACGCCAGTATCGCTGGGATCCAATTTAGAATGAGTATACAATTTTCTTTTGTTTTTAGGGTTCCGTACCAAAATGGTAAAAATAGCTCTTATGGTACGACTAAGTCATACGAACCGCTAAAGAGTGGAATGAGCTGCCTGTCTCTGTGTTCCCTGATTCTTACAACCCAAGTCTCTTTAAGTCGAGGGTGAATAGGCTTCTCCTGGACAGGCATGTAACATCCTAGACTGCATCCTGTTAGCCAAACAAGATGGCGGTCAAATGCTTGCCTGGTTTCTAATAAATAAATAAAAAATAAATAAGTCTGTCACAGCTGAATAATTATCTCGAGAACTACTAATGCTATCAACTTGAAATTTGAAATAGTTTACGCCCAACTATTTTGCAAATAAAAGAGAAATATTTTTTTTTTTTGCAACAGGTACTGAAAGAGGGTTTTAAAATTCGAAGTGGGGCTACAAGAGCCTATGGGGTATCATATTAAAGAGCACTTGCTTGTACATTCTCAAAAAAATATTCTTTTTTAGGTCACATTTTCGACTATTGATGAAAAATGTAAAATAATATGTTCCTGAAACTCAGGCTTTTGCTTATTTCAGGCACCAGTCTCCACAAGTACAACGTTACGTGCTAACTAATTGTAATTAGTTTATAACTTACCAAGTTAAAGTTTGTGGAGAAAACCAATAAACGATTTATTTATTATTTAACATTCCCCACACCCCCTCTCTTATTTCCGAAGTTTGCATAGAGAAAAATCTGAACTTATTTTATGTGATAGAAATTTATGTAAAGCCTAAAGGAAAAATAAAACGATATGTCTCTTAATAGTTAACTTTTTCAAAAATCAACAACAAAAACTACATTAGCGGATAACGGCCAAGAGATGGCGCTTTGAAACTGCAATATTCTACAGCGCAAATTCTCTGACGAATAACTATAGCCTCGCCGATGAAAACATTTTCACGTTGTATTCACAACCAAAAAGTTCCTTCTTCCTACCTACTATATTTATAATGGTACGGAACTGTAGTAGATAGAATATATCGGCCATGGTGCCGCAGTAAAGATTTATATCGCTAATACATTTATTATTTAATAGAATCCCAGTGTAGGGCTTCTTATGGTGTTAGGCGCAAATCTTCGCAGATCTATACTGTAGTTTACATGTTTCAGACCCTTTGGTGAAGATGGAACCAAACAAATATGACGGAATACGAGGAAACGTCGAGGAGTTCCTCCGGAGCTACGAAGTCATGGCGGCTCTTCAGAAGTTTGATGACCCTACCAAAAAGCTCGTAGTCGGAGCATACTGCACGGGCCCGGCGCTCCATTTCTATACAAGGATCGTCGACACCGCCAAGGATTACAGCGAGTTTAAAAAATTATTTATTATAGAATTCAAAGGGCTATCGAACCCGTTAGCCGCGTTCTATTCGAGGAAACAAGAAAGTAATGAGAACGCATTAGAATACTATTATGCACTGGATGCGTTATCTGCTCGTGCAGGGGTTTCAATTACTGACGAAATATTCGTCCAACAGTTCCTGAGGACAACGGATTATGTCACCAAAGGAAAATTAGCCCCACAGATCTATAAAGATAAAGCACATTTACGGGACGTGGTCCGTCAAGTGCACAATTTGGAAGAAACCCCAATACCGATTGAAACCCCCACCAATTCTTTCACGTATGACCCGCGTCTAAGACGTAACATGATGGAATATGAGAAAGCTTCAGTTCCAAATCATATTGCCTCTCGCACGCCAACCGAAAACCCCACCCCACGAACATTCTTCTCCCGCTCTAATTATAATTTTAGACCAAGACCAGCAGTCCCCATGGCAAGCAGATCAGCTTCAGTGCCACAACTGGACCAGCAGTCTCGCCCAACCAACTCAAGACCAACAAGAATCCCGATGTCCCCAAACGCCAGGAGGCGGCCGATGTAGACGGTGGAAATCGACCAGCCGTAATCCAAGACGTCCACCTTTCAAGTAAGCAAAATCCGTTTATCAGTGTTGAATGTAGGGACAGAATAATCGTCGCGTTATTGGATACAGGCGCATCCGTATCTGTAATATCCGATGTGCTCATAAAGCCCTTGAAAATAAATGTCGTGAAAAGTGATATGAAAGTGAACAATGTGAGTGGAAAAACGCTTGCAACTGTAGGAAAAACCGAACTTAATATTTTAATAGATAACGTCGTGTTTAAACAGGAATTTTTAATTGTAAATAATATTTGCCAAGATATGATCTTAGGTTGTGATTTTTTGTATGATAATGCTATTAGTATTGATTTCTCGAAGTCGCGTTTATCCTGTAAGAGATTCGATTTAGATTTTTATCCCCGGAAAAAATTGTTCGGATAAACGAAAATGTAGAATTTGTACAGTCGGATACAGAAGTGTTAAAGAAAAACGAGTATGCGTTTTTCCATGACCTAGTTGTTAAAAATGAAAATAATATGTATGAAGGATGCATGGTAGTGGAAAGTAAACCAGAATTTAATATTTCCCACTCGGTGTCTGTTGAACAAAATGATCTTTTGACAACATTATTACACAAATATAGATCGCGATTCGCATTTAATAAGAATGAATTAGGAAAGTGCGGTTTAGTCAAAGTGGCCATAAAAACAAGTGACGATATACCCACGCATCGAGCCCCGTACAGAGTATCCGGTGAGCAACATAAGGTGATTAGGGACCAGATTGAAGAAATGTTGGAAAATGGGATTATACGTGAATCCAAGAGTCCCTATGCATCTCCGGTAGTTCTGGTGAAGAAACCGGATGGTTCTTGGCGTTTCTGCGTGGACTACAGAAAATTGAATAAAAAGGTGATCACAGATTCGTACCCTTTGCCAATAATCGAGGATTTGATTTCACACCTAAATGGAGCAAAATATTTCGCTGATTTAGATTGTAATTCAGGATATTGGCAACTGGAAATAGAAGAAAAAGAGAAACACAAGACGGCGTTCATCACACCGTCAGGTCTGTACGAATTTAATGTTTTACCCTTTGGTCTGAAAACGAGTGGTGCCATTTTTCAGAGAACCATGGATAAGGCGTTAGCAGGGATTAAATACAAGAACGCCATCGTATACGTGGACAATATCATTGTCTATGGGAAGACGTTCGAGGAGTTTCACGACGCCATGGATCAAGTTCTGAAGCGGCTGGAAGAAGCCAACTTAACGTTGAAACCATCGAAGTGCAGTTTCGCCTATGAAGAAATTTCAGTACTCGGTCACAAGATTTCTGGCCGTGGTATTCTACCAGATGAAGAAAAAATCAAGAAATTGAAGTCTATTAAAGTCCCATCAAACACTCGAGAACTGAAGTCAGTCCTTGGTTTATTTTCGTATTATAGGAAATTTATTGATTGCTTTGCGAACACAACTGTACCTTTGAATAAATTGTTACGAAAAAATGTGAAGTTTGAGTGGTCAGAAATTCAACAGAGGTCGTTTGACAAAATTTTGTCTATGATCTTAAATCCTCCGTTATTAAAACATTTTGACAACTCGGAAAATGTCATAACAAGATTGAATATCGACGCGAGTGACGTAGCCCTTGGAGCATGTATTTTGCAGGAAGAAGGTAAAAACATGATGCCAGTATCGTTCGCATCAAGGAAATTGTCCGCAGCAGAGAAAAAATACTCCATTACGGAAAAGGAGTGCCTCGCATTAGTATGGGCACTGAATTATTTCAGACCATATTTACATGGTCTAAAGTTTCAGGTCGTAACAGACCACAAGGCTTTATGCTGGCTAAGAGAACGCCGAGACATGAATGGGAGGTTAGCAAGATGGGCGTTAGCAATACAGGAACATGATTTCGAAATAGTGCATTGTTCGGGAAAACAGAACGTCATCGCGGATTTCTTGAGCAGAAATCCCTTGAAGGAGGATGATGAGGAAGAAACCACGGTCGCTCCAAGGACACAAGTGGAGGATGGACTACACTTGTATAGCATCGAAGCAACACAAGTCACGATGGCTCAGCAAACGGACGAGTTCTGTCAACGACAAGAACGAGAGCTTCGACAGAGGCGAAGGCCGATATACAAAGGATTCTTTATTCGAGATAATGTGTTGTATAAAAAATATACTGTACATGGTGTAAATAAAAACTTATTAGTGGTTCCTAGTGTATTATTTAATGAAGTGATGGATGACATACACGACAATCCTTTTATAGGAGGACATTTAGGTTTAACTAAGACTTTGGATAAATTTAGGTCTAGGTATTTTATGTATAAAGCGACGGAAAGGATTGAGAAGTATATAAAAAGCTGTGTTCAGTGTCAAGAGAAGAAGAAGAGAAATATAGTGGTTCCTTAACGACCCATTATAGTCGATAGGTTATTCCAAGCTATAGAGATAGACATTATCGGGCCCTTAAATAAATCTTCGCGTGGCAAACAGTATATCATCACTTGTATAGAGTCAATGTCGAAGTATGCGGTGTGTAAACCAGTGCGTAGGGCTACCGCGCGAACAGTTAGTAATTTTCTCATTCAGAAAGTGTTTTGTAGGTTTGGTGTTGTTCAAACAATTATCTCAGATAGAGGTTCAATTTTCACTTCAGAGATAGTAAGGGAAACTATAAGGCGGTTCGATTCTCGCCACGTTACAGCCACCACTATGCATCCGCAAACAGTAGGTTTAATAGAAAGATTTAACCAGACTCTATTACAGATGTTATCAAAGTATAGTGATCCATTACAGAGAAATTGGTGTATGCATGTCCCAATGGTGACACATGCATATAACTGTTCCAAGCAGGCCTCCACAAAATTTTCTCCTTACTTTGTAATGTTTTTAAAAGAACCCGAAAGTGTGTCGGACAGGAGTCTAAATATTAATTTTCCTGATTTAAGTTTGAGACAAAGGCAACGTATTAGACATAGCTGTGTTAATAAGGTTAATGAGAATTTGCGGAAGGCGCGTTTGGTTCAGAAGGTTCAGTATGACAAAAAGGCTAGACCAGTAAGATTTGCAGTAGGCCAATTAGTTTTGTTATTTTGTCCTAAAAGGATAGCAGGCATTAGTAAGAAGTTGAGTAGACCTTATAAGGGACCTTATAGAATAAAAAGGGTTAGGGAGCATGATAATTATATTATTAGTAAGCCCCATACAAGTAGGAAAATAAAAGTACATGCAAATAGGCTTAAACCCTTTAGATTGAGACTTTGATAGTTAATATGTCGATTCATTAATAATCCATGATCCATGCCAGCAAATTCCATATCTTAGGTCATGATGATTCCATGATCATAAGTCTGAAATAATTTTCATTTGTGACAATTTGCATTTAATTGTGACATCAGGTTACAAATGTGACATGGACTCGGTTGTCAGTCATAGTGATGACATTATTTAGTGAACCAAAAAGAGTTTGTTTTATTGTGGTGTAAATAAATATTTTTAGTAGTCACAGATCAGATTAAAATAACGAGTTACAGTTTGATTTTAAATGATAACTATGTTTTGGATTTTGTGGGCAAGAATTATTTGTAGTTTGTTAGGAAAGTAAAACTGCTAAAGTTAATAGTGTTATAATAATGGTAGGTTTTCGTTCATGAATTGTTTGTATTTTATAGAAATAGGATAGGATTTTAGGATGTTTTATAATAGTGATTGTTAGATAGTTGAAATGTATAATTGTGTGATTTGTATTAATATGTGTTTCTTTTTCATGTACGGAAATACTGCACCTGAAGCCCACGAAGTGTCCTGTGGTCCACTTATAATATGATGTATTTACTTAATTTTTTTTTTAATGTTTATTTTAATAAAACAATTATTTTTTTGCATTTTTACTAATAAGTAGACATCGTGTCGTGTCTCTTTACCTTCATGGGATAGGGCAGGAGGATGACCTATTATCTAATTAGGTGTGAGAATCCTCTGACCTTAACTTATGTTGATATTGACATCACGTTTCGTTAATGATCTGGACCACAAAAGTAACACTTCTGTGTTTCATTTTATTTCCGTTTTAGTTAGTTTGTAAGTTTTTTCGATGTCACTTAAGGAACGAGGTGACGTCAACATTTGTTGGTGAGGGGGGAGGAAACCCTGATGGTCCAATAAGGACCAGGGTCATATCCTGTTTGTTGCAGGATCCCTCTAACCCTGACTGGCAATGTTGTCGACACCACGCTACATAAACTGTGGTGGCCCCTAGTAGACAGTCTGCTTGAGGTTACCACAGGTTTATGAAGTTCCAAGCTTGTTGTCGGGTACCTTTTGAGATGAGGGTTATTTTTGGGTAATTTCGTAGTCGATATATTATTGGTGCTTGTCTGACATGTTTGATCTTGGAATTTCGACTTAGTTAATGCTTAAATGAGCTAGGGTTAGCTTTGATTGTAACTACATATGATGTATTAAGGTTAGGTTGAAGGCTGGGCAGACCTTTTCCCTTGGTTTTGGTATGTCAAGCCAATGCAATGGTTGGTTTGTGTTGATTACAGGAAATTAATAATTATATCGACCATTGTCCTGGCTGTCCGTTAGTGAGGACCAGTCTTATTGATGTGATATCGTTCCAAGGTAGGCAGGGCCTTCGCTTTAGGGTAATCCATGTAGGAAAAAACATTTCTTTAGTAAGAAAGGTTTTTTTGTTGCGGCAGCGGCATGTGGTATCATATTGTTAGGATATGATACCTCCTTGCATTGTCTATGGTTGATTTATGTTTAAATCAGTATTCAAAAATATCGAATGCATTGTCATCATTACGCGAGCAGTTTGTTTTAGTCCAGACGATTCCGCGGGCGCGGGTTGTAGTAGATAGAATATATCGGCCATGGTGCCGCAGTAAAGATTTATATCGCTAATACATTTATTATTTAATAGAATCCCAGTGTAGGGCTCCCTCGGTGCGCGAGTCCGACTCGCTTCACCTTAGATCAACATCTGAGTCAAAAAGTGATAGAGATAAATAGAACGAGCGACCGTATCATGTATGTCAAACTAGCCTTAGAGAATCAAGCCTGCCTCAATATTGTCAGTGTGTACGCCCCGCAAACAGGATGTCCTGAAACAGATAAGCAAGATTTCTGGGAAGATTTAAACACACACCTAGAGCGCTCGTCAGATAAGTCTGCGCGCGGTAAAAATCGAATACTAATCTTTTCTATAACATTAGAACAAAAAAATGCACTGTAACTAGCGCCAAAAACGCGCCAAGCACGTGCAGAGTTATCTGACACACACTCTAAATGCGTTACCCGCAAGCGAACAAAGGCTCATCTGTGGAGATCTTAATGGACATGTGGGTAAGGATGCAGACGGTTTTGAAAATCATCATGGGGGCTTTGGCTATGGAACACAAAATAAAGAGGGAGCCACAATACTAGAATTTGCAGCAGCTTTAAATTTAGTTATAATTAATAATTTTTTTCAAAAGAAAGAAGAACACCTTATTACTTATAAGAGTGGTAAATCCAAAACACAGATAGATTTTATTATTACAGATAGAAGAAATCTTAAGCAAATCAAAGACTGTAAAATAACACCAGGGGAGCCGCTCACCTCACAACATAGACTTCTTTTATTAGCTTTAAAACTTAAACGAGAAATTCATCATAAAGTACCAAGAGTTGAACGAATTAAGTGGCGAGAACTCAACTCAGAAAAAGGAAACACTTTCAAAGCTAGCATCAGCGCATATTTGAATAACAACCACGCATCTGACGATTCGCCTTCAATACACTGGTCGAAATTCCAAGATACATGTATTGCCTTAGCAACTTAGAATAATAACGCCTAGAAACCGAGTAGGCCTAAGAAAATGAAGCAATTCAAACTGAGCCAATTTGGCTCAGTCGGCCCCGACTTTACACGAACGTCCCGTTTTGTTAACATCAAAGTTTTGTTTGTGTGCGTGTCGGGGCTGGTCGGCGCACGTAGGCACGTAATGCTCGCACACACATAAATCTGATTTTTTGCTTCACTTTTGACGAAGCTTTAGTATGAAGACTATCGATCTAGCGTAAGCGAAGCGAAGAGTTATAATTCTATACTTAGCAAGATCTATACTAGGCATATCAAAAGGTCCTCTGCATAACGAGAAAGATGCCAAGTGGTGGAATGATAACACCAAAGCCACCGTTACTGAAAAGAAACGCTCGTTTAAAAAATGGCAGGAAAGTGGTACAGAAGAAGATCGTGCACTGCACAAAGAGGCGAAATAGACCGCAAGAAGATCTGTTGCGATTGAAAAGGAAAATGCAGAGTTATATCAGCAGCTGGAACAGGCCTCGGACACAGAGATTTATAAAATAGCGAAACAGAGACACAATAACACCAAGGATTTTAAGACTACAAAATACATCAAGGACGTCAATGGGAGCCTACTTACCTCAGATAAAGATATCTGCAAAAGATGGTACGAGTACTACAACACACTGCTAAACGAGGAATTCCCTAGACAGGCTGAAGTTGAAGAACCTAGGATGCAAGGACCCTTGGACCAAATTACCATCATGGAAGTCAGACAGGCAATTCAGAAAATGAAAAATCGTAAAGCCTGCGGTCCTGACGATATTCCGGCTGAACTATGGAAATCTCTAAAAGAGGATGGGGAAGTTTGGCTAACAAATCTATTTAACAACATCCTAAGAAGCGAAGAAATGCCAGATGCCTGGAGAAAAAGTACACTCATCCCCTTTTACAAAAGCAAGGGTGACGTGAGAGAGTGTGGGAACTTTCGGGGCATAAAACTTACCTCACATACCCTGAAGATCTGGGAGAAGTTATTTATTTATTGTACTGCAACTTGAGGGCAATAATATGGTATATTATCAAGATCTGACTTTTCAGGTCATAAATGATTTATTAACAATATTTATATTCCTTTCGAAAGAAAGGTTATAAAACAACTAAAAGAAACAAAAGTTTTGATATTTTTGATTGAATTAATAGCTTTAAGCTTAATCGTTTTTTTTTTATTTTTTTAACTAAAGTTAGCTGTTCAATTTTGCCCTCTCTTCCCTTAGCAACATCAGCCAACGCCAAAATAACTCAATTTACGAGAATTTGTCGCCGTCAAATACAATCATTCGCACAGCGGGCGTAAGGCTTCGCTCTGTTTAATTAGCGACGGACGGACAGACAGAACAGAGAGACGTTAACGTTTAGCTTTGAACTGTCTCCATTTTGTAGGAAGGTCAAGTTATACGTGCTTTGAACTTGTAAGTATTGTTAACGCTATTTGTCTGAAACTTAAGAGAAGGAACTCGGTGGTTAGTGCGTTGGGCTTGCTATCAGCGAAAATGCTGTGGTTGGTCACCGGATGGGTGACCAAAAGTTTATATGTGTCGTAGGTATAATATATTGTCAAAGCCGTGATATAATAATTTCTCGTTAAATTATGAATAGACAGTACGAGACAGTATGCACACGGCTGCGAGTCTCGGAAGTCATATAGAACACGTGATAGGTTAGAAATTTAAGGCGCCTTAAATTTCTAACCTATCACGTGTTCTACAGGACTTCCGAGGAGTACAGGACTTTTACGAGGCAAATTCGTGAGAATAATCACGAAACGCGTAAATACGTAGGCTCAGTGAATGAGAAGGCCAATGAAAATAAAATGGCTGATGATAGGTAAAATAAATAAATATTGGACACCATAGATTTAGAACTTTTTCGCTATTGGACACCAGCGCACACATTGCTCCACGTCACGTCACTTTTAAATTTGACGGCTCTGTATGAAATATGACAGGGAGAAAATATAGCCCTTGGCGAGTTTCTTGCCGGTTCTCCTCGTCACAAGCTCTCCCACCGTAGGATTTGCGAACCGATGGCGTAGCTTCATTGACGTTCACAAGTGCTGTATCAGCCTAAAATGAATAAATTATTTGAATTGTGAGTTATCCAATCCAACGCTAAGTAGATTAAATATATAAAATTTAGAAGGAGAGAATGGACAGAATGAGAACACAGGGGGTGTTATGGCAAGTGGAAACAACGACGATTATTACCACATAGGTACACATTTTTCATTTACCCGTTTTTTTTTCTTTTTTTAAATTTATTTAGGGCAAATACTGTCTTTACGTATACCACACGGCATGTTGGACTCAGTCAGACACAGGGCCTGTCCCTCGCCGCGCCCATTTACCCGACCTGGAATCGAACCCGGTACCTCAGAGATAGCGGCACCTTAAAAACCAGTGCGTGACGAGGTTCTGAAATACAATCAGCCACACAGCGGGTACGGACGGGGCTAGGCACTGTGTAATTAGCAATGGACGAACAGACTGAATTTGAACTTTGAAAGGACAAGACGACATATAAACCAACTTTAGTTCTCGCAGTCTTGTAGCAGTTGTTTATCGTAATTATTGCATTTATAAGGAGAGAATGTTTTTTTATCCACAAAACGGGGTTATTATTATTATTTGAATGTAACAACGGGGTTGCATCAGCGGGTACGGACGGGGCTAGGCACTGTGTAATTAGCAATGGACGAACAGACAGAATTTGAACTTTGAAAGGACAAGACGACATATAAACCAACTTTAGTTCTCGCAGTCTTGTAGCAGTTGTTTATCGTAATTATTGCATTTATAAGGAGAGAATGTTTTTTTTATCCACAACGGCGTTGCATTTATCCGTTATCGCACCTGATATTTTAAGCAAAACTAGCTGAAAATGGAAGCGCACTATTCCCGGAATCTTTAACCACTGAGGAACTGGCTATCTTATCTCTAACTGCCGGAACACAATGTAACGGCTGCCATTTTTACTTACTTCTTTCATTGTTTTATCCATAATAATCGCACCAACTATTAATTTTATGAAAAAATCATTACAATTATAAACAAATATGGTCTATTCAGTTCTATTGTATTTATGTGATAGGAGCTGTCAATGTCAGATGCCACTCAGCTGTCGGTTTGTTTGCGATGTTCCGAAGTAACAGCTATAAACAGCCGCGCGGTCCGTGGCAGCCTGTGATCTGCATGCGGAATACTTTGATTGTAGTTTCGTGCATATTTATATTGCATTTCTTAACGTAACAACATAAATAGTCTATTGGAAGCAATTTTGTCTTACGCGCGCCATAGATTTTACTAAATTAATCTTCCAGATAATTCTGAAATCTTCGCGACGTAATTAGTCGGTGCCTTGGCTGTATGATTAAAATCCAATGACAAGTTGAATCTATCTATGCAAAAAAATTATAACCCTACTTACAGCCAGAATGTTCTGGAAGATTTTTAATATATAAAGGAGAATTCGCAAAAGATTTCTCCTTTTTCTGGTTTCTCGCCCCAACATAATTGGGTGAGTGTTTTGTGCGCGTTTTATTTTCGTGATAAATAAATTATATTCTCGGTGCTATAACCTCAAACAGCCGTTCATCAATTCTATTCTTTTACATATTGTTTTCGATGAGATGTTTATTTCGTCATCGAATTTATACTAATATAAACTGCAATTGCCACACGGTGAACGGAATACTAAATATTCCGGGATCCAAAAGCAATTTACAGCCTAATATTTCCTTGTAACCTTGTCGTGACCGGTACCTAGAAGAGTGGGTTGTCTTTATTCAAATACATTTTAACTTACACCTTTAAATTGTCCCTCTTGTTCTGTAACTTTTAATTAGTATAACAATAGCCGCTGACATGAAAGTTAATGTGCTCCTCTTTCTTTAATAGTAACCTAATTTCAATGACAATATTCCTATCTCAATTGTAGCCCAGTGTCATACCCACTCATACACAGCGGTCGGATTTAGTGAACACATGTTCATACCTGTTATCGTAACATTTCAGGGTCGTATCTCCGGGCAACATATCCCCGAGTCACTCCGGTACCTACCCGCTCCGGTCTACCTACACGCCGAGTACCTGCTTACTTCGTGCCGCTCTCCACCTGCTCCTGCGCGCCTAACCGCCAGGACCCTGCTCTGCTCCGGCCTACCCCGGACCAGACCCCGCTGCCTCTAGGCTACAGCGACTTCTCCCCTCTTTAGGAAGTCCCTAAGTTAAGTCCTCCCAACTTGTTCTTTGCACTGATCCCCGAGCGACAGAACCCACGGTCTAATTGTGGAAAATAAAATACACTTAATTGCATATACCCTCTTTTATTTCTGACTCGTGCTCTCCGGCTCCTCCAGCCAGGAGCGTTTCAACAACAATGGTGAAAACATCGTTTTTATGGCAGCAGACTTAGATGAGATGGTGGTAGCTAGCCAGGTGGACTTAAAACAAGTCTACCATCACCAAAACTGAATACTTACACGGTTGTGTGTGTAGGACTAGATCACAGAGGCGGTAGGCGGTTCGTTTCGAAACAATAATTTTATCACATTTTTATTTTAAACATGGTTGCGAATGAGCAAATCATATATTATAGGTGGAACGTTTCAAAGTTAATCATGAATTTAATTAACAACAAAATGACCGTACTGTCAAATTTTCAAAATGGCGGCTAAATCCGCCTTGTAAAGTTTGTCAAGTATAAGTTGACGTGACGATCGAGAGTGTCGCTTCCATGTATTAAGTCGAGCTTCATGGTCGCTTCCAAGGAATTTATAAGTACTCCGTACTTGTACTACATAACCACTTTTTATGTCAAAATTGAGCTTATTGTCAAAGCCCACAGTTAGTTCCGTTTTCTACCGCTCGCCAACTTATACCTGACACGCTATATCTACCACATTGACAGTGATGTTATCAAAATTGCTGCTGAGACCGCGGTGAATTCGCCGTTTATGAACTAGCGCTTAGTGTTTGTAACATATATCTGTGCTGACTCCCGCAAAATAAGTTTCTTGTCCAGTTACACATAGTTTGTTTTGTTAATGAACAGAAATTGCAACACGTTCGCTAAACTTTTAATGATATTAGTTGTCGAAACTTTAAGACTAAGTGAGTCGGCACAAATGGAGTTTTTATAGCGAATTTTCGCTCTCGTGTTATTCATTGAAGTTTTTGGACGCTAGCCAATACCATTTTTTTCTAATTTTCGTTTAAATTAAATATTTACGTTACATATTGCTTCTAGATTTGGATTGTAAAATTAAATACTAAACAAGTAGGTATGTTGATTAAAAGAAATGAGCATTAACTTTTGTAAGGTTTTTTTACTGAGAGTGAGAACTTTATTGTGTTGACAAAAGTCTAACTACATAATTATTATCATCGACTGCATTTAAAAAAATCAAAGTTCATTAAGTAAATCAAATTAAGTTAGTTAATCATGTCGCAAAATATACTTAAGTACCTAAGTAGTTTTATTTTATTTTGAACTGCATTTTCCTAGTACTAATTTGGTTTATTTTTCCCTTTGACTATTTTGTATTTCTCTTAAAAGTGAATATACAATGTATTAGTTTAGAACTATAAGTAGGTATATAAATTTAAAAAAATACTGATTTTCTAACGTGTTTGTGTTGGTATTCAAATATTTTTGATTAAAGTGTCCACAGAGATGCCCACAGGTGGACGCTGAGCCGGTCTCAAACTGACTTAGAACTAGATACTGGTCTCGAGGGAAATCATTGCCAAATCTAATTCTGAAATCACGCTATGGGTTCTGCGGTGGGACCTACCTTGATATCGATGAATTTTGCCATGGAAATGGACAAGAAATTGGATATGGGAGAAGGTTAATATAAATAATAAATAAATAACTTCTTACAATCACACCAATTATCCAAACCCATGTAAATTTCATTACGAAACTGTGTCATGGAAAACTTGATAACGGATATTTTTTTTTGTAAATACTCGTACATACTTAAAATACATAAGAAACACCAAGACAAATAGACATGTTCATGCACACAAATATTTGTCTTGTTCGGAAATCGAACCCGAGACCACACTGACACAGAAAGCAGGTATCCTACCCCTGCGCCAAATCGATCGTCAAAAGAAAGGCTTTTAAATACGAAATATTTTAATAAAAAATGCAAAAACGTTTATTATGTTGGTTATAAAAAGGGGACGCCCGCGACGTCGTCCAAGTCGACTCAGTTTGTGCTCCCTCTAGGGAGGGGAGGATTCCCAAACATACTTTCTTAGTGCTCACTTTACATCACTTGAGGAACCTCTTTCCTTCTAGTGATGAGAAAATAAATTTCCAAAAATCCTCCCTTACTGCTTGCTACCCTACACTCCCCAAAGAACATACTAACATGTTAAAAAGACGCTCTTAAGCAAAGGCTATTACAAAGTAGAAGATTATTTAAATGATCATAACGCATGGTTGTAATAATTATAGTAAGTAACACTAACAATGTATAAAAGGAAAATATTCCTATACTTAAGTAGGGTAAGTCACGGATTGATGCCGCACTTTTTGCAATTGCCGCACTACTTACCTAGCATGTGCAAAATCAACAAACTACTTATGAATACATAAACTACAATCCGTCATCTATAAAATCGTTTAACAGATATTGGATTATTGTAGTTAGAGTATGAGCTACACTGATTTTTGCAGACCTCTAATTTTTGGAGGATACTTGCCGCACTACGGATTGTCGCCTCACCAGTCAAATAGGGCGGACGGATAGTTGCCCCTGTGAGAAATATATTTGAATTTGAGAATATTAATTAAAAAACATAATTTAGAAAGGAAATAAAATATATTGAAAAACATTATTTCATTCTAAATGAGTCATTGACCTACATTCTGCGTTACAGGATAGATGCCACGGTACAAAAAGCTACGTATTTACTGTTATTCGTGTCATTTTATAACAAAATCTATCGTTTTTAAACTTGCTTAAACTTTATGGTATGCTGTGCCAAAGAAATCATAACGATAATCAAAACACTCCATTATAAAAGAAATCCTCCAAAGGCGCCTATCCTCCCAAATTTTGTTGTACAAACGAAATAAAGGAATATCTTCAGGATAGATGCCATTTTAAATTATTTCGTTCCAAATCTAATAACGCCGCATCTAAGTAATTTTTTTGATTAATTAATATTACGTGGTTGGACCCGGACCATCCTACTAATATTATAAATGTGAAAGTTTGGATGTTTGGATGTTTGGATGTTTGGATGTTTGGATGTTTGTTACTCAATCACGCCAAAACGGCTGAACGGATTTGGCTGAAATTTGGAACACAGATACTTTGTAGCCTGGAGAGGAACATAGGCTACTTTTTATCCCGGAAAAATGTCACATTCCTGCGGGATAACGTCGTGTAGTCCACGCGGGCGAAGCCGCGGGCGGAAAACTAGTCTTTTATATTTTCGGAGCATTTTGGTACTGAAATGAAAGAAAAATAATCATATTAGAAGTATGCGTTAGTAAGGAATAAGTGGCTTGGTTTAGGGATAGACGCCTTTAAGGGCATCTATCCCGATCAAAAACGAGGCAAGTATCCGTATCGTAGAGGATAGATGCCTTCTTATATAAATTTGAAACATAATGAAATAAACCAATAAAAACATGTTTGAGTATTTATTTAAATACCTTACATTACGATCAATACGTCACAAAGACAATCCATTCTTCATAAAAAAAGAGTAGAGCCTCCAAAAGGGCAATGAAATAATAATGGTCCTTTTTTCGATCGTCAAAATTTTTGATTGCCGACTGTGACGCACACACTTGCTTTACAGCGCCTCTCACGGCCGACTGGCGAAGTATACGGGGTGAGCTATCTAGTATACGGCAAATCGAACTTGAGGTCATTACCCTCATAGGAGTTTTTAAAATCGCGGCATGTATCCCACCGCGGCATCTATCCGTGACTTACCCTATGTGAAAACTTTCCTTCAGCATTAGCTTTTTGTATAAATTTTATTATTGTACCATTTTGTCTAGCAACGACATAATTATTTTGTAAATGTTTTTCTTGTCAGTTAAAAGATGTCCATAACAGGTGGTAGGTAAAAAAATGTTGGACGATTCATAAGCATTAATTTTATTTAATCTATATGAATAAAAATTTATTGACTTTGACTTTGACTTTGACTTTTGACGACGCGGGGGTGCGGTATGGTGAAGCGGCCCGTGAGGTAGCGGCAATGATGAAGTGAATGCGTAGTACATTGTGTCAAATATCAGCTTCTTGCGCCCAGTAGTTTCGGCTGTGCGTTGTCTGTCAATCAGTCAGTAACGGAAGTTTTATTTAAAAAATTATAAATATATACTATTATTATTAAGATAGGACAAGATCGTGTCCGAAAATCTACTATGGGATAGTGTGATTTTTTCCAATTGAAATTTTACCTAAGCCAGTAGGAATAGGACTATAAAAGCTATTTCACCTCCTAGCCCATTCTAGCGTTAAAATTTCTAATCATTGTTATTCCTAGCAACTCGTTTTAATTTCTTTAGAAGTAAGAACTTTCACAAGACTTCAATTTTATTTTGAAAGGCGTTGTAAAGTACCTACCTATAAATATATTTTTTTCCTCGGACCTTTGTTGGCACCGACCGGCTATATTAAATACAACTGGCCGTTCTTATTCAATGTGAGAAACTTTTTCTTCTTGGAAATATGAAGCCGGAAAACTTAAATAAAAGTTATATCCCTTCGATTCTCGGAATTTCAGTAAAAGCCATTCGATAGCATGATAAAGAGGCTTCCCGACCTATAACTTGAATCGCTCTTTAGTTTTTAGATGTACATATTTATGAATCAGAATTTAGCCGTGTGTCCTATTGAAGAATATAAAAGTTGGTTAGGGTTTAATATTAAATAGATAATAACAGACAAAATTATTTGTGAAAGTGTGATTATGGCCTTTACAACGGAATTTCACATTTTGCATGTCTGCTGTTATTGTTAAGTTTTAAATGGTACCTATTCCTATTGTAATTTTCCACGGCTTCTTCTTCTTCTTTGTCCTCGCCTTTTCCCGTTACACGGGGTCGGCTTTCTTTATCATGCGGCGCCATGTAGTCCGCTGGCTGGTATCCTCTTCTTTGAGTCCGAGGATCTTCATGTCTCTCTGGACATTCCTCAACCAGGTCGTAGGTGGTCTTCCCCTTCCTCTTTTTTTTGTAGCCATAGTGTCATAGACTTTTCGGTCGATGGTTGGTTGCTTGGTTACCGATATTGTGTGTGAAAATTTTACCTATGAATTTTACTTTAAGAAAATTATATCTTAAATAATTAAATAAATATTCATAAAAGGTTCAGTGCAAGTTTTATTCCGCCATAGCTGGCGACCGTTTGATAGGAGAAGAAATTTTTGAGCGGAAAAGCAACAATGGAACCGTTAAAAAGAAAACGCACACAAAAAAGGCGAGAATATACAGTCGCTGCAGAAGCGGTAGAGAGGGCTATCGAACAAAAAAATATGGAAATATTAGATGGTGCCTTCACGCTCTTAGCAGAAATTGCAGACAACGTATTGTCCATTGAGTCTGCAATATGCGACATTTGGTGCGATAGTGAAACCTTTGACGAAAAAGCGTTCCAGGCAGACCAGGACAAGGCGCTCGAATATCGCCAGCGATGGCTCCACCTCGAAAGTAAATACAAAGAGGTAACAAATACATTGATCCCCAAAGCCAAAAGCGAGTCATCACTAAGGTCCGAGACTTCCATAAAAAGCGTAGTTGATGTTCAAAAAATGTCAAAAAGACGAGTACCTAATAATATGCCAAAGTTAGAACTAGTGAAATTTGATGGAAACTTGAAAAATTGGTTATTGTTTTGGGGAGGATTCAAGAAAATACATGAGGACGAATACTTAGAAGATATTGACAAATTTCAATTCTTGATGCAAGCTATGGTGGTTGGTACGAGCGCAAGACAGTTAGTAGAAGCTTACCCCCCTTCTGGAGAAAACTACCATAAAGCTATTCAAGCATTAAAAGCTCGTTTCGCCCGTGATGATCTCCTTATAGAAACCTATGTACGAGGATTGCTCAATTTTGTACTATTGAAACAAAAGGGACAAGCAAATGATTTACCATCCCTTTACGACAGTCTCCAAACACATTTACAGGCTTTGGAGACACTAGAAGTCGCCAAAGATAAGTATGATTCCATTTTATTTCCTATGATAGAATCTGCCTTGCCGGAGGATATTCTACGCACATGGAATCGTATCCGAGTAAGAAGCGATACAAAAGGTGATGATTTATCTAAGCTAATTCAGTTTCTAAGAGAGGAAGTAGAATCCGAGGAGAGAATTGTACTGGCAAGAGAAGGTTTCGTTCAACCTTCCTCTTCGAGATCTAAGCAGCCTACTGCATGCTTCGTATCTAAATCTTTAACTGAAAATAACTATGATTACAGTACTAAAAGATTTACGCCTCTATCTTGCATATGGTGTGACAAAGATTCTCATGCCAGCTCTGAATGCCATAAAGCTATCAAAATGTCACTTAAGAAAAGGCAAGATTTCTTATGGAATAAAAAGGCTAGTTCTATATGCCTAAAGTCGAATCATATCAGCAAAAGGTGTAAAAGCTTTCCTAAATGTCTGTTTTGCAAAAAACGTCATGTAACTTTACAGTGCCACAAACTTTGCTGTGCCGGTGGCCAAAATGTGAAACTAGCGCGTTTTTTTTAAATGTCATTCTGCTGTCAAGTTGATGTCCAACCATAGCGCTGCTGGCGGCTGAAGTTCTTAGAAGTCAGGGCCGGTTAAATTGCTACAAAAAAAAGAAAAACGTACGTAGCGCCACTGTCACCGGAACAGAAAAGGTTGTGGCACTGTAATGTGTGTTGATCTCTATGAGAAAAATGACGTCTCTGATAATGACAAGAAGTCTGCAAGCACTGACAATGACAATAATATGTCAAGCAATATGTTGTGTCCATGAAGTTTGACTTAATACTCTGAGGTAACTGGAGCTCTCACCCTGAATAAAAAAGTGTCGCCAGCAAATTTGACATTTATGTATGTAGTGGCTGTCAGCTGTCTCATATGACCATACGTATTTTTTTAAAGTGTACGTGAGACGGAAGACAGCCACTGTGTTATTTGTGGTATTCAAAAAATTGTTCGTACTGCACTCTCCAGTTACCTCAGTATTAAGTCGAGCTTCATGGTTGTGTCAATTAAAGTCAACGACATTACTTCAAACTTTTGTTGTCAAAATTTGTCACGGCGACAAAGAGGTTTGCACAAGAGCTTTGTTAGATAATGGATCTCAGCGATCGTACGTACGCAAAGATTTAGCGCAAAAACTAGGATTGAACCCGATCAGAAAGGAAACTATCACTCACTGCGTATTCGGTGGTATAGAGTCGAAAGCAGAAGAACGATTCGTTTACAATTTACTTCTTAAAGGCATTGTTAATGAATTTAATTGTGTTATCTCTGTACTAGAACAAAACCAAATATGTGGTTTCTTGCCTAGGGTTACTTCGTCCGTAATTAAGCAACTAAGTCTTAAATCTATCTTTTTAACTGATACAAGTGACTGTCCTGACGAAATTGGTGTACTAATCGGTGCTGACTTTTCAGGTCTTTTATTGACTGGAGAGATTCTACAGTTAGATAATAACCTTACTGCTATTAAGACTAAAATGGGTTGGACAGTTCAAGGACCAGTGACAGGAGTGTATAGCTCGTTCGTGAGTATGACTACGACTTTAGCTTTTTTTTTTTAGCTTGGAATCGTTAGGGATTAAAAATCCTTCAGAACAAGTATCTACGTTAGATCATGAAAGAGAAGTTTTAAGTAATTTTAACAAAAGTATTGTAGTTAATAGTGAGAGTAGGTACGAAGTATGCTTGCCGTGGCGCATAAACATGCCTCGTCCTCAATCTAATTACAATATTGCTAAAAAGCGTTTAATGTCTACTACGGCACGTTTAGAATCTTTAGGCAAGGTGGGTGATTACGACGCTGTATTACAGGAGTGGTTAAAGCTTGGTATAATCGAGTTAGCACCTAATCAGTTTGATAAGGAGCATGGTATGTTTCTGCCCCATCATGCAGTAATAAAAGAATCCAGCCTAACCACAAAGATAAGGCCAGTATTTGATGCTTCGGCGAAGGACGGCAACGGTTTATCATTAAACGCATGCCTAGAAAAAGGATCGAATTTAATAGAATTAATACCGGAATTACTTATTGATTTTAGAAAAGAAGCTATTGGTGTTACCGCAGACATCGCAAAAGCATTTCTACAAATTTCGCTTAATTCAGAGGATTGGAACTATCTCAAGTTTTTATGGTGGTCGGACGTCAATGACAGAGGCAAAGGTATTGCCACTTACCGTCATCGTAGAGTTGTTTTTGGAGTACGATCGAGTCCCTTTCATTTAGCAGCTACAATAAATTATCATCTGGATCACAGTCCACCACAGTTTATGGAAACATCTAAGAAGTTGAAACAATCATTTTACGTAGACAATTGTGTAACAAGTGTCAAGTGTGTGGATTCTATGAACAAATTTATTGATGAAGCTAAAGATGTTATGAATTTAGGCGGTTTTGATCTGCGATGTTGGGTGACGGCGCCGGAGAGTGTTAACGATCAGCCAAAAACGGTCTCCGTATTAGGCCTGATTTGGGATACTAAGAGTGACACATTAAACTGCAATGTCAATATAATTACAGGACCTGAGTCAGAAACTGGCCAAGTCACTAAACGTACGTTACTCTCAGTAGCTCAAAGGGTTTTTGATCCTATAGGTTTTTGTTGTCCATTTACTATTATACCGAAAATGTTATTGCAGAAAGCATGGATACAGAAACTGAAATGGGATGATGAGTTACCAATAGACTTAATTAAACAATATCAAGAATGGCTGAAGGATATAAATTTAATCAACGAAATAAAAATACCTAGAACACTTACTCGAGGTGATGTAAGTAAATGTTTAAATTCCCTCCATGTTTTTTGTGACGCCAGTAGCAAAGCCTACTCAACTTGTATTTTTCTACGCTCGGAGTATGACGGTAGAGTAACTGTAAGCTTTGTTATGGCAAAGTCTAGAGTTACACCGTTGAAAAATATAACCATACCACGTTTAGAGTTGATAGCTGCTACTCTGGCTACGAGACTGAGTACAAACGTGATTAAATCATTAAACTTAGCTGAGTGTCCAGTATATTATTGGACCGATTCTACGGTGGTTCTATCATGGCTACGAGGTGATGGTGAATGGAGTGTCTTCGTGGCAAACAGAGTTCGTGAGATTAAAGAATCGTCAGCCATAGATGCATGGAGGCACGTTCCAGGAAGTTTAAACCCGGCTGACGTACCATCCAGGGGGATCAACATCAAAAAATACCTGGAAAGTCGCTGGTGGCAAGGCCCCTCTTGGCTGTATTACCAACCTGAAAAATGGCCCACATCAGGAGAACTTACCGTAGACATTACGCAGGTCAATGAAGAACGTAAAAAGAGTATGGTAAATGTTGTGCTAGAGAAAGATAAAACATTTTTAGATAGATTTATTTATTTTTCTAAGTATACTCAGATTTTAAGGATGACAAGTTGGATCTTACGCCTAAAATATAAATTAAACAGGCAAAATTATGAGCTTACGTTAGATGAAGTGGAGTTTGCTGAAAAAATTTTGTTCCGTTTGATACAATCTATATACAAAAATAAAGTAGAGAAGATGCAAACATTCACAGATGAATTTGGATTAGCACGCTTGGAAACAAAACTGTGCCTTACAAATGAAAGTTTTGATTTCAAATCACCTGTAGTGCTACCATCAAGTTGTATGATAGTCCATCGGCTAGTAGAAGAGCGTCACTGGATATTAAATCATGCTGGATCGCAGACGTTGATGGCTAACATTAGAGAAACACTATGGGTTATTGGCATAAGAAAGCTAGTCAAGAAGGTTGTAAGAGATTGTGTGATCTGTAAGAGATTTAAGACTAAAGCCTTACAAACACACAGAGCCAGTTTACCGAAGGCGCGCGTAGAAGCCAGCACTGCATTTGAAATCAGTGGCGTTGATTTAGCTGGTCCTCTTGTACTGAAAACAGGATTAAAGTGTTGGATCGTTCTCTTCACATGCGCGACCTATCGCGCAGTGCATTTTGAAGTGACAGAATCAGTGTCAACAACTAATTTCATAATGTGCTTACGTCGCTTTATAGCACGACGAGGTAGAGTAAGAGAGATTTTTAGTGACAATGGCACCAATTTTACAGGATTTAATAACTATCTCAAATGTATCGACTGGAATATGATTCTTTGTTTTTCAACAGTAGCCCGCATCAAATGGAACTTTATACCTCCCGGTGCTCCGTGGTGGGGAGGATTTTATGAAAGGATGGTAGGGGTTATGAAGGACATGCTAAAGAGAGTCTTAGGACGGGCGTCTATAACATTGATGGAGCTGCAGACAGTGTTATGTGACTGCGAAGCGACCATCAACAGTAGGCCATTAACCTATATGAGTAATAGCAAAGATGAACTTAAACCGATTACTCCTTCAATGTTTATTCAACCTATAGCAGAGCATGGCGTACCGGATATTGATAATATTGACGGCAAAACATTAAATGTAAGGGCTAACTATTGTTAGCCCTTACAGCTAAAAACTACGCGAAGATTTTAGGCATCGCTTCAGGACCGAATACGTTAGTCATTTAATTCAGAAGGGAAAACAACGGCCAGAGAGCGAAATACGTATAGGTGACGTTGTCCTATTAGAAATAGAGGACAGAAAACGACTAAATTGGCCATTGGCATTGGTGACCGACATCTACGTTGGGGCTGATGGGCATAGTCGAGTGGCCAAAGTACGCACTGCAACAGGGGAAAGGACGAGACCGCTGCAACGGCTGTATAGCTTAGAAATAAACGGCAACCAAACTCTTGACAAAGAAACTGACTCAACTCCTGACTTAACTCCTGACTTAACTCCTGACTCAGCTCCAGTAGACAACCAGGACAAACCGGACTTAGTTCGTAATAATAAGCCGACAGTGACACGGTCAGGCAGGACAGTCAAGGTGCCTAACCGTTTTGGCGACGTCTCATGTTAACCTTCCGGTTCTTCCCCCTTCGGAGTATGTCATAGACTTTTCGGTCGATGGTTGGTTGCTTGGTTACCGATATTGTGTGTGAAAATTTTACCTATGAATTTTACTTTAAGAAAATTATATCTTAAATAATTAAATAAATATTCATAAAAGGTTCAGTGCAAGTTTTATTCCGCGATACATAGAAAGGCACTTTTTCACGACATAATTGTTATGTCTTCTCATCACGTGACCGTACCATCTGAGCCTTGATTCACAAATTTTGTTACTGATGGGCGCAACCTTAAAACTTCCTCTTATGTGTTCGTTGCGTACTCTATCCTTTAGTGTCACTCCGCCCGCCCATCTCAGCATACGCATTTCGGTGGTGTGCAATTTCTGCTCGTGTGTTTTTTTAGCTGCCCAGACTTCGCTGCCGTACAATAGAGCTGGTCTCACTGCCGTTTTGTACACCTTGCCTTTTGTTCTTATCGGCATTTTTGCGTCACACAACACCCCTGTGAGCGCACGCCACTTCACCCAACCTGAAGTTGTTCTCTGAATCACATCTGCGTCTATAGAGCCATCTTCAGAGATAACTGAACCAAGGTACTTAAAGGTTTTAGCTATAGGGAGGGCCGTGCCGCTTAGCGTAATGCCTGGATTAGCTTGGTCGTTGGAGTTTAGGTTGCAAAACATGTATTCTGTTTTTGACCTACTGATACGCAAGCCATTTAGCTCCAACGATATTCTCCATTCTTCTAGGTCTTCCTGTAATACTTGTACATTGTCGGATATAAGAACTACGTCGTCAGCGTACATGAGATTCCATGGGGTTGGTTTTTGGATTTTTGCGGTCAAATAGTTCATGACGACATTAAAAAGCAGAGGGCTCAATGCACTACCTTGATGTACGCCGACTTTTATATCGAAACTGTCAGATAGACCAGCTGGACTTCTAACAGATGTGTGGACATTGCTGTACATGTCCTTTATAATGCGGATGTAACATTCTGGTACGTTGTGAGACCTGAGCGCCTGCCATATCACGGTCCTAGGTACACGATCAAAAGCTTTCTCGAGGTCAATGAACACCATCCATAGGTTTTGGCCGTTTTCTTTAGCTTTTTCCATTACTAGTCTTACGGCATGAACAGCATCCATGGTTCCCCTTCCTGCTGTGAAACCAAACTGGTTTTCTGTAAGTGAGATTATAGATGCAAGCCTTCTACAGATCACACGCACACCAATTATCTAAGCCCATGTTAATTTCATTAAGAAACTGTATCATGGAAAACTTGATAACGGATAAATATATACTTAAATACTTTTTGTTTGTAAATACATACTTAATATACATAGAAAACACCCAGACCAAGACAAATAGACATGTTCATGCACACAAATATTTGTCTTGTTCGGGAATCGAACCCGAGACCTCTGGCGCAGAAGGCAGGTAGCCTACCCCTGCGCCAAATCGGTCGTCAAAATGGAAAGCTTTTGCGGGCAGAATGGAAGGAATGTCCAGATACTTTTCATTAACTTATTATATTATCGACTGTTGCAGATTAGTTTAAAGAAAAGAGTTGAAAGTTTGAAAGCTTTAAATCATTGAGGAGGTGTTAGAAATCACATCAAAAGCTTAGTGAATTATTTAAACAGCTTCTGTGAAGTACGAATCCGGGTTGAAAATTGAAATACACAGTTGATAATACCCACATACCTACTTTCATGTGTTCACTGAGTTTAATTGAAAATCCACGTTACATTACTAATTAAGTCCCTAAAATTAAGGTTGCTATACGGAGAAAATTGAATAGTGAGACTTAAGCACAGACTAGATGCTTTGTGTGGCCGACAGAACCACATGAAAACGACACACTGCCACAGGAAACCGTAGAGTAGACTGGTAGTATTAAAAGGTGCATCGTAATGGCGGAAATACACAGTTCACTTTTGCCTTTCATTTGGATGTAGCAACCAAATTGAACAATGTAAACGTAAAAGTGAATCATTCAATGTCAATGCCTGTAAAGTACTTATACCCAATTGCAGGAAGATCCATTAAAGTTAATGCGTCATTAAATCTATTGCTGACACTTTTTATTTCTTGACAACGAAAAGTAACAGCAATAGACTTAATGAAGCATTAACTTTAATGGAGCTTCCTGCAAGTGGGTCGACTTACATTCACAAACACACATACACACAGATACAAACACACACGCAAACAAGCACACACACACACACACACACACACACAGACACACTCACTCACGCACACACACTTTGTAATTTTAAATTTTTTTTTGTTTATCCACAACGGGGTAGCACTTGGCCTTCATTACACCTGATGTTAATTGGTGATAAGGCTGAAGATGGAAGCGCACTACTCCCGGAATCCTCAATCACTAAGGAACTGGCTATCTTATCTCTAACTGCCGGAACACAATAATGCTGAAAACATCATTGTTATGGCGTCAGACTTAGATAAGATGGTGGTAGCTAGCCAGGCGGACTAAGAACAAGTCCTACCACCAACCAAACCGAATACAATATGTACCCCCACTGGGAATCGAACCCGGGACCTCTTGGTCTGAAATCGGTGGTGTGAACCACTAGACCACAGAGGCGGTGGTTAAATGAAGTAAACATGCACTCTTTTGTAATTAAAATAACGCAAATAAGTAGTTACATAGTTTATACCTAATCAATTTTCTTAATTATAATTTTTTCTTTTTGTTCATTAGCTTTTGTATATTTATTTTAGTTAATTTATTTTGTAATCAACTGTAACCAACTGGGGAAGAAGCGGGTCTTTCCCAACACAAGTATCTTTATGATTACTCTAAGGGAAGTCTCAGCAATGTTTTGTTATAAGGTTATTGAAATAAATGCACTTTTATTTGGGATAAAATTTAATGACCACCAAAAAAACAATCGTTACCCTAAGCAGCCTCATCCAAAAAAAATAATTATGTACAAATAAATGAAACCTGTACCAAAATTTTTCGGGCTTTTTAAGTCATGCCTGCACTACAAAAACTTTTCATAACCCAAAAAGGCTACGCGTGCACCAAATTTTAACTAGCAAAGTTTTGTGGCATTACTACCCAATTATATCACTACGTTTGCCATAAAATGTATGTGTCACCGGAAAATAACAATAACCGCAAATTTATAATTTTCCTAGGAAATTTATAAATTTACGGAAGTCCTGTAGAACACGTGATAGGTTAGAAATTTAAGGCGATCGCGAAGCGCCAGCGAAGCGATTGCCTTAAATTTCGTGGTTATTTTTTTTTAGAACATTTATAAATTTGCGGTTTTTATTATTTTCCGGTGACATATTCATATAACCAAGTACAGAGCCACAAGCTTTTCTGTTCCGGGTACAGTCGTGACAGAGGAGCCACTTGCAATACGAAATTAGCTGTCAAAATGGACTGTCGTATGAAAATTGTTTTAGTTCCAAATATAATCACCGGAACAGAAAAGATTGGCGCACTATAAGTATATTAAATTGATGGCAAATTGGTTGTGTCTCGCGGGTTTATTCCCACCCCTCCCATCCGTCGCTACACCGCCACCGCTAATTTTAAAATAACACTGAGGACTGCCTTATTAAGTTTTAACTTTATTCGTATGTAAACTGCCGCTTGAAATGGTAGCCATTAATAAATGAATGCAAACTTATGTTTTTTGTTGGGGGCCGTTATTTTATTGAAAGCTCTAAGAAGCTCAGCCTTTAGTAAACATTTTACGGTAGTATCGGTAAACCTTTAGAATTTCATTTATATTTTTTGGGTAAACAATGATTTTTATATATTAATTTACTTTATTAGGATAAAATTGTGTAACATATCTGGATGAAATTTTTAAATAAAATGCGAGTACATATTTGGTGCATGCGTGGCCTTTTTGGGTAGCTCAGCGATTATTCTGAAGATACTTGGCTTTTTTAGGTTAGCAGACTTTACGTTTATTGGTGATAAGTTCATATTAAAATGGGGATTAAATTCTGGTAAGTACTTACAATTTTTTGGGCGTTATATTTCATTATATCTGGTGATTGCTAGAACCTAAGCCTTTTTATTTTATTTATTTCTGAGCCTTTCAACCAAAGTGAATCAATTTGGTTGAACCGTGTAATATTAGCAGAAGGTCTATTTTCCTTTGGTCAGTCTGAGTTTTAGTTCCTAATATGCAATGAGGCAATGCTCTGGTTTCCAGCTTATTATACGATTACGATAAAGATGGCTTTTCATGCTGTTGTTACAGTTGCTTTTTTAAACCAAAAACCAAATTCTTCTTTAATAAGTGACGCGAAAAAAGTGTCTACGTTAGCGCGCGAAGTCGCCCTCGGAGTCGTAATTTCGTATTGAGTGTCTATGTTAGCGCGCGAAGTCGCACTCGATTTTCAAATTATTGATGACTAGCTTTCCGCCCGCGGCTTCGCCCGCGTGGTACACACGACGTTATCCCGCGGGAATGTGATATTTTCCGAAATATAAAGTAGCCTATGTTCCTCTCCAGGCCACAAAGTATCTGTGTCCCAAATTTCAGCCAAATCCATTGAGCCGTTTTGGCGTGATTGAGTTACAAACATACAAACATACAAACATCCAAACATCCAAACGTCCAAACATCTAAACATCTAAACATCCAAACATCTAAACATCCAAACATCTAAACTTTCACATTTATAATATTAGTAGGATTATGTATTAAAATAAAATATTTATTGAAAGCGTGTATTATACACAAGACACTCGAAGTGTGTAGGCATAGTGTGACCTATCGTGAGTGGACCTACTGTGATTGGTTACAAGCTCAGTCACAGGTGGTCACAGCACAGGTGACCTGTACGCTATGAAATTGGACAAAATCACATAGGTACTTACATATCTGATGCAGTGGTAGGTAAGTAGCTAATGCTCTTGTGTCAATAAAATAGCGAATTTCTTGATCATTAGCAATAGCACTTTAAGACGAATTTAACAAAAAATATCTTTAAAAGCTTATTTCATGAAAGGCTGTAGTCCATTTAACAATTTTTTATTTTATTTTATTTATTAGGTTTACCAATATTTGTGTACAACAATACTTTTACAACTTGCTTATAGTAAACTCTTATAGCTTATTGTCACTAACTCTAACAGGTAAACACAACATGCACTAGTAATTAATTTTAATTAAACATAATTTTACCTTAAATATAAAAATTACAATAAAAACACATAAAAAAAGTTCTAATTAAAAATAGTGTAAGTACCTACCTTTAACAATTTTTTTTTTAAATTTCAATAGTAATGAGTGGCGCTTGTAATTCCTTTATTTATCTAAAAGATACAGAATTTTATTACGAATCTTGTTTGGCGAGTCGAAATGAATGTCAATTATGTCACTGTATTAGTTCACTAACTTACAGAATCTTGCAGAACTGCAAGATACCAACTTTGGTGAATTTGACCCGAAAACAGTTTAGTGGTTTTACGAAGCGGAGCTCTAAGGGGAGTGATTGCTTTCCTAGGGTATCTTACTGGAACGCGCATTTTAGTTTTATCTAGTATCTGTGGACAATCTACGTCGTGATTGAATATTTTGGTGACGAAAGTTATGTCATTTAAGATTCTTCAATTAAGCATCAATGCTAAGCGCGTTAAGGCTGGTTTCACAGCTCTCCGGGCCGTATGCGCCCGCACACGGGCTCCCGGAGCGGAAACACACGGGAGGCGCTAGAATATCGTTTCACAGCGACGCGGATCAGCGCCTAGATCGCGGTAATCATAACACATATTTTAGTCAGGTATACGTGCAGTTGGCGTTCACGCGAGACGTGCAATACCGTTTTTGATAACGCGCGGCGTTGACAGTGCGACAACGTTTTCTGTTCCGGTGATAATCTTTGGAACTAAAACACGAAAATACGAAGTCAAACGTCATGACGCAAACGTGGTCAAGACGCGCTGCATAGAATTACCGCGATCGGGGCCCGACTATTGTTCGTTCGCCCGCTCCGGGCGCCCGGAGAGCTGTGAAACTAGCCTAAAATGTCGCAGACGGCTACTAGTCAAAATAAATCTCAGTGGGCACCGATGCGACGTCAGTCTCAAAAACCCCTCACAGAACATAAAAATGCTTGTAAACATAAAAGTCATTACAGCCCCAAAAATGTTTTCTTTGCAAAGTTTAAGACGAGACGGATCATGATAACACAAAATAAATTAGCTTCATTTAACAACATTTTTGCATCAATCCTCGCTTTCGTAGGAAATTAAATTTCTTCCTTTGGTTGTATCTTGTTATTTGAGAGGAATTTTGAGACGTATTCGCTTATTTAGTCACCAGATTATTTTGTCAATCTCAAAATGAATATTTAATTCTAAAAAAAGTACGTAATCTGTTCTTAAAAATACATAAGTCCTTAACTGTAATCATATTTTTACCTCTATAAGGATTACTTACGACGCCTTTAGTTTAGTGACAATTATAAAATTGAAATACTGCGTAAAGATTGAATTTAAAAATGTTAGAAGTACTAAACTACTAATCAATAAACGTTCAAAATATTTAAACATACTATCGATTTAAGCGGTCTACACACCATGCCCGCCGACACAGCCGGGCGTGGCTTTTTTGTTGTCGGCGGCCTTATTTCAAAGTATCATGTCAGCGCTTATCAGCGCCGCCGTATTTTTAACCGACTTCTAAATCAAAAAGGAGGAGGTTCTCTATTCGTCTGTATGTATGTTTTTTTATTTTTTTTTGTGTATATCCACCGATTACTCGAAGACGGCTGAACCGATTGAAATGGTTCAAACGTTATTACATCAGGTTGGTTTCCAAGTTGGTCCCATTTTTTGAAATTTTGAAATCGGTTCTGTAGTTTTCAGGAAATCTTGAAAATACTGTCGTTTTCGTTACCACTTTATGTGAATTTAATACGTATCTTTAGGCATAACTCCTTTGTTTATAAACCGATTTAGATGATTCTTGTTTTGTTAAAAAGAGGACACCTCAAGGTATTTAAACCGACTTCGAAAAAGGAGGTTTTGAGTTTGATCACATACCTATTTACCAGAAAACACGAAAATTGCCTGCACGATGCACTAAAAAGAGTGAAATAAAAATTATTTTTATAAAAAAATAAAACCGCCTTCAAAAAAACCACATCAAAAAAGTAAGAAATAATTCCTCACCAAATAAATAACGTAAGTACTTTGAAGTCGGGCGGGTTTTAACAAAAACAACAAAAAATTGTACATGTTTCACGCCTGACTTCAAAGTAGTTACGTTATTTATTTGGTGAGGAATTATTGCTTACTTTTTTGATGTGGTTTTTTTGAAGGCGGTTTTATTTTTCCGCCAACACTCGACTCCAAAAAAGTTGCTGATTTCGTGCTGCTGACAAAAGTTGAACGAGATGTGAAGTCAGCAGTCCACGACAAAAAACTCGACGGCTCATGTCGGCAGATCAGTAGGTTTGTAGACTGGTGTTATGGAGTCTACACTTCACTTAGCTGAGCTTATTTGCCTATTTGCATCGCTGTGAAACACAATCTACTCATCGTGTGAGATTTTGTAAACTGTATAGACCTCCTCAATAAACTATAATTACATTAACGGTACGGTACTCTAACTTGTCCTCATTGCAGACGGACTTTCATTGCTAAAATAGGTTATATCAGTCATCTTAGGGCCCACCGTACTTACGGCCGGTTTCCGAAACGCCAATTAAAATTAAATTACCTAATTCCCAATTAATCTCCAATTAATTCTAGTTTGGGTTTCTGAAAGAAAAATGTGACAGACTGTCAACAGTCTGTTAACAGTCTGTCAGTGCCCATACAAATCTCAAACCATTTCTAGATTTGGGTTTCCGAAAGGATAATCACATGATTTACAAACTGTCAACGCTTGAAAAATTAATTGAAGAAATTCGGCCAATTAACTGAGAATCAAATAAATTTTACCAAGTACCTATTTACATTATTCCAGTCAATTGAGTTAAATGTTCCCTTAAATTATGATTTTTAAAAGTGATAATTCATAATATTTCGCTCGCCGTGCGATTTCTTTTGCTACTTTCGCAATTCGTTCCGTGCTTCGTTATGGTGTCAAAAACATTTTATCTAGAGCTACACGTTAGGTGGCGCTAGGGATCAAATAATTTTGTTGATTTGTCCTGCAATAAGTACCTACCAACAAAAAAAAAACAGCCAGAGATAATGCATACAATATCTAAAAAGTATCTGTGTCCCAAATTTCAGCCAAATCCGTTCAGCCGTTCAGCCTACTACCGAGAATCTAGACGCACAGCGGGCTATCATCCTTACTTGGTCAACATCCCGCGAATGCGTACCAAGCGCTTTTCTTCATCCTTTGTTATGCGCACCGCCAAGGAATGGAATACCCTGCCTGCGTCCATATTCCCGAATGACTACAACCCTAAAAATTTTAAAGCTAGAGTGAATAGGCTGCTTCTGGGTAAGCTCGCTCCATCGTAGGCTTCTTCTCAACCCAAAGGTTCAGTGTGAAGCCAAGAGCAAGCCCATTATACATAAAAATTAAAAAAAAAAGCCGTTTTGGCATGATTGAGCAACAAACATCTAACCTACCCCCCCCCCCCCCCCCCAACGGACCCCCCCCCCGACAAAAATCCTGGGTACGTGCTTGCCTATACTTCCGTTGTTTTGTTATTATATCCGTGATATAAATAATTTTGTTTACAAGCTAGTTACTATTAATTAGGAATCAAATCAACGTTTGCAATGTTGTGAGATAATTGTGATATTTATTGTTTTTGCTTTTTGTTTTCCGTAAACATTCCTCACATTTTGAAAACAAGGAACTTACGGAATTTATAAATGTCAGAGAGAAATATTCAAATGGACGATTTCCTTTTGTGTCCTAAAGACTATCGCACATTAATTAAATAAAAAAATATTGGTTTTCAAATACCGGTTTTCAAGGTGCGGCACCGCCCAACAAGCAAAGTAATCCTATAAGGATTGATTATAAGTCTGCCTCTACTAATAACGTACTTGTAAAGGATTTGTTGTAGACTCTTTTACTTATAATATCATTTGACAAGTCGTAATATACTCAAGGGCATCAGTTTTTATATATCTATCTTATAGCTTGCTACAAGACTAAAGTTTAAAGCATTTATAGGACACTTTTACTAGTAATAGCATTTCACAAGCATAGATATTCTTAAGAGCTTTTGCTTTTATATCTCAGTCTTGTAGTTAGCTGCAAGAGTATCTTATAGGACACTTTAAAGAATAAGTCTCGTATAATTGTTTTTGGTAAGACTATATAGTCCTGAATAATATTTTGATCTAATAATAGCATGTTGTAAGTAGAACAATATTTATAACACACTTCTCTGAGATTACTATAAGTTTGAACTGCTATAGTTTTGTTTGAGACTTTTTTAAATCTTATTATCTATATATATAAAATTCAAAGTCCTGACTGACTGACTGACTGACTGACTGACTGACTGAGATATCAACGCACAGCCCAAACCGCTGAACCTAGAGACTTCAAATTTTGCACATAGATACGTTATACAGTGTAGGCATCCACTAAGAAAGGATTTCTGGAAATTTTACCCCTAAGGGGGTGAAATAGAGGATGAATGTTTGTATGAAAGTGCGTCAGTTTTGAAGTTAGGATCTTCAAACATTGTATTTAGGCTGGCAATTGAAAATTAATATTTACCTGTGTCAGCGTTTTTGACAATTCCACCCCCGAAGGGGTGAAAAGGAGGGTGAAATGTTGTATCTGGAAAGTCCTTCATTTAATTTATTATTTAGGCTTATGGTCGGAAAGTAAAACAAATAAGCTAAAACATGTTTCGTATTTTTTCGAAAATCAACCCCTTAGAGGTTAAATGGGATAAATAAACCTAAAAATCGATATGGATGTCATTATTGAGGTTTTATGGGATGACGATTGCAAAAATGGCATTTATTTTGATGTTTAATACGCTGAACATGATTCAACCCCTAAAAGGTTGCAATAGGGGTGAAATTTTGAATGAAAAATCAGGGGTAAAATAGACATTTCAACTTGAAACGTTTTAGGCTTACTTCTTAAAACAAATAGGCAACCCATTTCGTAATTTTCCCAAAATCAAACCCAGGGGGTAAATAGGGTATAGAAACCTAAATTATCTTTAGTACCCTAAAAGTTCTTGGTACCTAAGCTACTCTGAACTAACTTTTTGATTTTGAAACAGACACTTATTATTTACTAGCTTCCGCCCGCGACTTCGTTCGCGTGGACATTCGAGAAAATACTTAGGGGACCAATAACCAGGATAAAAAGTATTCTATGTTTTAATTTCATAAAAATCCGATCAGCCGTTTTTACGTGATTAGGCGGGTCCTCCCTCACCAAGTGAGCAGCCTCGTGCGAGGCCCGCCGCACGTGGCAAACGTTCTGCCTCGCGCGAGGCTGCTCGCTTGGTGAGGGAGGACCCGCCTAATCACGTAAAAACGGCTGATCGGATTTTTATGAAATTAAAACATAGAATACTTTTTATCCTGGTTATTGGTCCCCTAAGTATTTTCTCGAATGTCCACGCGAACGAAGTCGCGGGCGGAAGCTAGTACTCAATAAGAACGTTATGAGATCAAAAAAGCTTACGAGCCACTAGATCAAGCACTTAACTAGTAAACATCTGCCATTTTGTTGATTTCTCCATCCTCTTTAGGAAATAAGTTTAAATATAAATTAAAATTTTAGGAAACGATTCAAAAGGAGCGGTTGTTGCAAAAGAAAAGTGACTAAAACGTATGATGAGTTAGTAAATAGGTGGCCATTTGGAGAATAAATCCGACAAGATCAGAAAGCAAACAAAGTTCCAGTGCGAATTCAGGTGAACTGACAGAGGGTTCTGCATATTATTCTATTAGCAATATTTTTTTCTTCCTCATCTCACCACTCAGAAGGTGAAGAAGTTCAACATTGGAAAGAAGAACACTATTTTAAATGAATGAATGAATTCTAATAAATGAGTCCTAAAAAAGTAAATAAAAACATTAGTGTAAATAGATTTCAGGGAACCCTAATTTGTTTCAAAATGGAGAAGAGTTATCTGGACTAAAACTACTACAAGCACTAATTTACCTATAATGGTTCTACAAAGTACTTAATGCAGAGCAATTTTAAAACATGGCGAATATACATAAGAATTTGAATAAATAAAATTTTTATAACATTGTACTATGTGCTTATTTTCGAGGGGCATTGGTGAAACTAACCAAATTACTGTACATATTTACAGTAAAAATGAGTTCCCCATCCTCCCATTCACATACTTAATTACAAATACATACAAATACTTACTTCAATGTATTATTATTTCTATAATAAAAGCAAGTGTATTTACGTATACAATTTAACTTGAATCACATAATCTAGGAACAATAATTAACTTATAAAATTTACTTCTGACTACATTAGCTAATTACATTATAAACAAGATTGCATTAGTAAGATACTTGTGTAATATAATAATAAGCGCGTTTGTACTTGTAATTGTTTAGTCTTAGATTATTATAGAAGCAATTGCTTTTCGCAAACGCTTCCTCAAGTATGTTATAGGGCTTAGTGACATTCTTTAAGCTGGTTATAAGATAATTACAGAAATAATAGCTCCTATAACTGCGCCCAAATCCAGGTTTGTAGCATACTGTAAGTTTCTTATAAGAGAGGTTAGAAGTAGTCTTGAAGGTAACTATAAGAACTGATTTTGCTAGTTGGGCGGGAATCGAACTCGGGACCTCTAGAGATAGCGGCTATCTCTAGAGGTCCCGGGTTCGATTCCTGGTCAGGTAAATATTGAAAACGAACTTAACAATAGTTGTTGTTTCCAATTTCCATAACTATTGCTCAAGCTACTATAAATAGCTCGAGATAAATTTTTGGTCATCCACGGCTGAACTTGCTAAACACCTACCAAGCCCTAAAAGGGAATAAATAATATTTTTTCACTTCTCATGCTCGTAAAGTTCGTGTTTATGTTGGGTATAGGCTGCATAAAATCGCTTTTTATGCTATAGTGCATAAAGTAAAATCTTCGTCTAAGTATCAGACTCTAAACAAAGATCGTCAGGTAAACAGTCACACACGCAATTAAACTTCGTTAAATAAACTTGTTATTTCATTCAGTTTCTTCAATTTTGTACACCATATAATCCACAATGAATTACTAAATTAATAAAACTAGACAAAATTAATGATAAGTATTTCAAGAGTATTATAGACTACGATCTATGCTAAAGTCACTGTGCTGCCACTGCCACGTATAAAAAAAGAAAAAGAAAGTCTTCCCGCCAATATGGC
The DNA here is from genome assembly GCA_949710035.1 of Crambus lathoniellus. Lineage (NCBI taxonomy): Eukaryota > Metazoa > Arthropoda > Insecta > Lepidoptera > Crambidae > Crambus > Crambus lathoniellus. Next base: position 1,027,438 of record OX453312.1, read on the forward strand.
GGAGTCTTTATTTTTTCTTTTTTGCAATATTGCTATTTATTTTCCTCACATTCGAAGTGAAAAGCAGAGTGTATAACTCGTACATAAAACGTACCATTTTACCCGAGACATATATATCCACCCGAGCCGTAGGCGAGGGTTGATAGTCAAGTCGAGGGTAAAATGGGTTTTATGCACTTGTTGTACAATCTACTATTGATGTCGGTGCCAGTAAACATTCCAGATATTGTCTTCTACTGCTATGCGAACTATACCAGAATACCGCAAAGCAGTAGAAGACAATACCGACCGTCAATTCATCCTTTTAATTTAAATTAGTAAATTTATAAATTGTTATTATTTAATCAAGTTTTTTATCTCAAAATGTCAACAAAAACGCATACCAAATTTGGTATGCGTTTTTGTTGACATTTTTGGCGCGGGTTCGAATCCCGCCTGAAAGCTACTTATAGGGCTCGTGGTTTTTTGCTATCACATTTTTCCTATACTTACAAAATTGCATTGTGAATGCATAAAAATCATATAAAATCTCAATATGGCTGTTTCATCTTAATCGATTGTTAAACATTTGTAAAAATGTTTCTTTCGGATGCGAGGGTTTCCTCACATTGATGAAGCAACGCTGGCCTACAGCGTAACAAGTGATAGCAAAATTCGACGAGTCGTGTAGGCCTTTCGGTAGCTTAGTTGGTCAGAGCATCGGGCCGGATTCCCGGAGGCGCGGGTTCGAATCCCGCCTGAAAGCTACTTATAGGGCTCGTGGTTTTTTGCTATCACATTTTTCCTATATTTGATTTTAATTAAATTTATATTATTTTCATTAACATTAAATCCTAATAAAATTTTCTGATTAAGTACATATTAAATATTTGCACATCGTATAACGATAGGAAATGCTGGAAACTATATTTTAAGATCAAAATGTAACCATAGTCTGGCAAATAAATGATTACTTAGGTACATAGGTACTTAAATATTAAAAAAGTCACTTTTTTAAGGAATAGTATACTTAGTTTGCGCGGAGCCTGAAATTCCTCACTGAAATATTTATTCTGTGAATAGTAAAGAAACTTGGATTTTCATTTACTTGCAAAACATCAATACACATTCCTTTCCTATTTGGATATCATAACGGATTTATGAGAAAATCATATTTACTAAGTTTTCACATATTTATGAGAAGCGAAATCACTTTAGCAGTGTGTTGTAGATTTTAATACTGAAGTTATTATTACTTTACTTACCCTTACATAAGAGAGGTTGAACTTTTAATGAACATTTTTCTACGACATATTGCCTGAGAGCAAGGTCAGATAGAGAAATTAAAGATGGTAATTACAAAGAAATTCGGTAAGTATTTGAATTAAATTAAAATATAGGGGGGGTTCACTCGCTAATTAACCGCCTCTGTGGTCTAGTGGTTCACACCACCGATTTCAGACCAAGAGGTCCCTGGTTCGATTCCCAGTGGGGGTACATATTGTATTCGGTTTGGTTGGTGGTAGGACTTGTTCTTAGTCCGCCTAGCTAGCTACCACCATCTTATCTAAGTCTGACGCCATAACAATGATGTTTTCAGCATTATTGTGTTCCGGCAGTTAGAGATACGATAGCCAGTTCCTCAGTGATTGAGGATTCCAGGAGTAGTGCGCTTCCATCTTCAGCCTTATCACCACTTAACATCAGGTGTGATAAAGGCTAAGTCCTACCCCGTTGTAGATAAAAAAAAAACTTTATTAAATTTTTTCATTATATTTACTTTTCTCTATGTAATATTAGTATTAAATGAGGTTGTGTCCTCTCAGCCTTCTTATGTATTGGATCCATTGGATTTTGGATTATTATCCAGGTTATTATTATCCCGTTATTTATCCTTATATATTAAGATTTTCATAAGGCCTCTACGTGTTGGACCCACGTATACCTACAATGTATACTAATATTAAAAAGAGGTAATATTTGATTTTATTGTTGAACTCAAAACTACTGGACGTATTAAGAATACAATAAGAAAGCTACATTCTTCGCGAGTGACATCTATGTCACTCGGGTTCGAGTGAAGAATGTAAACTCGTAAATAATAGTCTACTTTATCAAAATATTCCCACGGGATTGGATGCCACGCGGGCATAGTACTATTTATACAGGGTGTTTTTGAAGTCATTGGCATCCATTCGGCCCATTAAAATGTAGGAATGGGTCTGCTCTTATCGCTTGCCTTCAAATGTTTTTTCTTTTGTTTTTATTAACTTTATTAAGAATTACATTTGAAACATGTATTGCGCAACTTGCAGTATATAGTAGAATTGTCTTTTGTTTTTAACTAATATTGAAGCTTTAAGTAGAGTTCCTAAGTAATTGAAAATTGTTCACCGCTATGATCATTAGTTCGCCTATCTTAACTGTATTTATCATAACCCATTGTGTAATAATTGTGATGGAAACTGACCTTAGTCATACCATGTTAAGGTCATTTTTCAATTTGACGACTCTGTATAAAATAAAACAGGGAGAAAAAAACAACCCTTGGAGTTTCTTGCCGGTTCTTATCCAAGGCCTCCCGCTGTAGGGTTTGCGAACCGATGGCGTAGCTTCTATGACGTTCACAAGTATTGTAAATAACAATCTAAATTGAATAAACATATTTGACTTTGACTTTGACTTACTCATATGAAGATATGTTTTTACGTGAGAGGCGGTGTCACCCGGCGCCAGCGCGGGCGCAGGGACGCGGGCAAAGCGGGCATGAAGCATGGGTGACATTGCTTGTTTCGGTGGATTCCGTGCGCGAACTTGAATAAATTCACATTAGATATAATAGTAGAGCCCGCGTTTTGTCGGGAGGCCAATGCAGTAGTTTAAGACTTGTATGCTATATGAATATTATTTTTTTTATAAAATTTAACAATTTTAGTTTTTCAAATTTTACTTTATTTTAATTTTTATTCAAGATTCAAATTTGTTTATTCAATTTAGATTGTTATTTACAACTAGCGGCCGCCCGCGGTTTTACCCGCGTGGTTCCCGTTCCCGTGGGAATATCGGGATAAAAAGTACATATAAACCTTCCTCTTGAATCACTCTATCTATTAAAAAAAACCGCATCAAAATCCGTTGCGTAGTTTTAAAGATTTAAGCATACAAAGGGACATAGGGACAGAGAAAGCGACTTTGTTTTATACTATGTAGTGATACTTGTGAACGTCATAGAAGCTACGCCATCGGTTCGCAAACCCTACAGCGGGAGGCCTTGGATAAGAACCGGCAAGAAACTCCAAGGGTTGTTTTTTTCTCCCTGTTATTTGTTATAGTGATCAATTACTAAGTACCTATATTACTCAATTTTTTTAGGGATTAAAAAAAATACATCTTTGATTTGCCGCATACTTGGGGAAAAGACTCTATATCATGAGTATGCTCTTATTTTAAAGGATGCTAACGACTTCAATGTCACCCTATAGGTATATATTCTGTGACGCGGGTTAAACCGCGGCAAGCCACTAGTGTAATAATTATACAATCTTGTCCATAGGACTTGTATTATGGAAATTATTAGACAGTGGATTTTACTTTGATGCTTTTATTTTTTGTAAATACACAGTATTAATATACAAAGAAGTACAAAGCAGAATTGGTATGCGCAAAAATTCACCAAACTTCTTTTCATCTTCTAAATTACTTATATAAAAATCTCGTATTTTTATCGATTCCTCCGAAATGGTTAAACCGATTTTAATATTGCATATTTGGCTATTTTCATCCCGAAATTCCACGGGAGCAGGGCGCGAGGTGAAGTTAGTAATAAAATAAAATGGTTGTAAGATAACTTGTTGTGAGCCACTTAACTACTTAGCCCAGTACTTTGCATGTGAAATCCCTCAGGCCCTAACGTTCATAAACTTTCAGGCACACTCCGCGGCGCTTGTTTTGTTTGACAAATCATTAGGAATACCTACATATTTACCTGCTCGGAATGAAACGGAACTTTGAAAGTGAAGGCGCTGGAAGGCTGAAATAAATAACTATCTAAGGTGCCAAGGGATAGATCTAGAATAGTCTTGGAATGATAAATTGCTTACTTTAAGCGAATGGATACCAAAAATACTTTTAGAAAAACAGTTTTCTTTAATAAGCTGTAGATAGAAGCTTAATTAGAACCCTAAAGAATTATTTTACTTTTCCAAAAACCTCCCTAGTGTTCTTAAGCAAATTACATGGAAATGGTTTTGGTAGGACTGATCTGTTCCGAAATGATAGTATATGTGATAAATAAACCTCTTTGCAAAAAAAAGCTGGCACTTGATTTATTTTCATATAAACATCGACCAAACCGAATACAATATGACGCCCCACTGGTCATCGAAGCCGGTCTGATATCGGTTGTAATGCACCACTAGACCACAGAGGCGGTTGAAAAGGTTAGCTTACAAAGTTAGTTAAAAAGTTCATCACTCCATAATGTTTCTTCAAAGATTTCGCACTTCAAGCTGAATCATTTAACAACCTACCTTGACGAGGATAATTTCTGTTTAAGGACTGTCTCAACGCGAAAACACATTTCGGTGCAATAAAGTTTCCACCCCTAAGTTCGTTAAATGCTAACGGACGATAGTAGAAGAAACGAGACAGAGGAAATCCTCCCCTGCTGCCAATCAACAGAAGATTGAATTTTCTGTGGTGTGAAAAGCAGCCAGCTCATATCCACAAGTGTGACGTCGTGAAACTTCCCTGTCCACTTACAGACCGTAATTGCTTGCGCTCCATTCCGGTCACTGGTACGCACAGAAGTTAGCGCGAAGGTTATGTTCACGCGAAAATCGCCCAATGCCGGAAAATTCCTCGATCGTACACGTGGACTCGATGGATTCTTTACAGGCAATAATGGCGGCGAAACGGGCAATAACCCCGTGTTGATTGAGCCAAGGGCTGCTATTCAGAACTGTCGTCATTGGACCTTTTATGTGTTTCACTATTGTGACAAAGAACTCAATCAATTCGGACTAATTGCAATGTTTTAGTTTTGAATAATCTAAACAGTGTGCGATAAGATTATAAATATTGAGGTTGAGAGTGGTTGGCAGTTAAATTTTGATTTGTTTTGACATTTAATTATTTTTAAAAAGTTAATTATATCATACTTATATGTTTCTTGCACCTGTTCATTTGTTAGGAGTTAGATATACGTTTGACCTTGAGATCTGGCGAACTTCAAGTTTGGAAGTTTTCATTTTCAACATGAATTTTGAGATTATTTTGACTTTTTTTGCATTCATAATTTATTTTTATGTACTTATTGAAAATGATAGCGACTTCTTGGCTCAGTGATTAGAGCATTCGCCCGGACAATATTAAAGGTCGTGGGTTCGACTCCCATAGGAGCTACATAGTTGTGAGACGGGTCGACTTTTTCTAACAGGCCTCATTTTCAATATTTTCATGAACTTTGAGAGTTTACAATTCGCATGCTTTTAAATCGTCGTAAATAATTCTTCGAAAGACCCTTACTTTGAGGTTTACTAGACGACCATAATAGCTCGTAGTGCCAAAAAGTTATCATATCCGAAGCACTTTTGCCGGCCCTGGCCTTTAAGTGTTTCAGTATTGTTTTGTGTTCTATAGGGATCCGTTGTGTAAACTTCGCAGCCCTACCAAACACGGTTCCGACTGAAATAATCAGCGCTGGCCACAAGCCAAGCATTATGCTGAGTCGGGACCGTTTTGAGATATACCTAACTTAAGTTTTGTGTGTTTTTGTGTTTTGAATGTTATTTCGTTGTGATGCCCCAAATACATGTTTTTTCTTTCTTTGAAACTGCCGTTATGGTAAGCGTAAAAGAAAACTATTGTATCCGTGAGAAGCTCGCAAATATCTTTTGAATATGAATGAAGAGGCGCTGCTCTTTTCATACAACTTACGATAACGATAACGATAACTTCGTTCTAGGGGTACTGATATCACATGTAGAGCGAAGCTTCTCACTCTACACACCCTATCTTGATACACTCTATCTCTACAAACTCTATCTCTACAAACCCTTACTTCAAAAACTCTAGTCTACTTTCTCTCTTTGTCCGTGCCATTATTTCCCATGTCTTTTGGGGTCGGCCCTCCTAGTCTTTCTTCGCCACTCTGGGCGCATCTGTGTCATTTCCGGTTGCAGTCGTGTCTTCTTTAGGTCGTTTTTAATAGTCCCCATCCAGGTAGTCGGCGGTCTACCTCGGCCTCGCTTAGGTTCTTCAATGTCTATGACGTATCTTTTCATATTCTCTTTTTCGCGTCTCATAACATGACCATACCACCGCAGACGAGTCTCAGCCAGTTTGTCAGCTATGTTTGCAACTTTTAATGTACCCCTAATATGCTCATTTCAAAAACTCTAGTCTATACGATAGTCAAAATATGTGTCTAGATCATCTAGATCATATTCTGATGTGTGATAGATAATGTGCGATTTTATATACCTATTCATTTAAAACTTAAGAAAAATATAATAACATTTTGTTTACTCGTAAAACCTAAATTAACTCGAGCTAATTCTCTTAGATAAGTACTCTCAAAACACTTAACCTCAAACTCAAGTACTTGAAAACAACTTTCTTATCTTTGAGAACCGCATAAACTTATTCTTAGACCTATTTTGTTGAGTACCTAAAGTAAATGAGACACATTAACAAAACTTTGAAATACCTTCCGCGGTTTTATCGGATAGACAATTTGTAGATAAGAACGCCATTAGAGAATTAGTGGGTCAAGAAAGTCATTTGTTACATGAAACCATTAAAATACCGAAATTTGTTCAAAAGTCAAAACAATTTCCTTGATTCGGCGTTTACTTTTACTTTATCATCATAACTAATTAATTCACGATAGTTGTATAATATGACGAAGTTAGAAGGAGAACTATAACAACTAAATAGGCTTTGTTTACCAGTTTTTGAGATATAATACTTTTACGAAAACCGCAAATATAACTTTGTCATTCGAACGACGTCATACGAACACTATGAAAACAAAGTTATTTTTTCTGGTGAAAAATTATAGTGGTATTTTTGCTAGGGGAGTAAGGGGGAGAACGACATAACATCTAGTCGTCCCCAATCGTCAACCTCACCTGCACGCGCCAAATCATCGGCGGCGGTGATGACTCGCCCTCATCGCAGTGCTCCCTGCTAGACAACAGACGAGGCTCTGGCGACCGAGCAGTGGCGGTATAACCACAAGCCTGGCTGGGCAACTGGCTGGACGAGGTTACAGCGACCTTGAGGTACAAATCTCCTCAAAACAAGCTGGTGCAGAAGGCAAGGGGGAAACCACTGCGACTAATATCCCAAGACAGTCAACATGGAAGTACAACAGAATAGAGCACGATCGCCATGCAATCCGTCTAGCAATCGGCGCCGCGATGCGTCCGGGGCGCGCGGTGAGAAATTGGCTACCGGCCATGGAGTAGTTACGGACCAGGCTCTTCATGGAAATTCAGCTACTGGGATCCCTGTTAAGCTGCGTCAAGTTCAGAAGATAGGTACTTGGAATGTACGTGGCCTCAAACTTGACCCTGGAAAACTGTTCATTATTGAGAACGAAATTACTAGATGTGACCTGAATATCTGCGGTCTTAGCGAGACGCACTGGCAGAAAAGCGGACACTTTCTCACTTTTTTCACTGACAACCATGCAGTTTTCTTTTCGGGAAATGACAATTGTAGTCAAAATGGAGTGGCCATTCTCATCCCGAAACATCAGCGAAACTGTGTCCTCGGCTACGAGCCCATAAACGATCGAATAATTAGTATCAAGCTTAAAGCATCGCCGACAAATCTCAACATCATACAGGTCTATGCGCCTACAAGCTCTGCAGGTGATGAAGTTGTGGAAAAGTTTTACACTGAATTGGAGACCACCCTAACAAAAATTCCCAACAGAGAGCTAATTGTGATCTTGGGTGATTTTAATGCCAAAGTTGGAGAAAATTCTCATTTGCTTAGTAGTTGCACGGGGAGATTTGGCCTCGGAGCTCGCAATGATCGGGGTGAACGTCTGATACAATTTGCAACTGAAAATGATCTGATCATAACGAACACCTTATTCGAACACCATCCTCGAAGGCTGTACACCTGGACTTCTCCAGATGGAAAGTATCGAAATCAAATCGATTACATCATGATTAAATCTAGATGGAGAACGTCGGTCAAAAACACGCATACCTTGCCTGGTGCTTGTTGCGGATCGGATCACCAACTCCTGATCGTCAAAGTAAGGTTAAAATTGACGGCTGCCAGGACTCTACAGACACCAAATACGATAAAAGTGAAAGACACATGCAAGTTTTTTGAAGCAGCCAAGAACAACTGGAAAGAGTGGGCTGATGCACCTTTGGAACAGGAGTCCCCTGAAGTCTTGTGGGGCCGGGCTAAAAATCTTATAGAATTGGCGATCTCAGAATCTAAACCACCATCTAAAACTTCCAAACGACAGCACTGGATGAATGATGACACTCTTGCTCTGATTGAAGAAAGACGGAGGCTGAAGGCCAAGGGCACAGAAATAAGAATTTTAAACTCACTATCTTCTCGTATCCAAACTAAATGCAGACAAGACTATAATGCTTATTTTCGGAACATATGCGATGAAATTGAGGCCCATGCTAAAAAATACGAGTCGAGAGACCTGTATCATAAGATCCGATACATAACAAAATCACTGCCTTCCAAAACCTGGGCTATTGAAAATAGTAGTGGTCAAGTAGTGACAGATATAAATGAGATTTCTGAAGTCTGGAAAAACTACTGCCAGGCCTTATTTAAAGACTCTCACTCGACAGAATTCTCGTCTACTGAACCTGGACCCGAGTTGGAACCTGTTATTCTCGAGTCTGAGGTTATTGCAGCTGTTAAATATATAAAGAACGGAAAAGCTACAGGCAGAGACTCGATTCCAATAGAAACAATAAGGGCTTTGGGAGACTATGGAATCCGTATATTTCACACCATCTGTAACAGAATTTGGCAAACTGGGACATGGCCGACAGACTGGACACACTCTGTCTTAACCCCACTTCACAAAAAGGGATCGACGAGAATATGTAGCAACTACCGCCTGATAGCTCTTATATCCCACGCGAGCAAAATCATGTTGCATATTCTCAACGAACGCTTAAAGGCATACCTGGCTAAACAAATTGCGCCAGAGCAGGCTGGGTTTGTGAAAGGGAAGGGTACAAGAGAACAGATTTTCATCGTCCGTCAGATCATCGAAAAGGCACGAGAATTCAATAAACCGATTTTCATATGTTTTGTTGATTTCTCAAAAGCATTTGATTCAGTGAAATGGCCAATTCTGTGGAGCACTCTAATGGAAATGGGTACACCAAAGCATCTGATACATCTTTTACGAAAGCTTTACGAGGAAGGAACGGCTTCAGTGAGAACGGACGAGATCTTGTCGGAGAAATTTCACGCCGCCAGGCTTGCATTTTATCACCACTCCTTTTTAACACCTATACCGAACTCATTATGAGGATCACCTTGGAAGATTGGACAGATGGTGCAGCAATCGGAGGCTACACAATAACTAACCTACGTTATGCAGATGACACTACTTTGTTTGCATCCAGTGCCAGCCATATGGAGAAACTACTGCTTAAAATGGAACGAGTGAGCCTATTGTTTGGATTAAAGGTTGACCGCAGTAAAACAAAGATGATGATCGTAGACCGCGCACATAACAACTTGCCGGAAATCACCCAAATTGCAAACTGCGAAGTGGTATCTACTTACGTTTACCTGGGAGCTATAATCACAAACAATGGCGGCTGTGCAGTAGAGATCAAACGACGTATGGCAATAACACGAACTGCGATGGATAAAATGAAGAAAATCTGGCGGAACCGTAATATTACTAAAGCAACTAAGATCAGACTTGTCCGAACCCTCATTTTTCCCATCTTTTTGTATGCTTCTGAGACGTGGACATTGCGAGGTACTGAAAAGAAAAAGGTAGATGCTTTAGAAATGTGGTGCTGGAGACGAATGCTTCGAATCTCCTGGACGCAATTCCGCACCAACATCTCCATCCTACAAGAGCTCGGGATCGAAAGACGTCTATCGAATACAGTCCAAACTCGCATTCTCAAACTTTTCGGACACATTTCAAGACGGGACAATGCTTCCATAGAACGTCTTGTCGTCCAGGGCAGAGTGGAGGGCACCAGACCTCGCGGACGATCACCGATGCGATGGGCCGACCAAATAAAGACACTGGTGGGTGGGCCTCTCCATGAGTGCACCAGATTGACCACCAATAGGGAGAGATGGCGAAAAATCGTGAAGCAAGCTACATCGGCTACCCATAGCACTTCTTGTTGACCACGACCACTCTGACAAGAGTGATACGATTGAGATGATTTTTGCTAGGTGTATGTAATCGGTACGTTAAGTGGGTACGGAACCCTTCATGGGCGAGTCCGACTCGCACTTGTCGCGAGTATTTATTGTTACTGGGCTTGCACTAAACACAAATACTTTAACTTATATTTGACATAGGAAATTAAAGCGACAAGCTTTTATTTAAAACATAAAATTTGTTTAATGTAATAAATTTGTTGGATTTGATTTGATACAAAGTTTATTTTATTCTTTTTAGGACATTTGAATAAAAGTTTGATTATAAATAAAAGGTTTTTTAAATATAATTTTATTTTAATGACCTTCTATGTCATAATAATATCGAGAAAGAGATCTCTCGTCGAATCCAGTTCGGATGGGCAGCGTTTGGGAAGCTCCGGCATAGATTCGCGTCCAAAATTCCTCAATATCTCAAGACTAATAAGGTTTTTGACCAGTGTGTGTTGCCAGTTATGTCTTATGGAAGCGAGACGTGGTCCTTTACTATGGGTCTCATAAAAAGGCTCAAGGTCACCCAGCGAGCAATGGAGAGAGCAATGCTTGGTATTCCCTGCTCGATCGAATCAGAAATGATGAGATCCGCAGGAGAACTAAAACGACCGACATCGCTCGAAGGATCGCTCAGTTGAAGTGGCAGTGGGCGGGACACATAGCGCGGAGAACCGATGGCCGTTGGGGCGGAAAGGTTCTCGAATGGCGACCGCGAACCGGACGACGTTCCGTGGGCAGACCCCCTACAAGATGGACCGACGATCCTGGTCAAGGTCGCGGGAAGCCGCTGGATGAGGGCAGCGCAGGACCGATCGTTGTGGAAATCCTTGGGGGAGGCCTATGCCCAGCCCAGCAGTGGGCGTTGTCGTACGGCTGAAATTAAGTGATTGATGGATGGTGTATGCCATTGCCGGGTCGGCTCAGCTAGTTAATTGATATAAATAATATAAATAATATGTATAATAAAGGAACGAACGATGCTGAAATTCACATCGTTTTACAAAAAATTCATGTGTAAACATTTCGGATCGGACGATTTTAAAATTTTAAATTTGCATCGTATATCTACTTGTACAGTTGCTGGCGATTAAACCATACCGTGACTCAAAACGACACAGCGCCATCTCTTGTAAAAAATTATTGACAATTTATTAAGGCTGGGAAGATTTCTTTCTAAAATCCAACGGAAAGTATAATTCAAACTAAATATAAGAATATTTCGTGATCAAACATTTTGGTCACCCATCTTATGGCACTCCTCAGCGATGGCAGGTACAACCATCACGGTCCCAGTCCACGTTGCCCCCGGCCATTTCGCTCCCACATTCAAAATTTTGTTTGTCCATTTCGCGCCCGGCCAGCTTGCACCCATTAAAACAACCATATTCCACCACACCGTCAAGTTTCTCGAAATAAAAAGCACCATAGACAATTGAATCCAATTGAACTAACTATAATATTAGTCAAAAGCTGATAGGGAAAGCTATAAATATTCTCTGTACTTTATTATTACTCACTAATAAATTCACGATAGTTGAATATATTATGACGAAGTTAAAAGGAAAACTATCATAGCTAAGTAGGCTTTACAAGTTTTTGAGATATTACACTTTTACGAAAATCGCAAATATTACTTTGTCATTCATACGCACACTAGGTACGAAAAATTATTTTTATAAAAAAATAAAACCGCCTTCAACAAAATTACATCAAAAAACTAAGAAATAATCCTTCTTATATTGTATCACCAAATAACGTAAGTACTTTGAATTCGGGCGTGAAACATGTACAATATTTTGTTGTTTTGTTAAAACCCGCCCGACTTCAAAGTACTTACGTTATTTGGTGTGAATACAGTAAAAGAGGGATTATTTCTTACTTTTTTGATGTAATTTTTTTGAAGGCGGTTTTATTTTTTTATAAAAATAATTTTAATTTCACTCTTTTTAGTGCATCGTGCAGGCAATTTACTTATATTCTGGAAAATAGGTATGTGATTAAACTGATAACCTCCTTTTTTGAAGTGGGTTAAAATACCTTAAGGTATCCCCTTTCCAACAAATCAAGAATCATCTAAATCGGTTTTTTTTAAACAAAGGAGTTATGCCTAAAGATACGTAATAAATTCACAAAGTGGTAACAAAAACGACAGTATTTTCAAGATTTCCTGAAAACTATTTATTTATTTTCTTTTTGTGTAAATTCATAGCTTGTTCTTTTTTCTTTTTTAATATTAGTTTGTATTTTTTTTTTATGGGTTGTTTTGTGTAAATGCATGTCGTCGTCACCTTTATTAAGTTTTCACTTAACAAGTGTAATAATTTCATTTCCTCCGTGTTGTTGTATGTGCTAGTGTAACCTTGTTGGTGATCAATAAATAAAATAAAATGAATAAATAAATAAAACTACTAAACCGATTTCAAAATTTCAAAAAATGGGGCCAACTTGGGAAAACACCTGATGTTATAACGTTTGAGTCATAGATTAATAACAGCTTCTTGAGTCATTTCAATCGGTTCAGCCGTCTTCGAGTAATCGGTGTACATACATATAAAAAAAAAACGCGACGAATAGATACCTAACCTCCTCCTTTTCAATTTTTGAAGTCGGTTAAAAAACAAAGTTATTTTTAATGGCGAAAAAATGATAGTGGTATTTTTGCTAGGTAAGGTATGTAGTCGGTACTTTTTGTGAGTACGGAACCCTAACCCTTCATGGGCAAGTCCGACACGCACTTGGCCGATTTTTGGTTTTATTCTACTGACCTTGAACCTTGACCTTTTTTTTTTTTTTTTTTTTTTAAATGGCCTCTCAGAAAATCGCTCATTGTAATTAATTAATTAATTAGTAATTCTCATTTAATTTCCTAATAATTTGTTATAATTAGCTTAATTACGTATTAAATAACAAGTGGAAGTGTTATCAGCAAGTTTAATGAACAAACTTTTGAATTAAAAGCGAGGAAAAATTTACCCAACTGTCATTCAAGAAGAGGATATTAATTCAAATTGAAATGATATAAATACTGTGGACTGCTTCTTCTTAAACCTGGGGAGTATTGTTTTCATAATTTACATCACTCACATTGCATTCTCAGACCAATATAAACATATATTACCGACAAATACATCTTGACAATCTTGATAACCAAGTTGTTAATTTTCACTAATTTGTTAGACAAACAACTTGAGTAGGTATATGCTATTAACAACTTCAAGTGTTTTCAGATTAAGAATTTCACGTTATTATTCTAAGGAATTTCATTTGTTTGCATTGTGTTACCTCTAATTAACATTCAATCTTTTAAAATATACAAGTAGGTAGTTAAATTTTGACATAAATTGGACTTTAAGTTATTAGAGGTTTTGCCATCTTCCTTACAGCCTGAATTACTACTTGCAGTATATAAATTTCTTAGTAATAAAGTGGGAAAACCATAAAGAACACTTTTTGAAATCTTAATTGAGTTCAAAATACCTACCCACATATTTAGTTATAATTTTAGTTATTGATCATTACTTTTAAACTCAACTAACACACTAGATTTGAATGCCAAATTGGTTTCACATTCACTGTACATTAATTATCATTACTAGTACAGAGCTCACTTTCAGTGAGCAACGTCACAATCCATTACGATTTGGCATCGTTGACAACCTCTCTTTACTTGACAAACTGTGGAAGTAAAGCTGACGGTGACCACTACTGTCACAGACATTCACCTTACTGCTACACTTTCCAAACACTACATCCATACAGGGACATCCAAATCACTTCAATCAAAGACTGTGAAACTAGTTTGCAATAACAATAACTAATAATAAGTCTGTTAATTTAATTGTACTTGTGAAGGGATATAATAATATTAGTTAAGTACTGCCAACTACTTAGCTATTTAGGATTCTTTATATTCAATATATGTATGCAAAATTATATAATTACACTACACAATACCTCTAAATGGTTAGCCTCTATTTACTTTATTAAAAGTTGATTTGATGGTGATACCTATATAACTCTCATGTACTAATTCCTCCGTTCTTATTATTTTTTAAAGTTAATACACTAAGCAAACACAACTAACTTCACTATAACAATTTGGTTGGCCTCGCTTTCCTTTACTCAAAGGAATACTGATGGTATTACCTATTGTTTTAACATAACAGTACCCGACACACTTAAGTTTATTGTTTATTGTTAATTATCTATTATTATTATTATTTTTTGTACAAGTAACTTATTTAAAGAAATAACTCTTTATTGATTCTAGAGTACAACACTTACCTAATCTGTTTTTTTTTAACTAGTTAATAATCACTTTTGTTTATTTTTAGTGATAGCGGCCTTAAAAACCCAATCTATAGCCATGATGACCCGGATGGCAACGGCAAAGGACATGGAGCTTAAACTCAAAAATGCTCTGGAGGATCTCAAGGCAACAAGAGACCTAAATAACTCTTTAATTAAGGAAAGAGAGGAAGGCGAACAAGAGATTGTCAAGACCATAACCCGCAACACAGAACTCAAGAGTGAACTCGCTGAAATTTATACAAAATACTCCGAACTCTTAGACAAGTGTAACCAAATGGAAGACTATATTCAGTCATTAAGGGCTTGTTATGACACTCATGATCAGGCTTTGAGTCGCATTACAGATTTAGAAATTAGTTTGTCTATAGCTCAAAGAACAGTACTTGATCTAGAAAAGGTTAATAAAAGTATCATCGAAGAAAGGCACTCTCAAAGCCTCTTTGATGAGTTGATGCAATGCAATTCTGCTACACATGACAATTCCACTTCGGAATGTGTTAACTATGTTAGTAAACCATTTGCTAATAATAAAAGTATATGTCATTTTAGTAGCGGGAAAAAAATTAAGAAATATATCAAAATTAATAGGTACATAAAGAAAACACAGAAATTAATTAAAAAACAAAATTATTATAATAAATACTGTCAATTGAGGAAAGAGCGCAAGCTATTGTTAGAACAATTAAATGTGATAAACATGGAAACATGTAATAAGAACAAAGAAAGTGAAATAATAGGAAGTCAATTAGGTAATAAGATTGACATTTTGGAACTTTCACTTAAGGAAATGTACACCAACTTGTGTGAGTTTTCTCGCAAACAATTAAGTAATCAAAAAATGGCTGCATATAATATGATTGACTTTTGCAATTTTAATTCAGATCGGTTTGAATCATTAGGAAAAAAATGCAGCTGTAGTTGTACCAAAATAAATAGTCATTCATGTCAAAATGAGACATTAGACCTGACTCCGCAGGAGGTTATTTTACCAACCAACCCTGAAGTCCCTAACACTGATACTATAGATTATATTAATAGTTTATTGCTGAATAATGAAAATAGCCCACCTACTAAAACTAATGACACTAAAACAATTATGTTCTGCGATGAGATTGGGAAAAATTTAGGCCAATTCATCCAGAAACACTCTGAAGAAAGCATTATTAATTATTGTATGCCTGGCTCAACCTTAAATGAGATAATGAAATTAATTGTCAGAAAATCTTATGATGAAAACACTAATTTGATAGTTTTAATTGGAAATAGAGGTAATATTAATAAAAGCCAATTAATATCATACTGTAACTCATTATGCTCTTTAAATGTAAAAAAAGTTGTTATGTTTACATTTCCTTATAGTCAAGGTTTTTCACAGCTAGAAAATAAAATTAGACATAACTTAAACTTAACCTTAAGCACAATAGCTTATCATAATAGTCAGCAGATGCATTTAATTGACATCAACACATTGTTATACAAATTTAACTTGACTAAAGATAAATATTATCTGCCTAATTATCTTAAGCGACAAATAGCGGTATCGCTATCATTTTATTTTAAACAATTAGCCAACAATTTGGCTAGTATAACCTCTGCTTCTATTGAGCAGTTTAACTTTGATACTTCTAATGTAACTTTGGAATCTGTTCCAAATAATTCGATTCTTTTGAATCCAAATACTGACATGGTTAATTTAAATTACCATTAGAGACAACGGAGGCATACTCTAGCCCAGTATTGACAAGAGGAAGGCCTAAATGTTTAAAAATAGTACACCAGAATATCCAAGGCTTTTCTGCTGGCAAAGACCTAGAAATAAGTTTATTTTTAAATTGTGAAAATATTGATGTGTTATGTGTTACTGAACATTGGTTAAAAGAATATGAATTATTGTTAAATTTGGATAATTATAGTGTTGTAAGTTCATTTAATAGAAAAACTACAATAAGGGGGGGTTCTTTAATAATTTTACCTAATAACACACAATATAAAGAGCGAAAGGATATAGTATCCCTCTCTGTTGAACGAATTTGTGAGATATCATGCGTGGAACTTGAACAAATGATTATAATCTGTGTATATAGCCCCCCTGGAGCAAATTACACAGTCTTTGAGTCCACTATGGAGGATGTTTTGAAAATATGCTGTCGTAAGAATAAAAAAATTGTAGTTTGTGGAGATTTTAATATAGACATCTTAGATATTAAATTAGCACAACTCTCCGGTAAATTCCTTAATCTTTTTAAATCATTTAATTTGCTTCACACTTTTAATGAACCGACGCGAATTACGCCAACATCGGCCACTTGCTAGATAACATCTTTTCCAACTGTAACTTAATTGAGAAATCGGTAATTAATATTATTAAATCCGACCACAGTGGACAACTAGCTTCTTTTGAGCACTATAATGTTACTCCTAAACGCGAAGTAATTTGCAGGCCAATACCGAAACGTGGTATTAATAAATTTAGAAATAATGTACAAGATAAAGTTCAATGTTTGCCAGCTTCTGCTGACGCTAATAACTCTTATCAATCATTATTTGATATTGTTGAAAAAGAATTTAGTAACAATTTTAAACAAAAAGTTATAAAGTGTAATGATCGTAAGAAGTTCAGTGACTGGGCCACTCCTGGTATTTATAATAGTAGAAGAAAGTTATTTGAACTCTATGCACAAAAAACGACCTCCTGTGATCCTAGCTTCATTGAATATGTCAAGAAATATTCAAAAACATTTAGGAAAGTATGTGCTTTGGCAAAATCTAGGTATATTTCAAATAAAATTAAATCATCTGAAAATAAAATAAAAGCTACCTGGAGTATTATAAACCAAGAAACTGGCAAAACAAAAAGCAAAATTAATTCATTTAACTTAAAAATTAGTGATCAGACTTTTGAATCGGATATTGAGGTGGCTAGTGCTTTTGAAGGTTTCTTTGCTCGAATACCGTTAGAAACTACTAGCAGACTTAATTCTTGCCCCAACACCGCTGTCTCTCTTATGGAATCTAGTGTGAACAAGTGCCAGGAAACATTTAGTTTTTTGCTATGTCACTACCGAAGATATTATTAAAGCATTCAAAGCAATAAATATTAAGAAAACAGAAGATCTCTGGGGCATATCTACAAGTATCATCAAATCAATAATTGATGTGATAGCTCCATCATTAGCAATAATTTTTAACCAATGTATAAGTGAAGGGGTCTTTCCTAATTTAATGAAGAATAGTAAAATTATTCCTCTGTTTAAAGCTGGTGACAAAAGTGACCCAGCAAATTTTAGACCTATATCCATACTACCAGCAATAAGTAAAATATTTGAGAAATTAATTTATGCTCAATTTTTAGAATATTTTAAATTAAATAGTATACTGCATGAGAAACAGTTTGGTTTTTCAAAAGGTAAAAGTACCACTGATGCTGGGGTTGCATTTCTAAAACATGTACTTGATGCCTGGGAGGACAAGCAGGATGTAATCGCTATTTTTTGTGACCTTTCCAAGGCATTCGATTGTGTTGATCACCAAACACTATTAAGGAAGTTAAAACATTATGGTGTTTCTGAAATGTCAGTAAGCCTTATGCATTCATATCTGTATGAAAGAACTCAGAAGGTAGTTATTAATAAAACTGAGTCTACCGGAGCTCCCATTACTATGGGCGTACCCCAAGGATCAATATTGGGCCCGCTGTTGTTTTTAATATACATAAATGACCTTCCTTACTACGCGAAGAATTTATGTGAGACGGTGCTATTTGCCGATGATACATCTCTAGTCTTTAAAGTAGATAGAGGTGATGACTGTTCTGACGAAGTAAATAGTGCTCTTTCAAAAGTGTCACATTGGTTTAATAGTAATAATTTATCATTAAACTCAAAGAAAACTAAGTGTTTAAAATTTTCGTTACCTAATGTAAGACAAGTTGATTTTCATATTAGACTAGACGGCGATACGGTCGAATTCATTAACAATACAAAATTTCTAGGTATTATATTAGACTCGCGACTACAATGGGATCCTCATATCGAAGCCTTG
The DNA here is from genome assembly GCA_949710035.1 of Crambus lathoniellus. Taxonomy (NCBI): domain Eukaryota; kingdom Metazoa; phylum Arthropoda; class Insecta; order Lepidoptera; family Crambidae; genus Crambus; species Crambus lathoniellus. Next base: position 1,046,185 of record OX453312.1, read on the forward strand.
GCGAGTAGACTCAGTTCGGCTGCATTCGCAGTTAAGAAAATAAGGCTCTTAACCGATATTGAAACGGCTAGAATAGTCTATTTTAGTTATTTTCATAGTGTTATGTCCTACGGCCTTTTGTTGTGGGGCTCAGCCGCTAACATCCAAAGTATATTCGTGCTCCAAAAAAGGGCTATTCGCGCCATTTACAACCTCCGATCGAGAGATTCTTTAAGAGATCTATTTAAAGAAATAAACATTTTAACTGTTGCAGGACATTACATCTATGAAAATATAATTTATGTGAAAAAGTATTATAATACATTTGTAAAGCAGAGCGATATTCATCGCTTTAACACAAGAAATAAAGATAAACTTGTCGTTCCCAAGTTTAGGCTAGAAAAATCCAGAGCCTCATTTCTGGGGAAAAGCATAGCCTTTTTTAATAAAGTTCCACAGCATATAATTGAACTACCATTGCATAAATTTAAATGTTACATTAAAGAGTCGCTGATGAGCAAAGGATACTATAAAGTAGACGATTATTTGAATGACCGCAATGCATGGTCATGATGTAACACATAACATAATCACTGTTTAATATGATGTATTTTTATACTAAGCAATTGTTGTATTAGTAACGATATGTTTTTTTTTTGTAAATGTCGTTACCTAACTAAGAAACGCTGGCAAGTTTCTTGCGCCCATTCTTCTTGTCAGTTAAAAAAGTCTTGAATGGGTGGTAGGAAAATATTGACGATTCATAAGTACATATTTATTATGTCTAAGTGAATAAAGAATATTTTTATCTTATCTTATCTTATCTTGTATGCCACTGCCGTCAATTTGCCAACTCAGCTAATACAAAATGTGACAAAGTGCTGTCAAAAAATGCCCAAAATTTGCTATATTTTTTAAAAAGTGCTAAAATAAATGCTAAATTAATTTGAAGTTTAAGGGCAGGATCTTCCAAAAAATCTGTCTTTGTCTTTTTCCATACGTGTGTGAAGAGCAATGAAAATAACCTTTTTAATTTTTTCTATGTTTTTGTTGTTATTTTGAGCATAAATTCACTTTTTGAAAAAGTTGCCTGAAAATAATCTACAATATGTCATTACCTATTTTTCTATATATTATTCGTGAATAAAGATTATTAATCTAAGTATAAAACCAAAAACATATAAAAATAATGAATATTTTCTTTGTTTTTGAATTTTTTTATTGTCGAGTTACGATACGAATATCGTGTTTCTAGCCACAAAATATTTAAGATCATTTATGAAACTTCAACATTATATTTTTATCTGCTCATAATAAAGAATATTTGATTGTTTACTTTTGAATAAAAATAGGTTGATTTCGATAATTTGGAAGTACGTGCCCTTAAACAAAATTACTATACAAAACACAGGTTAGCTGTTCGTAGGATTACACCAAGTTTTGAAATAAACATTCAATATCGTGATCTTCATCGACAGTAGCTGTAGATGTGGAAGGAGTAGCTGTAGAGACTTATGATTTGGACTCGGAGTCTCTTTGGAAGCTCAATACGTCATCTTGCACTGTATAAAAATAACCATGTTATTAAAAATAAGATTTTTATGATTTTAATATATATTACTAGCTTTCCGCCCGCGGCTTCGCCCGCGTGGACTTCACGACGATCATCATCATCATTTCAGCCGTACGACGCACACTGCTGGGAATAGGCCTCCCCCAAGGATCTCCACAACGATCGGTCCTGCGCTGTACGCATCCAGCGGCTTCCCGCGACCTTGACCAGATCGTCGGTCCACCTTGTAGGGGGTCTGCCCATGGAACGTCGTCCGGTTCGCGGTCGCCATTCGAGAACCTTTCCGCCCCAACGGCCATCGGTTCTCCGCGCTATGTGTCCCGCCCACTGCCACTTCAACTGAGCAATCCTTCGAGCGATGTCGGTCGTTTTAGTTCTCCTGCGGATCTCATCATTTCTGATTTGATCGAGCAGGGAAATACCAAGCATCGCTCTCTCCATTGCTCGCTGGGTGACCTTGAGCCTTCTTATGAGACCCATAGTAAAAGACCACGTCTCGCTTCCATAAGTCATAACTGGCAACACACACTGGTCAAAGACCTTAGTCTTGAGACATTGAGGAATTTTGGACGCAAATATATGCCGGAGCTTCCCAAACGCTGCCCATCCGAGCTGGATTCGACGAGAATCACGACGATATCCCGCGGGAATGTGACATTTTTCCGGGATAAAAAGTATATAGCCTATGTTCCTCTCCAAGCTATAAAGTATCTGTGTCCCAAATTTCAGCCAAATCCGTTTAGCCGTTTTGGCGTGATTGAGTAACAAACATACATACATCCAAACATCTAAACTTTCACATTTATAATATTAGTAGGACTAGTAGGAAGTAGGATGCGCAAATGTTCAGCATTAACAGTTTCCCCATTAGCAGATTGTACTTAACATAAAAAAGTAATGAGTCTCAACATTATAGTTAAGTAGGGCAGGCGTACCGGTTTTGGCCACTTTTTGCTCTAAAAATTTTCTAAACAACTTTAAGCCATTTTTGATAAAGGCAATTAAAATAAGGTATTTTAAGGTAATAATAACAACCGTTAGAATTCCTTATGTCATAAGATTTTTTTTCAATAAATTCCAGTGCCCCCGTCAAGTCGAGCGCGAAGCATACACTTCCGTACCATCCTTTACTGGAACCATTTCGCCGCATTTTCAGGCCCCTATTTGAGGACCTCTGGATAAGACCAGAACGCAGAAATTTTCGTCATCCAGTAAGCTATAATTACATACTTAAAATCCAAAACTTCAAGTCTGTAGGTCATTTAGTTCCGAAGTTAAGCGAAAGCAAAGTTTCGCATTTATGACACTCACTCATGGTCATCAAAATAGAATCATCAAAATAGAACTAGTACTTCCCATAAACTCATAGAGCTGAAATTTGGTACAGAGTTAGGGTTTAATGGCCACATAAAGGGAAAACTATAAAAACTAGGATAATTTCTAGTTACACCAACTGCATAAAAAAATCAGCTGTTCCATAGAAAATTTTAAATCGAATAGATCAAAATGTATGGAACAGCTGATTTTTGTTTCGCTATTTCAATGTTGGTACCATAATAAAAGTTGTTTGTATGCATGAGTACATTGACCCCTTAAAATTATGTGCACTATTTAAGAAGGACCTTATATTATTACTAGCTTGCCGCCCGCGGCTTCGCCCGCGGCTTCGCCCGCGTGTACTACACGAAATTATCCATGGGAATGTGATATTTTCCGGGATAAACTACATCACTGTCCAGCTCCCAATCTACCCCCGTACCAAAAATCACATTGAACAGTCGCTCCGTTTTGACGTGAAAGACGGACAAACAAATAATACCTACTACTGGTTTTCCCGTGGGAATATGATACCTTCCTGTGGTAAAAAGTAAAAGTAGCCTTCTATAATCCTTCCCAGGGTCTTAAATAATTTACTTAAATAGGTACCAATTTCTGGCCGCAAATTAGCTCGCGCTTAAAATGATTTTCGTATGGGAATGAGATTTTTCCCGCGGTAAAAAGAGTTAAGTATGTCTTTCCCAGGGCCTTAAACTGTCTCTATTCTAGAAATATAATCATTTCCATTAACTTAAACTATCACCTTAAATACCAATTCCATTCCACAGCTATGCCCGTGCTAAAACTTATTTTACCATGGGAATGATCCTTATTCCCGCGGTAAAAAGTCCATCCTAAGGTCACAAAATATCTTAATTCCAAATTTCATCTGAATCGGTTATGCCGTTTTGACGTAAAAACAGAACATACAGACAGACAGACAAACAAACAAACAAACATAAATTTTAGCATTTATAATAATATTAGGGATACCTAGTAGAAATATGAATGTGATTGGCCGGCCGCGACTACGTGCGTCCGTGAGTAATATGTGGTCGTCCAAATCAAAAGGGACCTTGTGGCGCTCGGCACTTACGCCCTTATTGCTGTTGTTCGAATACAAAACAAACGACAATAAAGACGTATGTGCCGGCCGCAATAAGGTCCCTTTTGATTTGGACGACCACATTTAATTGGGTACCTACATCGCAAAATTTCATCAGTACCATCATCAATCCATTTTAATGTCCCCGCTGCTGGGGTACATGCCTTCATATTGATGGATAAGGAGAATGGACCATGACCTTCCACAGGGGCCCATTGCAGTTATGGGGTATTAACCAATCCAAATGCAGCCAGAACCATCGGCTTATCGTGTCTTCCGAAGCACCATAGTTGAACAGCCATCCCGTGAAAGACCACTGCGAAAGTTACATAACCTCAGCCATCGCAGGCCGAGCACGCTACCTATACTTACTTTATACCAAACATGACCAAACATGAAAGTCAGATCAGTGGTTTCTTCTTATGCCTATAAGAAGGTTACGATACCTAGACAAACTTTAGCTACTTTCGTATGAATAATATTCGGACATTCTCATACTCTTGAACTACCAAAATGCAAAAAATCAAGTCAATACTTTGATATGGTACTTTTTAATGTAGCATAGATTCAAGATTCAAGATTCAAATTTGTTTATTCAATTTAGATTGTTATTTACAATACTTGTGAACGTCATAGAAGCTACGCCATCGGTTCGCAAACCCTACAGCGGGAGGCCTTGGAGAAGAACCGGCAAGAAACTCCAAGGGTTGTTTTTTTCTCCCTGTTTTATTTCATACAGAGTCGTCAAATTGAAAAATGACCTTAACATGGTATGACTACGGTCAGTTTCCATCACAATTACACAATGGGTTATGATAAATACAGTTAAGTATAGGCGAACTAATGATCATAGCGGTGAACAATTTTCAATTAAGTACTTAGGAACTCTACTTAAAGCTTTAATATTAGTTAAAAACAAAAGACAATTCTACTATATACTGCAAGTTGCGCCATACATGTTTCAAATGTAATCTATATATATAAAAATGAATCCCTATTTCCCTTGGTCACGACATCACGCGTGAACGGCTGGACCGATTTGGCTAATTTTGGTATTGAAATGTTCGTGGAAGTCCAAGGAAGGATCTAACGGTGAGAAAATAGAGGAAGGTGGGGTAAGTAGGGGTATAGTAAAAGTAGGGTAAAGGTAGGGTAGGGTAGGGGTAGGGTAGGGGTAGGGTAGGGGTAGGGTAGGGTAGGGGTAGGGGTAGGGGTAGGGTAGGGGTAGGGGTAGGGTAGGGGTAGGGTAGGGGTAGGGTAGGGGTAGGGTAGGTGTAGGGTAGGGGTAGGGTAGGTGTAGGGTAGGGGTAGGGGAAGGGGTAGGGTAGGGGTAGGGTAGGGGTAGGGTAGGGGTAGGGTAGGGGTAGGGTAGGGGTAGGGTAGGGGTAGGGGTAGGGTAGGCGTAGGGTAGGGTAGGGATAGGGTAGGGTGGAGTAGGGGGTAGGGCCACGGGAACGAAGTCGCGCTGGGTCAGCTAGTTCTTAATAAAATGAATAAAAACAAAAGAAAACACATTTTAAAGCAAGCAGATAAGAGCAGACCCATTCCCACTGGCAGCACCATAGGTTCTATGCCACATTAAAAAGTATTTTATAGTGGCAATACGCTAGTTGATACATAACTACTCTTTGGTGGCAATGAGGTACGTCGCACAGTAAAAACCATAGATGTAAAAACGGATTGAGTTTTCAAACATGGGTCAAAACCATGAAGTTCGACTTAATACTGAGGTAACTCGAGAGAGCAGTACTAACACTTTTTTGTCCCCAAAAATTACACAGTGGCTGTCTTCCGTCTCACCTACACTTAAAAAAAATACGTATGGTCATATGAGACAACTGACAGCCACTACATACATTATGTCAAATTTGCTGGGTACACTTTTTTATTCAGGGTGAGAACTCCAGTTACCTCAGTATTAAGTCGAGCTTCATGGTCAAAACAAAATGAAATTAAAAATCAAAAGCACTACTAAGGAGTATCGATATCAACTTCGATGCAAATCACCCCCAAAATAATTTTTCTATCCCTTTTTAACCCTGTTAGGCAATGAGTTTCAATGAAATATGAAACACATCTTCGATTATTTCTGTTAAAGGATGTTTATGCAAAATTTGAAGAAGATTGGACAAAGGAATCACGTTGTCCCATACAAACTTTGCCCCAGTTTTTCACCCCCTTAGGGGTAGAATTTCGAAAAATCCTTTCTTATCGGATGCCTACATCATACAAGGAACACACCCTCCAAGTTTCAGGTCTCTACGATCAGCGGCTTAGGCTGTGCGTTTATCCGTCAATGATTCAGGACAAAGGATTTTATACAGGAAAAATTTTTGACCAGTGCACAAATTTTTAGGATCAACTCAGAATTTGTAAGTGAACAACTTTCTCCTAGAAACATGGGTCGAAATACGACAAAAATTTTTGGACTTCCCATACTAAATCGATCACGTGATCAGTCCGATTTGTATGAAGAGTCAAAAAAATTTTGTCATATTTCGACCTATGTTTCTAGGAGAAAGTTGTTCACTTACCGATTCTGAGTCGATCTTAAAAATTTGTGCACTGGTCAAAAATTTTTCCTGTATGTATAGATACGTGAAAGTTTATGGATGTGTGGATATTTGTTACTCTTTCACGCAAAAACTACAGAATGGATTTGGATGAAATTTGGCACAAAGATAGAAGATAGCCTAGAATAACATTACGGATATGTTTTATCTCGATATTCCGACGGAACCGGGAACCAAGCGGGTAAAACCGCGGGCGGCAGTTAGTAGTAAAATAATTAAATTCACGTTATTGTTATTGATTCGAATCATCATAACGAATCGAATCGTCACATCGAATTCGATTCAACGATTCGAACTACTTACTGGTGATTCGAATAGACTTACGGGTGATTCCAATCGACTTGAATTTATTATTTTAATTCGAGTCTCATCATTTGGCGCAGGGGTAGGAGGCTACCCAACTTCTGCGCCAGTGGTCTCGGGTTCGGTTCCCGAACAAGACAAATATTTGTGTGCATGTATATGTCTATTTGTCTTGGTCTGGGTGTTTACTATGTATATATTAAGTATGTATTTACAAACAAAAAGTATTTAAGTATATATTTAACCGTTATCAAGTTTTCCATGATACAGTTTCGTAATGAAATTAACATAGGCTTCAGATAATTGGTGTGAATATAAGAAGCTAATTATTATTTACTAGCTTTCCGCCCACGGCTTCGCTCGCGTGATATACGCGACGTTATCCCGCGGGAATGTGATATTTTTCCGGGGTAAAAAGTAGCCTATGTCCTTTCTCAGGCTCTAGACTATCTCTGTACCAAAATTCATTCAAATCGGTTCAGTAGTTTAGGTGTGATTGTGTAACACACAGACAGACAGAGACGCATTTATAATATTAAGGCGATACTCGGAAAAAATGTGCTGAAGCGAGATAGCAATGAGAAAACGACGCGCGCGGGAGCGAGACTGATTTTGCAGATTAGGAGAAAAAAACACAAAATCACTTCGTATTAAAAAACTACAGCGATTTAAAAAAAAATGCTTCTATACGATCCTCAATATTATTGGTGTCCACTAATTAAACCAATTTCCAATAGTGTAAGTAACCCCATTTAAGAATAATCTTCACTTTTCGTATTTTTTAGAGGTCTTTTCGAAAATAAAAAGTGTCGAGGCAAAATCATTAAATCGTGTTTTTGAAACTATACGATTCTAGATAAAGGTATGAAGAAATATATATCCTATTACCAGATTTGTAACAACTGTAACCGTCCTATAGTTTTAAATCAAAAAGTCCATATTTTTCCGAGTAGCGCCTTAATATATAGTAGGATTTATTATTTATCACTGCAAAACAAAACAGTTTAGTTTTTTCAATTAATCACAGATTTCTAAATGTTCTATCATCATCATCATTTCAGCCGTACGACGCCCACTGCTGGGCATAGGCCTCCCCCAAGGATCTCCACAACGATCGGTCCTGCTTGGCCCGCATCCAGCGGCTTCCCGCGACCTTGACCAGATCGTCGGTCCACCTTGTAGGGGGCCTGCCCACGGAACGTCGTCCGGTTCGCGGTCGCCATTCGAGAACCTTTCCGCCCCAACGGCCATCGGTTCTCCGCGCTATGTGTCCCGCCCACTGCCACTTCAACTGAGCAATCCTTCGAGCGATGTCGGTCGTTTTAGTTCTCTGTTCTATGTTCTTATTTTATTTTCATATAAGTACTATAGTAGGTAAGTACTTAATCATTTCATTTCATGTTATTTTAATTTTTAGTTTTTTGCATTCACAATGCAATTATTATAATAGAAAAATGGAAAATGAAGTATTTAGAAAAAATCGACCCGTCTCACAACTAGCTCCGATGGGACTCGAACCCACGACCTTTCGCTTTCCGGGCGACTGCTCTAACCACTGAGCTACGGAGTCGTTACGAGAAGCGTCGAATTTATCCAATACTTCTTACTCGCTGTATAGTCAGCGTTAATTTCATCAATGTGGAGATATTACTACCCTCACACGCGAAAGAAATACCTTTCCAGGTATTTGGCAATCGCTAAAGATGAAATTACTATTGCAAGTTATTTTAATTTTTAGTTTTTTGCATTCACAATGCAATTATTATAATAGAAAAATGGAAAATGAAGTATTTAGAAAAAATCGACCCGTCTCACAACTAGCTCCGATGGGACTCGAACCCACGACCTTTCGCTTTCCGGGCGACTGCTCTAACCACTGAGCTACGGAGTCGTTACGAGAAGCGTCGAATTTATCCAATACTTCTTACTCGCTGTATAGTCAGCGTTAATTTCATCAATGTGGAGATATTACATTTCATTTCATGTTTTTTTATTTCATATAAGTGTTTTTTTTATAGTTATTATGCTTAAAACTATGTTATACTTATGCTAAATGAAAAAGTTATATGCTAAACAGAAAAAAAATGCTATATTTAGCATATTAATTACCTATATGGTAAATTAAATTAGCAACACTGATTGCCGGGTCAGCTAGCTCAGCTGGTTAATTAATTTGGTAAAGGAACGGACGATGCTGAAATTCGCATCGTTTTCCAAAAAATATTATATGATTATATAATAAAATATTTTTTTTTGGTGTTTAAATTTTTTTAATTCGCATCGTATACCTGTACAGTCGCTGGCGATTAAACGATACCGTGACTCATAACGACACAACGCCATCTCTTGTAAAAAATAATAGACAATTTATTAAGGTTAGGTATTTCTTTTTAAAATCCAACGGAAATTCTTAAATCCAAACTTATTGTAAGTAGGGCAGGCGTACCGGTTTTGGCCACTGTACCGGTTTTGGCCACTTTTTGCTCTAAAAGTTTTCTAAACAACTTTTTGCCATTTCTGATAAAGGCAATCAAAATAAGGTATTTTAATGTAATAATAACAACCGTTAGAATTCCATGTCATAAGTTTTTTTTCAATAAATTCCCTTTTCTGTTTGAAAAAATGTTTTGTATGAAAATTTTAAGAAATTTGTTTTGGATGAAATACTTTATAAAGCTTTGTTTTTTCAATTAAATTGTTGTTTTGCAATTGATTGGTTTCTAGCGCATTAGAATACTTATATTGATTTTACCTGGGTTTGGTTTTGATTTTTCGCAATACTTACAAAAGTTTAACTATCAGTAAGTGGCCAAAATTTGGCACCTCTCACACATTTTGTATTATATACAAAAAACATTTTTTTTTAATTGAAAAATGTACCTTTAAAGCTAGATAAATTATCTATAATTTAAGATATAATTTGTGTCTTAAATACCTAAGACCATCTAGTACTTAGTGCTTAAAAGTAAACATTCCTTAAAGTGGCCACAAAGGGTACCTCTGCCGGGCTCTGCCCTACATACCTACATATTTAATAAATATATTATATAATGTGTTTGTATGTAAGACAAAGTTATTTAAAACTAGCGGATCCTCGCCGTTTCACCCGCGTGGTACCCGTTTCCGTGGGAATATCGGGATAAAATAGCCTATGACACTCGGGAAGAATGTATCTTTCTAATGGTGAAAGAATTTTTTTAATCGGTTTAGTAGTTTCGGAGCCTATTCGATGCAAACAAACAAACAAACAATCAAATCTTTTCTCTTTATAATATTAGTATAGAAAACCGCAAATTTAACTTTGTAATTCATACAAACACTTTAAAACACAAAGTTATTATTTTTACTGGCTAAAAATGGTAGTGGTTTTTTTGCTAGTTTTAAGTAGTCGGTACGTGTGGGTACACTGGGTACGGAACCCTTCATGAGCGAGTCCAACTCGCACTTGGCCGATTTTTTACTCTTCACTATCACTACATAGTATAAAACAAAGTCGCTTTCTCTGTCCCTATGTCCCTTTGTATGCTTAAATCTTTGAAACTACGCAACGGATTTTGATGCGTTTTTTTAATAGATAGAGTGATTCAAGAGGAAGGTTTATATGTACTTTTTATCCCGATATTCCCACGGGAACGGGAACCACGCGGGTGAAACCGCGGGCGGCCGCTAGTCAAGGTATAAAGGGACTTTGCCGCAGCGTATGAATGTGGTCTATGGTACTATAGCCTTTTCGGAACCCGGCTTGTTCGGGAGGTTGAAAGTCGTCAAACCTGCGAGCGAGACGATTCGTAATAACTCTCGAAAACAGCTTGTAGATATGGCTCAGAAGCGAGATGGGTCGGTAGTTCTTCAAAAGAGTCTTATCACCCTTCTTGAAGAGCAGCATCACATCGCGTCTGCCCCATGCCTTTGGCGTTTTGCCCTCGAGGATGACAGAGTTGAAAAGCTTCTGGAGGACCTTAAGTATCGGCTTACCGCCCGCTCTCAGAAGCTCTGTTGTGGTTCCGTCATCACCCGCCGCCTTGTTGTTTTTGAGCTGCTTGAGAGCCATCCTAATCTCGTACAGGCTGACGTCCGGGATATCTTCGGTATAGTGTCGGGTAAGCTTGACTCTAGGTTCTGTAGCCTTACTTTCAACAGGTGTTTGCGTGGAGTACAACTGTTTTTAGAAACTCTCAATCTCCCTCAGGATTTCAGGTGTTGATGAAATGATACTACCGTTCTCAGTCTGCAGCCTCGTCAGTTGACTTTGGCCTATAGCCAGATCTCTAGCGAATACTTTGGAGCCTTTGTTCCGCTCAATGGCCTCTTTGATACGCTCGGTATTAAATTGGCGAAGGTCGCTTGTCAAGGACTTGGAGATCTGCCTATTTAGCTGTCGATAACGAAGGGCATCCGCTGAGTTCTGTAGTTTCATTTCATTTCTCTGATACATGAGTCGGATAGAGTGGCTGGAGAGTTTCTTTAATTTAGTACGGTGGGTTTTATTGTGCTTGGACCCTACCGTGCGGACAGTATCCACCACCATGTTGTATAGATCGTCCACATCGATGCTGTTCTCAAGGGCTTCGAAGCGGTTTTGGAGCTCGAGCTGAAAGCACTCGGGGTTTTGAATCTGAGCCGGTATTGGTCGGAGCGTAGATTTTATTAGTCGAGATCTTTCCAGCTTGACGTTGATATTCAATGTGCCTCTAAGCATGCGGTGATCGCTTCCCGTCTTTACGGCGTTGATCACAATGACATCATTGAATCATTTGCTTCCTCGTTGACATAATAAAATCTATCTCGTTTTTGACTTTACCGTCCGGACTAATCCAGGTCCATTTGCGGCTTACGGGCTTCTTAAAGAAGGAGTTCATCATGTAGAGGTTCTCCCTCTCCATGAAGTCTGCCAGCAACTGGCCCCTTTCGTTCCGGTTTCCAAATCCAAATTGCCCCACTCTTAACTCATCACCGCAACGGAAACCGGAACCGGAACCCTTATAGTTTATTTTATTTTATTTTATTTCTGACAATTTCCTTAAAAGCTAACAGACGTCGCCATCCAAAACGCTTAAAAGTTAAATAAGAATAATAATTAAATTAATAATATTAATCCTGTACGGTTTACACCGCACATACCGCGACGTCAGCGTTTTGGAGTTCAATGCGCTCGGCAACACACTTACGCAACTTCATGTAAACATTTATAATAATTACTTATATTTAATTTAGTGTCTACTCAAGTGCATAACTGTCAACATTACCTATACTATAATAAAGAAAATTTGTAAACGTGAGTTTTCTTAAAGACATTCCAAACAACTACTTTAAATAACTTCTAACTAAACTTCAACTTAACTTTAACTTCATCTTATGCTGTACGGTGTTATCGTGGTCAACTAAGCGTAGCCCGTACAAATCCTAAGAATTTATGATGAATTTGAATGATAATGTTAATATAATAATAAAGAGTCAAATTTAAAAGTAAGTAACAAATTAGTAATTAAAACAAATTTTCATGTCATATAAGTAGGGAAATGTCAATTTGGATTTTACCATTATAAATTTAAAGATGTCAATATAGTTAGGTAAATGCAAGATTTTCTTACTTGCCTAGCCATCAGCGTGGAAATCGATGAAAAGTTTAATAAAGTTGTTTAAATACAGGGTTATTTTGAATTCACTGGCCAAATTTTTAAGTTCGACAACTTTCTCCTAGAAACATGGGTTGAAAACGAAATACAACAAAAATTTTTGGACTTCCAATACTAATTCGATCACGTGATCAACCAGTATGATTTGTATGAAAAGTAAGAAAAATATTGTCATATTTCGACCCATTTTTTTTTTAGTTGTTCATTAATTAACGATTCTGAGTCAAACTTAAAAATTTGACCAGTGGTTTCCTAACCATGTAAGTATTACAAGTGTGAAGTTACAAGGTGGGCCAATAATTCTGCCTCCAAATGTTTTAATAAATTACAATACAGACAATACTTTCAGACAAATTGTACTCATTATCCCGTCACGTAAAAAGGTTAATGTCAGTAATTATTATTATGCGACACAAATCCGAGATAAAATAATTTGTAGTGTGACAAAATTTAATTGAGGTAATACTAGAACTGGAGCCCTGGTTAAGGGTTTTTTCAGCCCTAAAGGTTCCAATATACACTTTTCAATATACACTTTTTATACCAAACGACCGACAGCAGAGTTTATCTGTTCTATAGACGCGTCACAGATCGCTAATAGAAATAGCAAACATTAAAATAAATTAGAATTGGGTTTAAAATTTTATTTCTTACAAAATGAGATTTTTTTATGTGATTGTAAAATTTTTACTTATATTTTTTGTCTCGATGCCCCATAATTGGAGATATATAGGCTGTTCATTTGCATAAAAAAAAATGGTTATTATAGCGAATAGCATTGTTACTTTAATCTCTGATTATTATGATAGTAGCGTCTGTTACGGCTACAGTACAAGTTGGCCGAGCACACTAGGACAGAGACAGGGCCAGTTTGCGTAGGATTGTCGTTGTATATGTTACAACTAGCGGCCGCCTGCGGTTTCACCCGCGTGGTTCTCGTTCCCGTGGGAATATCGGGATAAAAAGTAGCTTAAGTTACTCCTTATTACATCAGCTACCTACCAGTGAAAGTCCCGTCAAAATCGGTCTAGCCGTTTCAGAGATTAGCCGGAACAAACAGACAGACAGACAGACAAAAAATTGTAAAACATGTCATTTATATGTACCGTATATATAATCATATGCATGTAGTAAAAAGCGGGTATTTTAATGTTACAAACAGACACTCCAATTTTATTAATTTGTATGTATGATTTGTATTCTCGAATGGCGACCGCGAACCGGACAACGTTCCGTGGGCAGACCCCCTACAAGGTGGACCGACGATCTGGTCAAGGTCGCGGGAAGCCGCTGGATGCGGGCAGCGCAGGACCGATCGTTGTGGAGATCCTTGGGGGAGGCCTATGCCCAGCAGTGGGCGTCGTACGGCTGAAATGATGATGATGATTTGTATAGATGTATAGATATAGACCGACAATCTGGGGGCTACCGGCTAAAAAATATGGATAGAGACAGGACTTCATTTGACATTTGAAGCCCATATTTTGTCGTTATATGGGCATAATATGGGCTTCATTCATATGTCAAATGAAGCCCATGTCCATATCCATATTTTTTACCCGTTAGCCCCCAGGTCAAGATCGCAGGAAGCCGCTGGATGCGGACCAAGCAGGACCGATTGTTGTGAAGATCTAAGGTATCTATTGTCTTTGTAATGCCCCGCCCTACAGTAAGTAGGCATCGTCGTTCGGCTAAAGGGCTTATTACATTTGGCTAAATTCAGCATCTAATTAAGCATACATTGCTTTCCTTGAGCTCATTTGTAGCAAGTGATGCAATCAAAACAAGCAATGTATGCTTAATTAGATGCTGAATTTAGCCAAGTGTAATAAACCCATAAGATGATAATGAGGCTTTTATGTTACTGGGCACTTTTCAACGTAATATCGTCAGTATTCGTCTTGAGGCCTTAGGCAATACTTAATTGGGGATAAAAGTCGGCTTAACTTTTAGAAAAAATAAGATAATGTCCTAAAACACATTTCGCAACAACGTCAAAAGCATTTAATCCTCTTAAAGGCTAATAAAGTATAGTGCGTTTGAGAGACAATTTAATTTTCACAGGCAGCGGTCTCTTAAGGCTTTTTACCGAAATGCTTTTATGATGTTGATGTTATTATGGTTTTAATATAAAAGAAATTCCTTGGGACAAGATTAATTGTCCTTTCTAAATAGGCTTAGAATTATACTGTTCCGTGTTCTGTTTATGTCAGATTTTGTGTCAACAAAAGATTAATGATTTTTTCATGTCTCATATTCTGAAAGTAACTCATAACTTGCCTAAAATGCGGGTTGAAAGTGGTATATTGCGGCCCTAGGGCCGTAATAAAATTAAAAAAGGAACAGGAGGGGTCGTGTCAAAATCTGTAAATAAAGGCTACTTAAAAATGATCTGTAATCTCTTTGGACTTATTTATTTACTTATTACTAAAGGTATGCAAGCAAAGGCACAGACGCCTATACACTATACAGCCAGTTTTGCTACTACTTATATAAAAAAATTAAAATCGTAGACACCATACAAAAAGAGAAATTACTATTATATTATCTAAAACAATGTTCGGGAAAAATGTGATAGTAAAAAACCACGAGCCCTATTAAGTAGCTTTCAGGCGGGATTCGAACCCGCGCCTCCGGGTATCCGGCCCGATGCTCTGACCAACTAAGCTACCGAAAGGCTTACACGACTCGTCGAATTTTGCTATCACTTGTTACGCTGTAGGCCAGCGTTGTTTCATCAATGCGAGGAAACCCTCGCATCCGAAAGAAACATTTGTACAAATGTTTAACAATCGTTTTTTTTTACTATCACATCTTTCCTATACTTACAGAATTGCATTGTGAATGCATAAAAATAATTTAAAAATCTAAAACAATGTTTTTTAAATAATGCGTTTTAGAAACAGATTAAACCAAATAAGTTATTTGTAACATAAAAAATCAGGCTATTAATTCCATAGAATTGCATAGAGTACGGGTCAAACACCAAACATGGCTGTATGGACTTAGTTTCCCTTGCCTTCCCTAAAATAGAGAAAATGAACAAAAAAGTCTAATCTATCGAAAATTCCGCGGCCATAGGAAAAATATTTTTTAGATTATTTCTGTTTATTTTTACTTTCCTCAGATTCGAAATGAAAAGTAGAGTGTTTACTTCGGTTGTATGGACTATGGACCCATAACAATCTCGAACTATCGGCGCCCTCACTTCGTTCGTGTTAAAACACTCGACTGTTATGGGTGCCATACATCCCTTGCTAAACAATCTACTATTCAATCTCGCTTAGAAAGAGGTTTCGATGGTTAAGGAAGTTTTGTGTAGCATGTAAATGCTGTTAATTACTTGACACTTTAATTTTTGATCCACCTATTCATAGTAAGGGTCTACCCACACGTACCACAACCACAACACGTGGGCGGGGCGCATTTTGCATTGGAAATGAAATAGTACAGTTCACACGTACCACATCGGCCACGTAAGTGATACCAACCACAACGCAACCAGCGACGACACCTAGCGGCCGGCCACATCGCTCGCACACGACGTAACCACATCACAACTGTAGTACTATTAGCGACAACGCAATCACATCGACTTTTGTGGTCGCCCAAATCGAAAGGGACCTTGTGGCGCTCGGCACTTACGCCTTTATTGCTGTTGTTCGAATACAAAACAACGACAATAAAGACGTATGTACTGGCCGCAATAAGGTCCCTTTTGATTTGGACGACCACATTTTGTCGCACAATCACAACGCAACTGCAAAAAGCTGTATCGACACTATTCACACGTACCACATTTTGTCGCTGCGATGATGTGGTGTGGTTGTGGTACGTGTGGGTCGACACTAATATTAAAATGTCAGTTATTTTGTATTTATGTTTATTTGTTACTTTTCACGTCAAAAGCTTGATGTGGCATTGATTATATTATGTAGATTAGACTTTGGGGAAGAGCAACCTTTTGTCAAAGAGTTATTATAACTGAATTGCATACGGAAAGTTAACATAAAAATAAAATAAATGTGTAAACGTTCTCGTTCATAAAGTAAATTCAAACCAATAGTGTCTGCGGTTATCACTGTCGATTGAGAATGGCGAGGTATTTGAGCAGCAGTTAGGTAAAAGGAGGGTAAAATACCTAAAGCTTCATCGGCCAGTTTCAACCTTTTTGTAGAACTTTACGAGTCACATTTAATGGTTTCTCGTCGAAACAATTAACTTTCCCTTTAAAGTGCTTTTTAAACTGGCGAAGTTGCAAATAAGCACTATTCGATGTAAAAGGTAAGTGTTACCAACTTTGAAGAAACTTTTTATAAACCTTTTGTAACGTACAACATTTACAAACATACAAATACCTATAGTGTAGTCAATGAAGCTAGTTGACCCCCACAGTAATTCCTCAGTCAGAAAAAACTTTACATCATGATAAAGTATCAATAAATTAAAAGTATGGTATAAATTTCCAAAAAATAATAATAATAGAAGATAAGGTATTTTTTAATGAAAGTGATAATTGATATCTTTTTTAGGAAAAATGCTCCGTCTAAACTTTCTGAACCGGACATAATCATGTAACGTTCAAAAACAATAATATGAAATATCCAAAACAATATCCCAGCAGAAACACCAAATTTTAATAAAACAAAATGGGGTGACTTGGACTGAAAAATGTCTCTGTCGAACTTTTTAACGGAATTATACCATTTTGCCAAGCATACTTATGTTTGAAAAAAGTTTTGGATTTTCATCAAGTATCACATACTGTATACTGTATACTGTTGAAAGTAAGGCTACAGAACCTAGAGCCAAACTTACCCGACACTATACCGAAGATATCCCGGACGTCAGCCTGTACGAGATTAGAATGGCTCTCAAGCATCTCAAAAACAACAAGGCGGCGGGCGATGACGGAATCACAACAGAACTTCTGAGAGCGGGCGGTAAGCCGATACTTAAGGTCCTCCAGAAGCTCTTCTTTTTTTTTCGGTGCTGGCAACACTGGCAGCAACACTTAAAAGTTTGCTGTGTAATTGTAATTAATTAATTAATTAGTAATTCTCATTTAATTTCCTAATAATTTGTTATAATTAGCTTAATTACGTATTAAATAACAAGTGGAAGTGTTATCAGCAAGTTTAATGAACAAACTTTTGAATTAAAAGCGAGGAAAAATTTACCCAACTGTCATTCAAGAAGAGGATATTAATTCAAATTGAAATGATATAAATACTGTGGACTGCTTCTTCTTAAACCTGGGGAGTATTGTTTTCATAATTTACATCACTCACATTGCATTCTCAGACCAATATAAACATATATTACCGACAAATACATCTTGACAATCTTGATAACCAAGTTGTTAATTTTCACTAATTTGTTAGACAAACAACTTGAGTAGGTATATGCTATTAACAACTTCAAGTGTTTCCAGATTAAGAATTTCACGTTATTATTCTAAGGAATTTCATTTGTTTGCATTGTGTTACCTCTAATTAACATTCAATCTTTTAAAATATACAAGTAGGTAGTTAAATTTTGACATAAATTGGACTTTAAGTTATTAGAGGTTTTGCCATCTTCCTTACAGCCTGAATTACTACTTGCAGTATATAAATTTCTTAGTAATAAAGTGGGAAAACCATAAAGAACACTTTTTGAAATCTTAATTGAGTTCAAAATACCTACCCACATATTTAGTTATAATTTTAGTTATTGATCATTACTTTTAAACTCAACTAACACACTAGATTTGAATGCCAAATTGGTTTCACATTCACTGTACATTAATTATCATTACTAGTACAGAGCTCACTTTCAGTGAGCAACGTCACAATCCATTACGATTTGGCATCGTTGACAACCTCTCTTTACTTGACAAACTGTGGAAGTAAAGCTGACGGTGACCACTACTGTCACAGACATTCACCTTACTGCTACACTTTCCAAACACTACATCCATACAGGGACATCCAAATCACTTCAATCAAAGACTGTGAAACTAGTTTGCAATAACAATAACTAATAATAAGTCTGTTAATTTAATTGTACTTGTGAAGGGATATAATAATATTAGTTAAGTACTGCCAACTACTTAGCTATTTAGGATTCTTTATATTCAATATATGTATGCAAAATTATATAATTACACTACACAATACCTCTAAATGGTTAGCCTCTATTTACTTTATTAAAAGTTGATTTGATGGTGATACCTATATAACTCTCATGTACTAATTCCTCCGTTCTTATTATTTTTTAAAGTTAATACACTAAGCAAACACAACTAACTTCACTATAACAATTTGGTTGGCCTCGCTTTCCTTTACTCAAAGGAATACTGATGGTATTACCTATTGTTTTAACATAACAGTACCCGACACACTTAAGTTTATTGTTAATTATCTATTATTATTATTATTTTTTGTACAAGTAACTTATTTAAAGAAATAACTCTTTATTGATTCTAGAGTACAACACTTACCTAATCTGTTTTTTTTTAACTAGTTAATAATCACTTTTGTTTATTTTTAGTGATAGCGGCCTTAAAAACCCAATCTATAGCCATGATGACCCGGATGGCAACGGCAAAGGACATGGAGCTTAAACTCAAAAATGCTCTGGAGGATCTCAAGGCAACAAGAGACCTAAATAACTCTTTAATTAAGGAAAGAGAGGAAGGCGAACAAGAGATTGTCAAGACCATAACCCGCAACACAGAACTCAAGAGTGAACTCGCTGAAATTTATACAAAATACTCCGAACTCTTAGACAAGTGTAACCAAATGGAAGACTATATTCAGTCATTTAGGGCTTGTTATGACACTCATGATCAGGCTTTGAGTCGCATTACAGATTTAGAAATTAGTTTGTCTATAGCTCAAAGAACAGTACTTGATCTAGAAAAGGTTAATAAAAGTATCATCGAAGAAAGGCACTCTCAAAGCCTCTTTGATGAGTTGATGCAATGCAATTCTGCTACACATGACAATTCCACTTCGGAATGTGTTAACTATGTTAGTAAACCATTTGCTAATAATAAAAGTATATGTCATTTTAGTAGCGGGAAAAAAATTAAGAAATATATCAAAATTAATAGGTACATAAAGAAAACACAGAAATTAATTAAAAAACAAAATTATTATAATAAATACTGTCAATTGAGGAAAGAGCGCAAGCTATTGTTAGAACAATTAAATGTGATAAACATGGAAACATGTAATAAGAACAAAGAAAGTGAAATAATAGGAAGTCAATTAGGTAATAAGATTGACATTTTGGAACTTTCACTTAGGGAAATGTACACCAACTTGTGTGAGTTTTCTCGCAAACAATTAAGTAATCAAAAAATGGCTGCATATAATATGATTGACTTTTGCAATTTTAATTCAGATCGGTTTGAATCATTAGGAAAAAAATGCAGCTGTAGTTGTACCAAAATAAATAGTCATTCATGTCAAAATGAGACATTAGACCTGACTCCGCAGGAGGTTATTTTACCAACCAACCCTGAAGTCCCTAACACTGATACTATAGATTATATTAATAGTTTATTGCTGAATAATGAAAATAGCCCACCTACTAAAACTAATGACACTAAAACAATTATGTTCTGCGATGAGATTGGGAAAAATTTAGGCCAATTCATCCAGAAACACTCTGAAGAAAGCATTATTAATTATTGTATGCCTGGCTCAACCTTAAATGAGATAATGAAATTAATTGTCAGAAAATCTTATGATGAAAACACTAATTTGATAGTTTTAATTGGAAATAGAGGTAATATTAATAAAAGCCAATTAATATCATACTGTAACTCATTATGCTCTTTAAATGTAAAAAAAGTTGTTATGTTTACATTTCATTATAGTCAAGGTTTTTCACAGCTAGAAAATAAAATTAGACATAACTTAAACTTAACCTTAAGCACAATAGCTTATCATAATAGTCAGCAGATGCATTTAATTGACATCAACACATTGTTATACAAATTTAACTTGACTAAAGATAAATATTATCTGCCTAATTATCTTAAGCGACAAATAGCGGTATCGCTATCATTTTATTTTAAACAATTAGCCAACAACTTGGCTAGTATAACCTCTGCTTCTATTGAGCAGTTTAACTTTGATACTTCTAATGTAACTTTGGAATCTGTTCCAAATAATTCGATTCTTTTGAATCCAAATACTGACATGGTTAATTTAAATTACCATTAGAGACAACGGAGGCATACTCTAGCCCAGTATTGACAAGAGGAAGGCCTAAATGTTTAAAAATAGTACACCAGAATATCCAAGGCTTTTCTGCTGGCAAAGACCTAGAAATAAGTTTATTTTTAAATTGTGAAAATATTGATGTGTTATGTGTTACTGAACATTGGTTAAAAGAATATGAATTATTGTTAAATTTGGATAATTATAGTGTTGTAAGTTCATTTAATAGAAAAACTACAATAAGGGGGGGTTCTTTAATAATTTTACCTAATAACACACAATATAAAGAGCGAAAGGATATAGTATCCCTCTCTGTTGAACGAATTTGTGAGATATCATGCGTGGAACTTGAACAAATGATTATAATCTGTGTATATAGCCCCCCTGGAGCAAATTACACAGTCTTTGAGTCCACTATGGAGGATGTTTTGAAAATATGCTGTCGTAAGAATAAAAAAATTGTAGTTTGTGGAGATTTTAATATAGACATCTTAGATATTAAATTAGCACAACTCTCCGGTAAATTCCTTAATCTTTTTAAATCATTTAATTTGCTTCACACTTTTAATGAACCGACGCGAATTACGCCAACATCGGCCACTTGCTTAGATAACATCTTTTCCAACTGTAACTTAATTGAGAAATCGGTAATTAATATTATTAAATCCGACCACAGTGGACAACTAGCTTCTTTTGAGCACTATAATGTTACTCCTAAACGCGAAGTAATTTGCAGGCCAATACCGAAACGTGGTATTAATAAATTTAGAAATAATGTACAAGATAAAGTTCAATGTTTGCCAGCTTCTGCTGACGCTAATAACTCTTATCAATCATTATTTGATATTGTTGAAAAAGAATTTAGTAACAATTTTAAACAAAAAGTTATAAAGTGTAATGATCGTAAGAAGTTCAGTGACTGGGCCACACCTGGTATTTATAATAGTAGAAGAAAGTTATTTGAACTCTATGCACAAAAAACGACCTCCTGTGATCCTAGCTTCATTGAATATGTCAAGAAATATTCAAAAACATTTAGGAAAGTATGTGCTTTGGCAAAATCTAGGTATATTTCAAATAAAATTAAATCATCTGAAAATAAAATAAAAGCTACCTGGAGTATTATAAACCAAGAAACTGGCAAAACAAAAAGCAAAATTAATTCATTTAACTTAAAAATTAGTGATCAGACTTTTGAATCGGATATTGAGGTGGCTAGTGCTTTTGAAGGTTTCTTTGCTCGAATACCGTTAGAAACTACTAGCAGACTTAATTCTTGCCCCAACACCGCTGTCTCTCTTATGGAATCTAGTGTGAACAAGTGCCAGGAAACATTTAGTTTTAGCTATGTCACTACCGAAGATATTATTAAAGCATTCAAAGCAATAAATATTAAGAAAACAGAAGATCTCTGGGGCATATCTACAAGTATCATCAAATCAATAATTGATGTGATAGCTCCATCATTAGCAATAATTTTTAACCAATGTATAAGTGAAGGGGTCTTTCCTAATTTAATGAAGAATAGTAAAATTATTCCTCTGTTTAAAGCTGGTGACAAAAGTGACCCAGCAAATTTTAGACCTATATCCATACTACCAGCAATAAGTAAAATATTTGAGAAATTAATTTATGATATATATTAAATATATATTAAATAAACTTTTAGAATATTTTAAATTAAATAGTATACTGCATGAGAAACAGTTTGGTTTTTCAAAAGGTAAAAGTACCACTGATGCTGGGGTTGCATTTCTAAAACATGTACTTGATGCCTGGGAGGACAAGCAGGATGTAATCGCTATTTTTTGTGACCTTTCCAAGGCATTCGATTGTGTTGATCACCAAACACTATTAAGGAAGTTAAAACATTATGGTGTTTCTGAAATGTCAGTAAGCCTTATGCATTCATATCTGTATGAAAGAACTCAGAAGGTAGTTATTAATAAAACTGAGTCTACCGGAGCTCCCATTACTATGGGCGTACCCCAAGGATCAATATTGGGCCCGCTGTTGTTTTTAATATACATAAATGACCTTCCTTACTACGCGAAGAATTTATGTGAGACGGTGCTATTTGCCGATGATACATCTCTAGTCTTTAAAGTAGATAGAGGTGATGACTGTTCTGACGAAGTAAATAGTGCTCTTTCAAAAGTGTCACATTGGTTTAATAGTAATAATTTATCATTAAACTCAAAGAAAACTAAGTGTTTAAAATTTTCGTTACCTAATGTAAGACAAGCTGATTTTCATATTAGACTAGACGGCGATACGGTCGAATTCATTAACAATACAAAATTTCTAGGTATTATATTAGACTCGCGACTACAATGGGATCCTCATATCGAAGCCTTGGCGAGTAGACTCAGTTCGGCTGCATTCGCAGTTAAGAAAATAAGGCTCTTAACCGATATTGAAACGGCTAGAATAGTCTATTTTAGTTATTTTCATAGTGTTATGTCCTACGGCCTTTTGTTGTGGGGCTCAGCCGCTAACATCCAAAGTATATTCGTGCTCCAAAAAAGGGCTATTCGCGCCATTTACAACCTCCGATCGAGAGATTCTTTAAGAGATCTATTTAAAGAAATAAACATTTTAACTGTTGCAGGACATTACATCTATGAAAATATAATTTATGTGAAAAAGTATTATAATACATTTGTAAAGCAGAGCGATATTCATCGCTTTAACACAAGAAATAAAGATAAACTTGTCGTTCCCAAGTTTAGGCTAGAAAAATCCAGAGCCTCATTTCTGGGGAAAAGCATAGCCTTTTTTAATAAAGTTCCACAGCATATAATTGAACTACCATTGCATAAATTTAAATGTTACATTAAAGAGTCGCTGATGAGCAAAGGATACTATAAAGTAGACGATTATTTGAATGACCGCAATGCATGGTCATGATGTAACACATAACATAATCACTGTTTAATATGATGTATTTTTATACTAAGCAATTGTTGTATTAGTAACGATATGTTTTTTTTTTGTAAATGTCGTTACCTAACTAAGAAACGCTGGCAAGTTTCTTGCGCCCATTCTTCTTGTCAGTTAAAAAAGTCTTGAATGGGTGGTAGGAAAATATTGACGATTCATAAGTACATATTTATTATGTCTAAGTGAATAAAGAATATTTTTATCTTATCTTATCTTATCTTCAACTCTGTCATCCTCGAGGGCAAAACGCCAAAGGCATGGGGCAGAAGCGATGTGATGCTGTTCTTCAAGAAGGGTGATAAGACTCTCCTGAAGAATTACCGACCCATCTCGCTTCTGAGCCATATCTACAAGTTGTTTTCGAGAGTCATTACGAATCGTCTCGCTCGCAGGTTCGACGACTTCCAACCTCCCGAACAAGCCGGGTTCCGAAAAGGTTATAGTACCATAGACCACATTCATACGCTGCGGCAAGTTATACAGAAGACCGAAGAGTATAACTTGCCACTATGCTTGGCGTTCGTGGACTATGAGAAAGCCTTTGATTCGATCGAGACCTGGGCAGTGCTGCAGTCTCTCCAGAGGTGCCAAATAGACTACAGGTACATCGAGGTGCTGAGGTACTTATACCAAAACGCCACCATGTCGGTCCGATTACAGAACCAGAGCTCTAATCCTATCCAACTACAGCGAGGTGTGAGACAGGGAGACGTCATTTCTCCCAAACTGTTCACAGCTGCGTTGGAGGATATTTTTAAGCTACTGGACTGGAAAGGATTCGGCATTAACATCAATGGCGAGTACCTAACACACCTGCGGTTTGCCGATGATGTAGTTCTCATGGCTGAGACTTTGGAAGACCTGAACACAATGCTCGAAGATCTCAGCAATGCTTCCCAAAGAGTGGGTCTGAAGATGAACATGGATAAGACGAAAATCATGTCCAATGCCCATGTTGCATCCGCTCCAGTTAATGTTGGGAACATTACACTCGAAGTTGTTGACCACTATGTCTACCTAGGACAGACAATCCAATTAGGTAAGTCCAACTTCGAGAAAGAGATCTCTCGTCGAATCCAGCTCGGATGGGCAGCGTTTGGGAAGCTCCGGCATATATTTGCGTCCAAAATTCCTCAATGTCTCAAGACTAAGGTCTTTGACCAGTGTGTGTTGCCAGTTATGACTTATGGAAGCGAGACGTGGTCTTTTACTATGGGTCTCATAAGAAGGCTCAAGGTTACCCAGAGAGCAATGGAGAGAGCGATGCTTGGTGTTTCCCTGCTCGATCGAATCAGAAATGATGAGATCCGCAGGAGAACTAAAACGACCGACATCGCTCGAAGGATTGCTCAGTTGAAGTGGCAGTGGGCGGGACACATAGCGCGGAGAACCGATGGCCGTTGGGGCGGAAAGGTTCTCGAATGGCGACCGCGAACCGGACGACGTTCCGTGGGCAGGCCCCCTACAAGGTGGACCGACGATCTGGTCAAGGTCGCGGGAAGCCGCTGGATGCGGGCAGCGCAGGACCGATCGTTGTGGAGATCCTTGGGGGAGGCCTATGCCCAGCAGTGGGCGTCGTACGGCTGAAATGATGATGATCACATACTAGTATAAATAACTCATTTGGTAAAATAAATTTGGACTGAGAAATTACTCGGTTCAATATATTAACAGATTTGTATATTTATGTATAAATACCTAACTTCCGTGTGAGGTTTTTTTTGGATAATCATTTAAAAGATTATGGCTCATGCTATTTTATAACTCAGCAAAGTTTCATCGACTGAGGAATTAGTGTATGGGTCTCAATACAAAGAATCTGTGCATTGCCTACACTACTACTGGAAAACAAGTATAACTTCTAACAAATATAATAAATGCAAAAGTTTAGCTGTAAATTTTTTTGATGTTTCATGATGAAACGGCTGAAATTTGGCATACAGATCTTAATATCTAGAATAGCATATTATTATATGGGTTTATAATAATATCTCATTCCACAGGCAAAGAGGCAAAGCCACAAGTGGAGAGTTAGTGTAGAGTAAACGTTTACCTATTTTCACAATGAAAGATGCTGATACGTATAATAATTATAAGTTTTTTATTTATTTTACGAGAGTTTGCAAAGCGACGCGACGCTGTAAAACTTTAATTGTTATCAGAGTTCTCTCTCAACTGAACTGGACAGTTATGACACAATTATAAGTTCGAGTAAATGCATCCAATTAGGCTAGTTCGTGGTCATACTAATTGCGCTCGTCACAAATAGTTTCAGTATAATAAGTGGACTTGTTCTTAGACTGAATAGCTAACAACTATCACCCTTTTGTCAGTCATTTATCTTTACGACAGTGTTTTCAGTTTATAAAGCTAGTCCAAACTTTACAGCTACAATGTAGGCCACGCGTTTTCCCGAAAAAAAAAAGCTTTAAAAATCTCATTGAAGCGACGGTAGTTTTCGTTACATTACTTCGATTTTTAATTAAATTCAAGTAGATTTACGTTACTTACTTCTTTCTATAGTCTATTTCTTTTTTATAGTGAGACCTCGGTTATTAGGGTAAAATTCAAAATTCAAAATCATTTATTCATTTTAGGCTGATACAGCACTTGTGAACGTCAATGAAGCTACGCTATCGGTTCACAAATCCTACGGGGCGGGAGGCCTTGTAACGAGAATAACCGGCAAGAAACTCGCCAAGGGCTAATGATTGCCAAGGGCTATTTTTTTCTCCCTGTCATATTTCAGGTCGTCAAATTGAAAGAACGGTAGAATCATTCGTTACCTGGCAAAAGTCCTTATACGATTAGGTATATACCGCAATTGTCTGTTTAATAAGTTCTGCGTTTCTGTTTTGTGTGAGGGTGAAAATAAGTGTAAAGTGAACAGTGAAAGTGTGTGACACTATGGTGTTGAGTGAACTGTGAAAGTGCAAAGTGTACCTATCACTGTATGGATTGCAATACTGCAACTGCACCACAGCAATTTTGCTGTAGTGCAGTTGCAGCGAAACTAAACAATTTTTTAAGCGACTTCAAGAGGGAGGAGGTTTTATATTCGTCTGTATGTATGTTTTTACTTTTTTCATCTGAAGCTTTCATACAACTAATCATAAAGAAAATGTCCGATACCTACCCCATAACGTACCTAATGCGCAGGCCCATGCGGACGTAGAGGCACAGGATGATGACGCCGGGCAGGATGAAGAACAGCAGGCTGCTCAGCTCACACAGGTACCAGGAGGGCATCTCTAGCATAGCGCAGAATGCTGACTCCAGGGATGCGTTGCCGGATCCTGGGAAGAAGGACTATTTTGAAAACACTTTTCACGACCACGTGATAAAGAATAAAGATAAGATAAAAATATTCTTTATTCACTTAGACATAATAAATATGTACTTATGAATCGTCAATCAATATTTTCCTACCACCCATTCAAGATTTTTTTAACTGACAAGAAGAATGGGTGCAAGAAACTTGCCAGCGTTTCTTAGTTAGGTAACGACATTTACAAAAAAAAATACATATCGTTACTAATACAACAATTGCTTAGTATAAAAATACATCATATTAAACAGTGTTATGTTATGTGTTACATCATGACCATGCATTGCGGTCATTCAAATAATCGTCTACTTTATAGTATCCTTTGCTCATCAGCGACTGTTTAATGTAACATTTAAATTTTTGCAATGGTAGTTCAATTATACCTATGCTGTGGAACTTTATTAAAAAAAGCTATGCTTTTCCTCAGAAATGAGGCTCTGGAATTTTCTAGCCTAAACTTGGGAACGACAAGTTTATCTTTATTTCTTGTGTTAAAGCGATAAATATCGCTCTGCTTTACAAATGTATTATAATACTTTTTTATGTTTTTTTTTATACCAACGGTATCAGATCCAGGGGTCCCGAGTTAGATTCCCAGTGGGGGGTACAAATCGCCGGGTTAATGCAAAAACCAACTAACTAGCGTTTTTGGACAAAATGAGTTATGAATGCCATTTTACTTAAAAAACTGTCCTCTTTCGAATGGTAAAACAAACTACGCGAAATACCTGATAGTTTCGGAGTTAGTGAGAAGCAAAACCGTCTAAACTAAATATTTTACAGCAATCTTCAAGTGAAAAAACAAATATCATGGGATAATGAGCAAATCAAAATAAAATCAAGGGCTAAACTAAATTATTTCAATTTAATTCATTTTAGCAATTACTCGAATCATCCTAATAGTTCTGAAATTCTAGGAGTAAAATATACCAACTCAGAATAATCGCTTTTACTTGCCATATTATACTTATTAATCTTTACAATTTAGTAAAGTAAAAGCATTTAAACCACGATAATAGCTTTTACCACTACCATTTTACTCCGTCTAGAAGAAAGAAATCTAGAGGTAAAACCATCTATCTGCTGGTAGTTGGTATTGGTACGGAATTTCGAAGGCGCGCATGCGTGTTAATTGCGTTGCGCTGGTGCTCAGACCAACAGTTCCCAGGTGGTAACGGGTTCATAGTCCTCCACCGTGGTCACCATCAGGCGAGTGAGCAGGGTAGCGTACCTGACATGATACAATTAACGGTATTCGCTGAATGTCATACAGGTCTACAATTCGACTTCGACCCACAACGATGACGAAGTGGAGGCTGTGTATGAGCATGGAATACATAATAGTACTAACGTAGTATGAGGAGATTTATAAGCCATGCGTAGCTATAAAACCCACTGCATGGTTTTGATGAGGGATTTCAATGCAAACTTGGGGAAACTTTGCGATAATGAGTTAAGTGTGAGGCAGTTTGGGTCTGGTAACGGAACTCAGGCAAGGTGCTGCACTGCTGCCACACTTCATGGAGAGAGAACCGCTATTATGATGAACTCCTCTGCCAGGAAGCCCAGAAGCCGCAAATGAACCTGCATTAGTCCGAATGGTACAGTCAAAAACGACATAGATGATTCAACGCCGTTTTCAAGAGCTTAGAAGCGGTTCTGAAGGTCGAGCTGAAAGCATTCGGGGTTTTGTAATTGAGCCGGTATTGGTCGGAGTGTAGATTTTACCAGTCGGAATCTTTCAATTAGGTAAAACGTTGATGTTCTATGTGCCTCAAAACATGCATTGGTCGCTAATCGATCGATCGTCTTGTCTAAATAGCTTTGATTACAGCGACATCTTCGTCGACATAATTTTTATATAGATGAAGAAACAAGGTAGCGTCTTTTCGTGTATACTTAAAATCCTGAGATAAATTCTATTTACTGATGTATTCCACGCAAACACCTGTTGCTCTGTTATTCTCGACGGCAAAGGGCCTAATGCATGGGGAGAAGCGATGTGATGCTGTTCTTCAAGAAGGGTGATAAGACTCTATCACTCAGAACTCATGTTGCTCCTGAACCATATCTACAAATTATGTTCGTGTCATTACGAATCGTTACGCTCGTAAGTTCGATGACTACCAACCTCCTGAACAGGCCGGTTTCGGAAATGGTTATACTTAGGATGACTATGGATAAGACAAACATTATGTCCAACTTCAATGTCTCACCCGTTCCGCTCCAGGGCTCTAACTATGAGCTGTTGGAGCAATAATAAAGTAAGATTGTGATTGTGTCTTAAGAGAAAAGTTTCGACAAATGTGTTGGTTGCTTGTAATGTGGCAGTGAGACGTGGTCGTTTACTATGCATCTCATAACAAGGCTTAAGGCCACCCAGCGAGCAATCAAGAGGAGAGAGGAATGCTTGGCGTTTCCCTGCGCGGTCGAATGAGAAGTGACGAGATCAGCAGGAGAACTAAAACAACCGACATCGCTCGAATGATCGCTCAGCTGAAGTGGCAGTGGGCGGGACACATTGCGCGGAGAACCGATGGCCGCTGGGGCAGAAAGGTTCTCGAATGGCGACCGCGCACCGGACGACGTTCCCTAGGCAGGATAGTCCTAGATATACAAGGTGAACCGACGATCTGGTCAAGGTCTCGGGAAGTCGCTGGACGCAGGCAGCGCAGGACAAATTGCTGTGGATATATCCATGAGGGATGGCCCAAAAGTGGGCGGCGTACCTACGGCTGATGATGATGATGATGTGGAAAGTACTGAAATAGAATCTTCCTTTCCTCTTCAGTAAAGCAACTTTAGAAAAATCAAAAGAAAGTCTTATTTATTTGAAATTGGATACCTCATTTTTTTCAACAAGATGTTTTAATTAATATAGTTTTACTGTTTTGTGTTTATGATGTAAATTCATATACTTTGGGAGGTTTTAAAGTTATTTTGTTTAAACGTAATTGATTTTCTTCTTTAAATCGGGAGATAAAACCAACTAGCTCTATAGATTTTTCCATTTTTATTGAAAACTATCAGACCCACATACATCATTGTCCGTTTGCCTCCAAATAATATTTAAATTAATAATTCAAGCTCATTTACATTCATCGTTTACCTTTAGTTTATTAGTTATCGGTATTTCTTAATAGAGAAGTAAAACCAACTACATGGGGGGTTAGTAATAAAAAACTGTAGTTTTTTTCAGATTTACGATGAATTTATCTGCGTTTGTTCTACCTAATTAAAAACATAGTTAACTAAGAATGCAACTAATCATAACTAAAAATAACAAATCCTTTATTTAACACTAGTTTTAGATTCCCAAACTTTAAAAACGCTATAACTCAAAACTACAATTGCTTGAGTTAGTTGGTATTTGCATTAACCCGGCGAAATTGTATCGTAGTAGGGAAACATATTAGACGATTCATAAGTAGGTATTTTATCTTTAAAATCTAGATATATGAATATAAACTTCCTAAATAGGTTCTTACGATACCCATGGGACAAAAACGGGTGGTGCTATTTTAAGCCAGTAGGTGCCTAAAATGACGAACGTGGAAAAGTATCAAATTGTAAACTAAGTAATTACAAATATCAAATGGCTAAATCGGACCATCCCATGGGAATTGTAAATATATCAAGTCTATCAGTAGATATCGTTGAATCCATCTCTATCACAGACTTGAAAGGAAGCTTGCACGGACTGTTTTATGTTGTTGTGTAAGGAATCCAATCGTTTCGTTTGAAAACAAAAGATCAGGGGGCCGATTCTCAGGCAATCGAGAAAAGTTCACATTTATAAGCTCGAAATTCAAATATAACACAGTTTCTGTATTGTCAGAATTTCACAATCGAAAAAGTTCGATCGAAAACCAGTCGAATGCTACGAGTGGTAAAAACCAATAGATGTTCGTATACGAACTTAGCTGTCAAAATGAATTTGTTGACATGTGGGACAGCTTAGTTTGTTTGAAACGTTCTAGCTTTTCAATAGAAACCACAAACAAAATGTTCGACATACGAATTACCACACTGAAAAAGTTCGAATGCCTGAGAATCGGGCCCCAGTTAGCAATTGTCTGACGTGTTTAAAAACAGAGTTTTAATATAGCCATGGGGCCAATATTATTTGTTTTATTAACTTAATTACCTACTTGGTATTTTCAACAAAGATATATTAGGGGTTAAATTATCAAATTGCCGTTTTCTATGGAGATTTTTGTAATTATTTTTTTTCCATACTAACGTTTTTGTAATTTATTCAACGACTATATTATGTAACTTTACAAAATTTTACACACGTATTTATGGACATTTAAAAAACTAAATGACACATTCTTTAAGAGAAAAAAAAAATATTTTCACTAAGTTACAACTTATAAAGTACGAAATTCTGGAAACAAAAATAGTCCTAACTTTCGGGATAAGTTTTTTCTATGTAAATAATCAAATATCGGTTATTAAATTATCAAAAGTTGCTCGATGCGGTCTTAATGTAACGCAATATTAAAGAAATTATATATTTCTAATATCATAAAAGTTGTTAAGTTATATGTACAAAAGAAAAAAACGGCGATTTCATTCTTTAACCCCTATTATTTAGACCCTCTCTTAGTGATTACTGAATACTCCACTCCAGTAATAGATTAATTGAAGACAGACCCAAAACAATTAAGAACAGATCTGAAGTGAACGAGGTTACCAAGTAAATTAATGGAAATGAAGAGATGTTATCGACTCAAAATTTATCACTAAGTAAGTTCTGCTACAAACAACAAATAAACTTGAGAGATCTCACTTGATATTAAACTAACACCGATACCAGAAGTTGTGGCAATGTTACGAAAATGTTTATTCGCAATGAAATGTTAATTATGGTTCGGAACTATCAATCGATATTTTCACTTTGCAGATACTACAAATAAATTATTGGAAATCTTTTTTATGTATAATTAATGTGAATGTACAATTTGACAGGACATTTAGCCTAACAGTCTTGAATGGGTTTTTTTTTAATTTCAGTAGGTACCTACGCCCATGTAGCGTTTATGCTTACTCTAGTTTTCGTAATGTAACTGTTACACTTGCTGTGCTATAGACTAATGACCAATCAAATATTGGTGGAATGTACAAAAAATAAAGCATTTAAACCAACTCAAGCGACTCATAATAACAATGACCGTAATTTAATTTCAAAGTTACGCGGCCATTTCGGCATTTAAATTAACTTCAGAAGGTAAGCAGCTTACGTATTATATGTTTTCCTTCCATAAAATCAACAAGTCGCGACGAGTTTATTCATAAAGCTTTACGCAAAAAGCCAGCGCTCACGAAAAAAAACGAAATTGCCATCACTCTCTGTAAATTAAATTACACGTTGTTTTAGCAACGACCGACTTCCGAAAATGTATCGAGTTGTAATATTAAAATAGGTCTTCACCTATGAAATGACCGTTTTTCTCTCACATGTTCATTGATAAACAACAAACGACAAACTCACTAAGTAAAACAAGCTCACCTGGCGGGTAGTCGTGTAGTAGTTGACCGTAGTGTACAGGGCGAATCGCGCAGCAGCCAACAGCGACAAGGCCTACAGCGCAGCAACTGTCCGCAACGCTCGTCGCAGGCCTACCATCGCGTAGAGGTGCAGCGGATGACAGATGGTCAGCTAGCACTATGTCATATTCCAAGCTAAGGTTAAAACGTCAAACAACAAACCTGATAGTTGAACAAGCTCACCTGGTGGATAGTCGTGGTAGCAGACCGTCGTGTACAAGGCAAAGGGCGCAGCAGCCAACAGCGACAAGGCCCACAGCGCAGCAACTATCCGCAACGCCCGCCGCAGGCCTGCCATCGCGTAGAGATGCAGCGGATGACAGAGGGCAAGCTAACACTATGTCATATTCCAAGCTAAGGGTAAAACGTCAAACGACAAACTCACTCGCTAAGTAGAACAAGCTCACCTGGCGGGTAGTCGTGGTAGCTGACCGTCGTGTACAGGGCAAAGGCGCAGCAGCCAACAACGATAAGGCCCACAGCGCAGCAACTATCCGCAACGCTCGTCGCAGGCCTGCCATCGCGTAGAGGTGCAACGGATGACAGATGGCCAGCTAGCACTCTGTCATATTCCAAGCTAAGGTTAAAACGTCAAACGACAAACTCACTCGCTAAGTAGAACAAGCTCACCTGGTGGGTAGTCGTGGTAGCTAACCTTCGTGTACAGGGCAAAAGGCGCAGCAGCCAACAGCGACAAGGCCTACAGCGCAGCAACTGTCCGCAACGCTCGTCGCAGGCCTACCATCGCGTAGAGGTGCAGCGGATGACAGATGGTCAGCTAGCACTATGTCATATTCCAAGCTAAGGTTAAAACGTCAAACAACAAACCTGATAGTTGAACAAGCTCACCTGGTGGGTAGTCGTGGTAGCAGACCGTCGTGTACAAGGCAAAGGGCGCAGCAGCCAACAGCGACAAGGCCCACAGCGCAGCAACTATCCGCAACGCCCGCCGCAGGCCTGCCATCGCGTAGAGATGCAGCGGATGACAGAGGGCAAGCTAACACTATGTCATATTCCAAGCTAAGGGTAAAACGTCAAACGACAAACTCACTCGCTAAGTAGAACAAGCTCACCTGGCGGGTAGTCGTGGTAGCTGACCGTCGTGTACAGGGCAAAAGGCGCAGCAGCCAACAACGATAAGGCCCACAGCGCAGCAACTATCCGCAACGCTCGTCGCAGGCCTGCCATCGCGTAGAGGTGCAACGGATGACAGATGGCCAGCTAGCACTCTGTCATATTCCAAGCTTAGGTTAAAACGTCAAACGACAAACTCACTCGCTAAGTAGAACAAGCTCACCTGGTGGGTAGTCGTGGTAGCTAACCTTCGTGTACAGGGCAAAAGGCGCAGCAGCCAATAGCGACAAGGCCCACAGCGCAGCAACTATCCGCAACGGCCGCCGCAGGCCTGCCATCGCGTAGAGGTGCAGCGGATGACAGATGGCCAGCTAGCACTATGTCATATTCCAAGCTAAGGGTAAAACCTCAAACGACAAACATGCTAAGTCAAACAAGCTCACCTGGCGGGTAGTCGTGGTAGCTGACCGTCGTGTACAGTGCAAAAGGTGCAGCAGCCAATAGCGACAAGACCCACAGCGCAGCAACTATCCGCAACGCTCGCCGCAGGCCTGCCATCGCGTAGAGGTGTAGCGGATGACAGATGGCCAAGTACCGCTCCAGGGAGAACGCCACGATTGTCAGCACCGACACGTATGATGCTCTGTGACAGAATTATTGAAATTCAATGATAGGTATTTGAAATAAACACTACAATTTTATTATTAGTAAGTACAAACATATTAGGTGATGGAAGTGTTCATCGATACAAGCATTTTCTACTATGTCACCAGCTAAGAAATCGCGAAACAAATAATAACAGGAATAAAATTGTTTCATACATTTTGGTCGAGTCGATGTCATTGTACGTTTTTATGGAACAGCTGTTTTTGTCCACAGATCACCTGTTAGTAATTTTTTTTCGCGATTTCTTTGCAGTCCTATAAGTAGTAAAAGTTCTTTGTTTTGAACTGGACACCAGAAATATTTGTACTAAAGTGCTCGTCAGATAACTCTGCGCGCGGTAAAAATAGAATACTTATCTTTTCTATAACATTAGAACAAAAAAATGCATTGTAACTAGTGCCAAAAACGCGCCAGTCAAGCGCAGAGTTATCTGACACACACTCTAATTAAAATTTAGGGTACGTACATATTGTCAGAACAACGGTAATAATAATGTTTTTTGGTAATGATATCGCTCAACTTCAACTCGCCACGAACATCAAGAAACGAAAAAATAAGCATTATGTAAAGCTAGCGCTTTATTTGTATGTTTAGTCGACTAATAGTTTATTTGTTAGTATATTACAACAACCGGGAAGCTATTTGCTAATTTTCAAATGTGTGTACTGTTATATCGTTAAGTTTCGATAAAAACTCAAACATTTACTAAAAAATAAAATCCAAAACATATTTCTTGAAATCAGACGTCCGAAGATAGAAGTTATAACCTGGGTGCATACCATCAACCTTAAGACAGCGATTCAAAAATAGCGCGATGCAGAATAGGTTCCTAAAATGAATTGCTTTCTTTCGTACCATCTAAAAACCTTCTAAAAACTGGATCGCAAATGAATTGCTAAATGTGAATGACCAAACGATTTGTGTCCTTATTTCTTCTACCCGTCTCTTTCACTCGATTCTGTCATGCCCGGAGAGTGAAAGGGACGGGTATAACCTGCAGGTGTCATGTTAACTTGGCCAATTTATACGTCAAATAAGAGTTGATGACAGCTCAGCGGCTGTGAAATGTCATTGAATGATCACTGAATCGCTGTCATTGATATTAAGCTGTCGTAGTACGAATAAGCGAAGCAGATCAGTTTAGGTCCTAAACAAAACCTTAATAAGAGTTGATGGTAGGCACCCTGAATATTATATGAATGGTTTTGTCCTAAATAGCAACATTTGAACGGTTTCAAGTAAAAAAGCCACCGGATTTTTTTTATATCTTTATAAGGCCGCTACCGTTTTAAGTCCCTTTAGTTAAAATGTGGGTCAAAGTCATCCATCACAGTTTAGTGGTATTGAAGACGACGCGTGTCGCAGTGCGGTGTCTAATCGACCCCATATCGTATCGCGCTTTGGGGTGTAATCGACCCCGTACAAGAGGCGGTGTCACACTGCTAATTACAATCCTCCACGCGTGTTGCAGATTTACAGAGAAGTACAATGGCTTAAAATATAGATAGAAGAAGGCTAAGCCAAGAAATAAAGACCTGCTATGGACTACTATGCAAATGATCTAAATCTAAAAGATGTCCAGCAGGGCTAGCACAACTTACCGCGACTCTTTGTCGCGCTCCTTCAAACCAATCAGCACGTTCGCCTTAAGTCACGCGCACTATCTACGAGCGATCTGATTGGTTGAAAGTGCCCGCGACTCTTTGTCACTCGAGTCGCGCTCAAGTTGTGCTAGACCTACTGGGTGGTAGAAAAAAAATGGACGATTTAAAAATATTTCGTTTTGTAAATCTATTTGAAGAAGAAGAAAGAAGAAAGAAAACATTTATTGGACACACACACTTATAAAAGAAACAATCAAACAAACAATAAACAAAAGAGAACAAAAATTAATACTTAAAAATAAAATTAAACTAAAAAATTATAAATAAATGTGCGTGTGTGGGCCAACAAAAATCCCGTCTCAGCATAATGCTGCCGGGTCTCGCAAAGATGGGCAAAGTGACCCAGCAGCCTGACTTATTCTGACGGGGGTCAAGACACATAGAAAACCGGACCGAGACGAACGAAGCTATACATATTAAATACGATAAAAAATAATTAAATCCTAATGTAAATACTTGAAACTTAGAAAGAATAAATATAAATAAGTGAATAAAAAAATAAAAAATATATATCAATAGACTGGCAGAATGATGCGCTTGCCTTCGCCAAAGACATTACTAAAAGTATGTGAAAAAAAAAATGATAGACAAGACAAGACATGACACCTCACTCGCGCCCCGTCACGTGTCAAGTCAAAAAAAAATATGCCACGTGAAACATTGCCTGCCTGCCACGTAAAACCATGTGCACGCACACCGTATCCAGTGGAAGCAAGAAATTATTTGAATAAAGAGTTATGGAATCGCATGGAATGGAATGGTATGGAATCGCACCATTTGCCAGACTCTGGCATGCAAATTTTTTTCATCATCTTCAGCCATTTAATGTCTCTACTGCTGGTATTATGGATGGATAACGAGAACGGGCCAAGACAAGACCCGCCACGTTTTTTTATATATAAAAAAGGGGCAAACGAGCCGACGAGCCACGGGATGGGAAGTAGTCATCATCGCCCAACATCAGAGGGGTTGCCTATGCGTTGCCAGCCTTTGTGTTTGAGAATCCTATTTACACGCTTCTTGAAGAATTCCATATCATAGCACAAAGGAAACACCTATGGAGGAAGGTCATTCCACATCTTACAAGTTTGGGGTAAGAACGAAAGTGATGCCCGAGCGGTTGTTGATTTCCAGGCGTCAAGAATGTGGCTGTGTTTTGGATGAGTTCTACTCACTTGGCTTGCGGTGCGGTGGCGGAAATGTGACGATGGCACCAGTTCAAAAAGCTCCTTAGAACATTTCCCATTATACATATGTACGGTGTACTAGTTCTACAAGGTTGAACCAGGGGGGCTACCGCGTATCTTTATGGGTATGAACTTCATACGTTTTTGGAAACTTTAAGTCAATTTTATAAAAGAAATTGCCGCTTTCAGTTCCTTGTTTTGTGACGTCGGGTATAACGATAACTAGCTAGCAACGTTCAACAGAACAAAGCAGCAAAAATCTATCAGAATAAGGAATTCAAATGACAGTTGAAGCCCATACCCATTGTTCACGCGCGCTTGCGAGCGGTCAGTTGTCATTGTCAAGGTCACGAGACAATGCGCTCGGGCCGCGTGTAGGATTCGTTCGCCAGTTCGCCGCCAAGCGCCGTCCGCGCAACACGGCACTCAGTTTGCCGTACGCCGCCGTGAGGTTAGGTTGTGTGTTCCTGTAGCGACGTGCCGCGCCAGGAAACCTACAGACTTGTGACCCGTGTGTGTTCGCTTTGAAAAGCGCCGGGAAAGTTTTAGCTGTCTATTAGGGCATTGTGTAGTTATAAGAGTGTTAGCTATAAGAGTTTCCCATCGGGGGTTGGTGAAGATCGTTTTGCCAGGCGCGCGCCGGCGAGACAGCGATCAGCCCCCCTGGATTACGGACAGTATCTTCTACCATAAGGTAGGACTAGTTCTTAATTTACTTAATTTTGCATGAGAAACATCCGTTTCAATAAACTGTGGAACACAGTAGATGGTCATCACAATCGTGCGTGATCATAGTTTTGGTAGCAGAGCGTACCTAGTTGATATAATTAATTTTCATATTAAAATTAACTAGGTACATAAAATTTCATAGTAAAAATAAAATTTTTTTTTTTGTTAAAATCTCGAGGGTATTCCGAGACGATTTCCGATCCGATTTCCGATCCGATCCGATCCGAGACGAGAAGTACTAAGAAATTGTTCTAGTAATATCTCGAAGCGAATGTTTCTCACTTGGTGGATCCGATAATAGATAGACACTTATATAATTGTGGTCACATACTAGTGATTTGATACGAGTTTACTCGCCTAGATGTGTATATTTTTTTTTTGTGTGTCCGGATTTATTTGACGAATAGTTTCGTTCGAAAGTGTTGTTTATTAGTACCACATACTAGTGTTTGTTCCGAGTCCGCTTGCCTAGTTAAAAAAGTGGAACTAGTTTTAATTATTAGTGGTATTAAATTACGAGTATTATTATTAAAAATAGTTTTGTTTTTGTTTGTTGATAACGGTTTAGTAGTTGATTTGCGAGGTTGACCTGGCCGTGCCGTGTATGCCATACCGTTATCCTATACCGTTTTGTTTATACCGTTATATTGTTAGCCCTTGAAATTGGTAAGTTGTTAATAATTTATGAAAATAGTAGGGTCCGTGTATGTCGTCCGAATTTTAATTGTGTTTTATATTATCGTGACGCGACCTATTTCTATTGTTTTTTTTGTTGATGTTTACCACTTTTATATTTCTTTGTTTGCTTTGTTTATTAAACGGATTATAAATGGCTCCTACGAATCCGACCGCCGTATCCAGGGCTGGCATCCAAGGAGTTTTGCGTTGGCTTGCTTGTGCGGTCACATTAATAGACCGAGCCGACCGGGTAGGCGCGTTGCTAGCTCGGTATGGCGGGCTGGCAGCTCGGCTGCAAGACCTGGAGCGCCACGCCATGGAGTGTCGCGCGTATTATCTGGAGAACCCCCCAGCTGATGATGCCGTGTCGGAACAGCTGGAGCAGGATGTAGCCCAGGCCTATGAGCTGGCTGACCAGCTCACGGAGGCGGCTGAGAGGGCCCTGGCTGTTCGGAAGGGGGAGCCGGTTTTGAGCGGGGAGGTCAAACCTACCCCGACGGCGTTGCTAGGCCGATTGCCTACGTTGGAGATTCCCACTTTTAATGGGGATCTGTCAGCCTGGATGGGCTTCATTAACTTGTTTGACAGCTTAGTGGATTCACGACGGGACTTATCCCCTAGTGAGAAGTTGGCCTATTTGCGCTCCTCCCTGCGAGGAGAGGCCAGCGCGGTAATCCAGCACCTGCTCATCAGCGACGACAACTACCAGGTGGCTCGCCAGCTTCTGGTTAGCAGGTACCAGAATGTCCGGTTACTGGCGGACACCCACGTGGCCACGATTTGGCCCTCCCGCGAATCACGCGGGTACACCTGTTACGGAGGGAGTTGCTGAACCCGCTACTGTCAGCGGTCAACTCCCTAAGGCGATTGGACCTGCCGGTGGATCAGTGGTCCTTTATACTGCTGCACATAGTCCTCGCCAAATTGCCCGCTGAAATGAAGGGGCGTTTCGAGCAGAGGTACGGAGGCGACAGCGCCTCGTATCTCCCGCCCCTCGCGGACCTCCTTCGTTTTTTGGAGGATGAATGTAGGGTGACGGACCACCTGGAGCCCGCCCCGGTTCCAGGTGTTGGTCGTATGGTGGCGGCGAGGGAACAGCCCCGTCGCCCGACCAACCGGTATGCTGCCTTCCAGCAGTCCCCTCCCCCCGCACCGAGTGAGCGGTGCAGGTATTGCAGGGGAGATAGGCACGTGGTGCACGAATGTGCCAAATTTAGAGGCCTCCGCCCAGAGGGACGGAGGGCCGTTGCAAGACAGCGCCAATGGTGCTATAGGTGTTTGGGGGGACACATGCAGTCGGCGTGTCCCCAGACAGAGGATTGTCGTCTTTGCGGAGGGAGGCATCACCCCCTCCTTTGTTTGGACCGCAAGGACGCCGGGAGCGACCGGGGTTCGAATTCCTCGCGCACGGGCGGGGGCCCGGCAGCCCGGAACCGGTCCCCTAGAGATTCGGCGGGGCTTAGCCCCCCCGTTCAGTCCCCCCCGGAGAGGGGGAACTATAGGAGAGACGCCCCCGCCACGGGCGGGGGTAGGGGGGTACCACAAGAGTACGCCACGGTGGCGATGGGCACGGGCCCTATTTGCTACTCCCCCCCCCTAATGGAGAGGCCTCGATTGGGGTACTATGTACCGAGGCACGCCCCACACGGGTATTACCCTGCACCTAGGAGTGCTGTTGGTCGGGGCCAGTATGTACCCGATTGGGACCCGCTCGCCCGGTACGAGCGTCCCACATTTGGCGCGCCGACTCAGGCGCGAGGGGGACAAGTACCCCCCCAAAATTTTTAATGGCGCCCCTGTCGGACCCAACCACCCCTCCGGAGCTTGTGCTGTTGCCAACAGCCTCCGTGAATGTTTGGGGACCTAAGGGCAATGTTGTCACGGTGCGTGCCCTTTTGGACTCAGGTGCCCAGGGGTGCATAATGTCCAGGTGGCTTGTCCGACAGCTGGGTCTTTTGCTTGTGCCGCATCACGAAGCGGTACGGGGGGTGGGAGACTCGCGGATCCCTGATCCGATTGGTCGAGTTGAGTTCTCCTTCTCCCCCCACTTCGCGCCAAGGCCGAAGATCGGTGCTTCGGCGATAGTTTTTGATAAGGTGGTTGGACCACTCCCGCAAGTGCGAGTGCCGCCATCCACGATTGAGCTGACGTCTGGACTGGCTTTGGCTGATCCTTCCTTCCACCGACCGGGCCCAATACACTTGTTGATTGGTGCGGATGTCCTCGGTCGTGTACTGTGTGGAAGCAAGCGAATTTTGCAGACAGCCGATCTTGTCGCCTTGTCCTCGTCGCTGGGTCATGTGGTGATGGGAAAGGTACCACAGACACCAGAGACCCCGTCGGTAGACCGCCAGACCATTGTCGGTTCTACTTTGTCCGACGTTCTCCAAAAGTTTTGGGAGGTGGAGGAACCTCCCACTGCCAAGCGGTTGGATCCGTTAGCCGAGGAGTGCAATTTGTTCTACCAGAACAACACTGGGCGCCTCCTCTCGGGTCGCTTGATTACCCGCTTCCCCTTCTTGGCGGTTCGCCCTCCTTTAGGGAGCTCCCGACCGATGGCCGAGAAGAGATTGTTGTCCATGGAGCGTAGGATGGCCAGGGATCCCGCATTCAAGGAGAAGTATATAGACTTCATGCGGGAGTATTTGGACCTTGGGCACATGTCCATCTCGCAGTTGGACTGGCGTAATGTGGAACATTACTTCCTGCCACACCACGCTGTTTTGA
This sequence comes from Crambus lathoniellus, assembly GCA_949710035.1. NCBI lineage: Eukaryota > Metazoa > Arthropoda > Insecta > Lepidoptera > Crambidae > Crambus > Crambus lathoniellus. Next base: position 1,087,436 of record OX453312.1, read on the forward strand.
AGACTTCCAATGGGAAGATCCGCGTGGTCTTTGATGGTTCAGCGCCCACGTCAACCGGAGTGTCGTTGAATCAGTGTCTGCATGCGGGGCCGAAGTTGCATCACGATGTCTGTGATGTTTTGACCAACTTCCGCCGGCACGCTGTCGTCTTTGTGGCCGATATCCGCATGATGTTCAGACAGACCGTGATTCACCCGGAGGATAGACGATACCAGCTCATCCTTTGGCGTGAGGATCCCCAGGATCCGATGTTGGCTTACGAGCTGAACACCAACACTTATGGTTTGCGGTCGAGCCCCTTTGTGGCGATCCGTTCGCTTTTGGAGCTCGCAGAGCGCGAACGGCTACGCTATCCCCGGGCATCTGCTCTTATTAAGGGGGGGGCCTTATTTGTCGACGATATCTGCACGGGGGCCTCGAGCTTAGATGAGGCTCTCGTCTTACGTGATGAGCTGATTGCGCTCTTGAGGGCTGGTGGCTATGAGTTGCGGAAGTGGCTGTCTAACTCACCGGACCTATTGGCAGATTTGCCTAAGGACCACCAGCAAGAGCCGCTCCTCTTTGAAAATCCGGAGACTCCAGACATGCTGTCTGTTTTGGGAGTCCAGTATCGACCAGTCCCGGATTTGTTCACATATAGATTGGAACTGCCAGACCCAAAGGTCTGGACTAAACGCACGGTGCTGTCTACTGTAGCCCGTACCTTTGATCCGAACGGTTGGCTCAGCCCTGTGGTGTTTTCGATGAAGTGCTTCCTACAGGAGCTCTGGGCTGCGGAATTGTCATGGGATGAGCCCCTCTCTGGTAGCCTCCTACGAGAGTGGGTGAAGTTCGTGTCATCCCTACCCGATGTCAATCGGGTTTGTATACCGAGGCAAATGCTGCCTTCGGGAAAGTTTAAAGCCTCCCTGCACGGCTTTTGTGACGCGTCCGAAAGCGGATACGCGGCAGCCGTTTACATCCGAACGGTGGATGCAGCAGGCGTTGTCGCCGTACACTTAGTTACGGCCAAGAGTAAGGTCGCCCCCCTTCGGACTAGGCTAACCATTCCGAAGTTGGAGTTGTCCGGCGCCACTCTCTTAGTACGGCTACTCAATCATGTTGCCGACACCTTGGGAAACGGTGTCGACTTGGAGTCGATATTTGCGTGGTCTGACAGCCAGGTCGTCCTTTGTTGGCTGAAGAGTTCAGTCCACACCCTTGAGGTTTTTGTGGCCAACCGGGTCTCACAAATTCAGACTTCAAAGGCCCCGTTGATTTGGCGCCACGTACCGGGCAAATTGAACCCCGCAGATTGTGCCTCCCGCGGCTGCGAGGTGCCTGAGTTAGTGGACCACCACCTATGGTGGAGTCCATCATGGTTGTTACGGCCTGAGCGCTCATGGCCTGCCACCCCGGCTGTGGCCAGAGTCCCAGACCTAGGCATGCGTGTTCACGCCGTGGAGACGGTGGCGGCTCCGCAGATGGAGTTTTTGTTAGACCGCTACAGTTCTCTTGATAAGTTGCTCGGCGTGACTGCTTGGATGAGGCGCTTTGTGCGAAATTGTCGCCAGCCTCAGGAGAAATCGTTGTCTCCGGTCCTCGCCCCACAAGAGCGGCAAGACGCTCTGTTGCATTGGTTGCGAGTGACGCAACAGCGAGAGTTTGAACCGGAGCTGAAAGCCCTGCGCTCAAGTAAGTCCAAGTTGAAGGGACCCTTGGTGCGGTTGAATCCCTTCTTGGACAGTACCGGATTGCTGCGTGTCGGAGGTAGGCTCAGACATGCCAACCTGCCGTACGGATCACGCCACCCTTTGTTGCTCCCCAAGGATGGACCGTTAGTTAGACTGTTGATTACAGACCGACATGTAAAGAATGCTCATGCCGGTTGTAATGCTTTGACCGCGCTCCTCCAACGAGAGTTCTGGATTTTGTCAGCGCGGAGAATAATCCGATCCGTTATTTTTCGTTGTCTCCCGTGTTATCGTTTGCGCGCCGATACGATGCAGCCCCAGATGGGTGACTTGCCTGCCGATCGAGTGAACGAATCGATGCCCTTCTCAGGAGTTGGAACGGATTTTGCGGGGCCATTTACCGTTAAGACATCGCGGCTTCGTAATGCTAGAACGGAAAAGGCTTACTTGTGTGTATTTGTTTGTTTGGCCACTAAAGCGGTCCACCTGGAGGTGGTTAGTGCCCTCACCACAGAAGCCTTTGTAGCCACGTTGAATCGTTTTGTGTCTCGCCGCGGAATGCCGTCGTTAATCAGGTCCGATTGTGGAACCAATTTCAAGGGCACCGATAGGTATTTAAAGGAAGTTTGTGAATTTTTGGATAGGAATAATTTTGAGATCGGATCCACACTCTCTCGCAGAGGGGTACGATGGCAGTACTCCCCGCCATCCTGCCCCCACTGGGGAGGGATTTTTGAAGCAACTGTAAAGGCCGCTAAAACTCACCTTCGTCGCGTTATTGGGGAGACGGTCCTCACGTTTGAGGAACTCGCGACCGTATTTTGTAAGGTTGAGGCGGTCCTCAACTCGCGTCCGTTGTGTCCGTTGTCTTCGGACGCGAATGATTTAGAGGCCCTTACGCCGGGCCATTTTTTGATTGGCAGACCGCTTAACGCCTTGCCGGAATATCCTTATTCCGAAGTGCCCTCCGGACGGCTCTCGCGATTTGAATTGCTCCAGCAGCTTACGCAGAGTTTTTGGCGCCGTTGGCATCTGGAGTATTTGCACATTTTGCAGCAACGCGTTAAGTGGTCGGATAGGACGACCCCACCCAAGACCGGAGACCTCGTGTTGGTAAAGGATCCAAACCTGCCGCCCCTCCGCTGGCGTTTAGGACGCATTGTTCAGCTTCATCCGGGGTCGGATGGTGTGCCCAGGTTTGCCGAGGTCCTGGTGGGGGACTCTGTTTTGAAGCGAGCGATCGCTACCCTCTCTCGCCTGCCCTTAGATTGAGTTGGCGGACAGTTTGCTACTGTCCGGGACGGGGGGATGTTCACGCGCGCTTGCGAGCGGTCAGTTGTCATTGTCAAGGTCACGAGACAATGCGCTCGGGCCGCGTGTAGAATTCGTTCGCCAGTTCGCCGCCAAGCGCCGTCCGCGGAACACGGCACTCAGTTCGCCGTACGCCGCCGTGAGGTTAGGTTGTGTGTTCCTGTAGCGACGTGCCGCGCCAGGAAACCTACAGACTTGTGACTTGTGTGTGTTCGCTTTGAAAAGCGCCGGGAAAGTTTTAGCTGTCTATTAGGGCATTGTGTAGTTATAAGAGTGTTAGCTATAAGAGTTTCCCATCGGGGGTTGGTGAAGATCGTTTTGCCAGGCGCGCGCCGGCGAGACAGCGATCAGCCCCCCTGGATTACGGACAGTATCTTCTACCATAAGGTAGGACTAGTTCTTAATTTACTTAATTTTGCATGAGAAACATCCGTTTCAATAAACTGTGGAACACAGTAGATGATCATCACAATCGTGCGTGATCACCCATATCCAGATTTCTTAGCCGGTAGCCCCCCAGTTCGTCGTGGGATACACGCTTCAATGAATTATAATAATAATTTGAATAACAAATACTATATTTTCTATTCGTAGTCATTTATATTGAAAAGCCTGCGGCGCAGAAGGAGGCTGGCCAGTGACAGTTGCTGTTCCTCTCTGGCAGGATAAAAAATAATTATAAAAAAATGCTTTAACAAAAAACAGACCTAAAATCTCTTTTAAAAGCAAGCTTATGACAGGATCAAAGTTAATTCATAATGAAGTTACACATGAGTAACAGACCTTTTATAAATTGTATAATTGTACTTACCAAATAATTTGACGAACAAAGGCTAAGTACCTACGAGTAAATACTCCAAATCTCTGGAGCATAATATACCTCTGGAGTTGAGCCTTCTTACTTCACACTCTATTTTTAGACGTAGGTACGGAACAATATGTAAAATGTGATTGTTTGAAAAATAAACACAGAAAGCATACACATATATCAAAAATTCGAAAGCAAAAACACAATTTGTTTACAACTTCATACCAGTTATCTAAGCCCAATGATTTATATTATATGTCGCAGAGATTTTGTAAAAGTTATAATATACAACAATATCAGTTGTATTGATAAAAAAAAAAACACTTGTTCTATATGACTTCCGAGGCTCGCAGCCGTGTGCATACTGTCTCATACTGTCTATTCATAATATCACGCGAAATTATATTTTCACTAGTGGAATTATAATATCACGACTTTGACAAAATCCCTGCGACATATATAACCCCATGTAAATTTCATTACGAACACAGCAGGTATCCAACCCCTGCGCCAAATCGGTCGTCAAATCGTCAGTATTTATTTTATCGTAACACAGTGAAATCAATGTTTCTGTGTTTTACCTTTTACAATTAAAAAAAACCTAAAGTTTTTCAATCAAACAGTTTCAGCCATTCCGTTTAGTGGTTACATGTAATTGGCAAAACGGAATCTCCAATTCAGATTATTTACAGTTCAGTTGCTGTGCTGCTGTTATCAAATTATTGCTCAGATACGTATTTATTGAAATACGTGTTTTATTACAGTTAATAATTATACGGCGGATATGGCCGAATAAATAAATAAATAACTTTTTACATTCACACCAATTATCTAAGCCCCTTTTAATTTGATTTAGAAACTGTATCATGGAAAACTTGATAACGGATAAATATATACTTAAATACTTTTTTTTGTAAATACATACTTAATATACCTAGTAAACACCCAGACCAAGACAGATAGACATGTTCATGCACACAAATATTTGTCTTGTTCGGGAATCGAACCCGAGACCACTGCACTGGCGCAGAAGGTGGGTAGCCTACCCCTGCGCAAAATCGGTCGTCAAGGTCATAATGTACCTATGATCCTTAAAAAACAAAAATAAAAAGTTTTTTTTTTTTTATTAACAGCTATTACAGGAACTTAGATTAACATTATATTAGCTGTAGGTACTGTTGTACTAGCAAAAGTTGTTCGTAGATGGACATATATGTATATCCCCTGAAATAAATTGTACTAATTAAAACAGACATCATTTTTAATCGATACGACGGGACGAGATGATCGTTGACCGTAGTCGTAAGATTTGAAGATGTAATAGAAATATAAAAAACTAGCACCCGCGGCTTCGCCCGCGAGGACTACACGACGTTATCCCGCGGGAATGTGATATTTTTCCGGGATAAAAGGTATAAGCCTATGTTCCTCTCCAGGCTACAAAGTATCTATGTTACCTACCAAATTTCAGCTAAATCCGTTCAGCTGTTTTGGCGTGATTGAGTTACAAACATACAAACATCCAAACATCTAAACATCTAAACTTTCACATTTCTAATATTAGTAGGAAGTAGGATAGGATTTTCAAAATCTTACAGCAGGTTTATCACAATTCAGACTACGTTGGAAATGCTAGGTCAAACGAGTATACTGTCCACGTTTAAAAAACATACCTTATTTTAAAATCAACTTTCAAATCGAAGAGTAAAGAAATTGATTGGCCAAGTATTGCATCAAACAAGAAAGGCTTAAATTCTTTTTTTATTTTCAAAGAAACTGACATCAAAGCAAATGTAATAGATTCGATCTTTTGAACAAAGCTTTTAAATAAAACATGTTTAGTTTAGTGATTTATCATTCCACAAACAATAAAAAAAGTTGTTAAGAATTCGATCTGATAGTATCGTGCCAAGAGTTTTGGTTTTATTTGAGATATATCTCGCAGGTAAATACGGTTTCTTCACAATCATCAATCACTAAGCGTAAAATAAATAAAATTCTTGGCTAAAGTCTTATTTCGTCTATTATTTAAAAAGAAATACCTAAATGATTTTACTGAAATCGTAGAAGTTGCGCAATTTAACATTTTAAACATAAAATTCATAATTCAAATCATTTATTCATTTTAGGCTGATAAGTACAGCACTTATAGGAAAAATGTGATAGTAAAAAACCACGAGCCCTATAAGTAGCTTTCAAGCGGGATTCGAACCCGCGCCTCCGGGAATCCGGCCCGATGCTCTGACCAACTAAGCTACCGAAAGGTAGGCCAGCGTTGCTTCATCAATGCGAGGAAACCCTCGCATCCGATAGAAACATTTTTACAAATGTTTAACAATCGATTAAGATGAAACAGCCATTAAATCGAGATTTTAAATTATTTTTATGCATTCACAATGCAATTCTTTAAGTATAGGAAAAATGTGAGAGTAAAAAACCACGAGCCCTCTAAGTAGCTTTCAGGTGGGATGCCTTAGTAACGACTCCGTAGCTCAGTGGTTAGAGCAGTCGCCCGGAAAGCGAAAGGTCGTGGGTTCGAGTCCCATCGGAGCTGGTTGTGAGACGGGTCGATTTTTTCTAAATACTTCATTTTCCATTTTTCAATATTAAGGTCTCATCATCACCCTGTATTCGTCCACTGCTGGTCATTCATAGACCGTTCCTTGTTCACGCCACTAAGCCCAATCCATAGGTCTTCGCATCGAGCCCCCGCCTGCCATCTTTCACAGGTTGTCCCACCCCTTGGTGGCAGAGAAAGGCCCTACTCGGAAAAAGTATGGACTTTTTGATATAAAACTATAGCATGGTTAGAGTTGTTATAAAATTAAATCTGGTAATAAGATATATATTTCTTCATCTGGATACGCGGCAGCGTATCAGCCAAGTTCAAAAGCAAACAGAACTGGCGAGCAGCACCGTGTGTATCTTAACACAAACCATTTGGAGCCACTTTTAACCCCCTCATAACTCAAAAACTATTGCACAGAAACATGTCAAATTTGGCTTATGTATTGAGACTAGCGAGGTAAAAATGTGCTCCAAATTTTATATACACAGCTCAAACGGTTATTTAGATATTTACGTCCAAAAATCGTTATTTTTATCACTGACTCACCTATAATCAAAACTCTAACCCACTTCCAGATGACCTAGAAAGCTGAAATTTGGCATGCAAACAGGTAATCTGGTGAATACAAAGGAAAAAATCCGAAACTAGTATTTTTTTTTAATAAAACGTTGACAAACTTATATTTGCATTCCCTATGCACTTATCCTGTATAAGATCTTGTATAAGATGAAGTACAAATATAAGTTTGTAATAGCTTTTATTCTGTTATATAGGTACCAATAATTCGTCAAACTTCTCGAAGTTCGGCTAGCGCCGACGGCGTAGTGGCCATTCAATATTGAGGACTCGAGAGAACCAAGTTCGAACCCCAGATTACCCAAACACTTATTTGTCCTCGCGTTAAATTAATTACAATTTTGCGCTATCTAGCACGATATCCATATTATTATTTATTAATTATTAATATTAAGGTCAAACGATTAAGTCACAAAAAGCTGAAGGCTCGTTAGATGGCGCTACTTTCGCTATTTGGTAGTTTTTAATTTTTTGTTAATTATTCTTTGTATCTTTGTAACTCAAAATACTTTTTGCGCCTTCTATAAATTAATATTCAATTTTCGAAACCAACACTTAACTATAAACAAGAGTAACGGGACTCAACGCGACATTTATTATGAAGTACATATTATTATGTACTTACAGCTTGATGTTTCGGCTGTGTTGCAACAACCGTGGTCCGTTACTCTTGTTTATAATTATAATGAAACGCGAAAGTTTAAAATCTTATACAACACTTAACTATTTGTAGTACAAAAATCATTCAAATATGTTAAATATGTTTTTCTGTCATCCAATTTTACTAATCACTCACACATGCATACCATAAATCCGAGTTTCTAGTAACAAAACATTTCGATCTACCTAAAAACGACAATGTGGCATAGCGGTCTATATGCTTGACTCAGGCATCAGAGGGTTGAGGTTCAAACCTCAGGAAGCTAATTTTTTTAAATATTTATTATTGTTTTAAAAAAACATTAAAATATTAATTTAGATGTATAAATTGCAACAAATGCAATTGCATTATTATTTTTTTAATTACACAAGTAGTCTATCAACTAATGCTCCAAAAAACGTATACAGGGAAAATAATGCTTGGAACACCATTTTTAGTGTTCCTTAGCCGAATAGCCAAAACCGGAACCCCTATAGATTCGTCATTTGTCTGTCTGTCCGTCTGTCCGTATGTTACAGCCACTTTGATCCAAAACTATTAAGACTACACATTTGAAACTTGGTTGGTAGATGTATCCTGTAAACCGCTTTACAATTTTTATACGAAAATAAAAATAATAACCCCATACATAAAACTGAAACTAAAAAATTTTTACCTATTCGTGTGGGGTGTCTATAGATAGGTCTTCAAAAATAATATAAAAGTTTCTTTAACCATTTTTAGGGTTCCGTAGCCGAATGACAAAAACGGAACCCTTATAGATTCGTCATGTCTGTCTGTCTGTCTGTCTGTCTGTCTGTCTGTCCGTCCGTCCGTCCGCATGTCACAGCCACTTTTATCCAAAACTATAAAAACTACTCAGTTGAAATTTGGTAAGTAGATGTATTTTATAAACCGCTTTACGATTTTAATACAAAAATCCGGGGGCTTCCGATACATGAAGCTGAAACCGAAAAATATTTTTTTTATCAACCATATTCGTGTGGGGTGTCTATTGTCTATAGATAGGTCTTTAAAAATGGCATAAAGGTTTCTCGAACCATTTTTTCTCAAGTCAATATTTTGAAAGATAGAGCCTTCCAAAGCGATAAAATGTGTCCCCCCCCCCCCCCCCCACCACTCTAACTTTTGAAATAAATTAGTGAAAAATCTAGAAAAAATATTTACTGTACATCTTTATAATAACTTTCAACGAAAATTAGTTTGAACGAGATGTAGTAAGCACTTTTTGAGATATAACACATTTTCGAAAACCGCAAATGTAAATGAAAAACAATGTTATATTTTGCTGACGAAAAATGATAAGTACCTAATCGAATTTTGGCTTGGTATAGGCAATCGGTACGTTAAGTTAGTACGGAACCCTTCCTGGGCGAGTCCAACTCGCACTTGGCCGATTTTTCCTTATCTATACTAATATTATAAAGGAAAGATTTCCTGTATTCCCGTTTTGTATGTATTCAGGTATGTATGTAGGTATGTATGTATCAGGTATGTAGCGAATAAACTCAAAACTACTGGACTGATTTCAAAAATTCTTTCTGCTACATTATCCCTGATTAACATAGGCTATAGAATATTTTGAAAAAGTTAGGGATTCGTATGAAAACTTCGATAATGTAACTCAAGGTATGAAAAAAGATACCAAAAAAAACCTATATACCTCGCGGACCGAAGTATGATAAGGGGCGTGTGCACATCTATGAGATAGATAACTGCAGCACTTTCTTTCAATTGTAGACATAGGTTTCCATAAAATGTATTTCTAACAATCTACACAATCAACTTTAGTAATAAAATAGCATAATATTTTAGTTTTGAAAACTGACAAGGTTCGATAGTACCTACCGACCCATTTCCGAGTCGTGTATGAGTTTTTTGAAAATCATTGAATGCAGTTTTCTAAACTGTAATATCGACGACATGGTTCCATAAAACAAATATATCTCTATCTCTTATAGTTTCAAACTTTCCCATACTGACCCGTTGTCCGGTCCGGTCTAATGTTGTCTATCTATACATACATTATAAAGAGGAAAGATTTGATTGTTTGTTTGTTTATTTGCATCGAATAGGCTCCTAAACTACTGGACCGATTTAGAAGATTCTTTCACCATTAGAAAGCTACATTCTTCCCGAATAGGCTAAATTTTATCCCGATATTCCCACGGGTACCGGGTACCACGCGGGTGAAACCGCGAGGATCCGCTAGTATAGAATAATATTGTATGTTATAATTTAGTGTATAATGTTGTATAAACAATGGTACGGAACCCTTCGTGCGCGAGCCCGACTCGCACTTGGCCGTTTTTTTTAATACTAGCGGCAACATTTTGATAGGCAACCCTATAGATATATATTCTCCTAATCATTAATAGAAGTACGTAAAAATTAGGTTATTTGCAAAAACTCGATGAGCTCACTAATTTGCAGTGGGATCTAGTACTAACTCAAAAGATAAATATGTAAATTATAATTGACACAAACCACATGACACAAACGGAAGAGCGGCATCGCGCGTTGCGCGTCTTAGCCGCATGGAACGGCAACGTCGCAAATTTGCTCGAAATGTTTGTATACGTACACGACTAATGTCACACACACATGCGTAAGTTTCATGAGAATTTGGAGTTGATTTGTGCTATAATTCTGAATGAAAGTATGTAAAATATTCATTTCGCGCCTACTTAAACATGAGAAAAGACTATAGAACACATAATTTACCATAAATGGGGAATCCTAACATAGTTAAAGGTGAACGTTTTTTGTATGGTAATCGTTTGACCTTAATATAAATTATAAAGTTATTGAAATTTTTACTTTTTTGCATTCACAATCCAGTTTTTATTATAGAAAAATGGAAAATCTCATCAAAAACATAAAATATGTGAAGTGAGAGCCAACTTCAATATTAGGAAATATGCCTTGGTTGTTGACTTCAACGACAAAAGATGTGAGATCTAAATGGGTGCCAAGTTTAACGGTCAGTCCTGAAAATTTAGTACATAAAATGTTTTATAACAACTTAAAATATAATTTCTTCTTATAACTTAGGATAATATATTGAAGCCTAAGGTCTGACTTGGCTAGTTCTTGTATACGAATTATTATTAGGTACTTACTGAAACAGTCATGGAAGAGCCCTATGTTCATCTCTAGTTTCTAGTCTACCAGCAAGCCAAATTTTCGGAAGAATACAATAAGAACTTCGGCTTTAGAGCTTGCGAAGGCTATAATATATATAATTCGTATATGAAAACTAGCCAAGTCAGACCTTAGGCTTCAATATATTATCCTAAGTTATAAGAAGAAATTATATTTTAAGTTGTTATAAAACATTTTATGTACTAAATTTTCAGGACTGACCGTTAAACTTGGCACCCATTTAGATCTCACATCTTTTGTCGTTGAAGTCAACAACCAAGGCATATTTCCTAATATTGAAGTTGGCTCTCACTTCACATATTTTATGTTTTTGATGAGATATCATTACTTTTTGTAGAGAAATTATTAGTAGGTACTTATTCATAATAAAATTAATACCAAATGTTTCAGTATATTTTATTAATATTATTTATTAACAATGAAACAACAAATATGCATCCCTTTAGTGATGAATTAACAATGTTCAAAGAAGTCTTTTTTTGTTCTGAGGTTATTGAGAAGATTAGTATTTGATTTCGACCGCGCGCAGACTTATTTGGCGCGCGCTTTAGTAAAGTATCTCTAAAACTCTACTCTTTAAAGTTTATACTCTTCCATCAATTTTCAACAATATAGTATAGAAAAAAAGGATTTTTTCTTCTTTTCTATACTGTGGGTGGGTGTATTAACTTGGAGCCATCTATCGTTGACTTTAGTGAATTATTTATGTGCAAAGTGTGCACCTACAGGGAGAACATAGTAACTTTCGCATATTTTGGCTTCTCGTTAGTTCCCATTTGAATGTATGAAGATTGCGCCCCCTGGTGGTCGGGTTATAAGTACTATGCCAAAGAATATATACACTAACGCGAAACTATGCTCCGTTTTGATGTGAAAGAAGGACAAACAAACACACACTTTCACATTTTTCATTACGACTCTGTAGCTCAGTGGTTAGAGCAGTCGCCCGGAAAGCGAAAGGTCGTGGGTTCGAGTTCCATCGGAGATGGTTGTGAGATGATGGTCGATTTTTTCTAAATACTTCATTTTCCATTTTTCAATAATAAAAATTGGATTGTGAATGCAAAAAAGTAAAAATTTAAATAACTTTATAATTTATATTAACATTCATAATTAATTTAAGCGAAAGGTCGTGGGTTCGAGTCCCATCGGAGCTGGTTGTGAGATGAGGGTCGATTTTGTCTAAATACTTCATTTTCCATTTTTCAATAATAAAAATTGGATTGTGAATGCAAAAAAGTAAAATTTTCAATAACTTTATAATTTATATTAATATTAATAAATTAATAAGGCGCAAGTTTGTAATTAATTTAACGCGAGGACAAAAAAGTGTTTGGGTAATCTGGGGTTCGAACTTGGTTCTCTCGAGTCCTCAATATTGAATGGCCACTACGCCGTCGGCGCTAGCCAAACCTCGAGAAGTATGACGAATTATTGGTATATAACAGAATAAAAACTATTACAAACTTATATTTGTACTTCATCTTATACAAGATCATAAACAGGATAAGTGCATAGGGAACGCAAATATAAGTTTGTCAACGTTTTATTTTAAAAAAATACTAGTTTCGGATTTTTTCCTTTGTATTCACCAGATTACCTGTCTGCATGCTAATTTTCAGCTTTCTAGGTCATCTGGAAGTGGGTTAGAGTTTTGATTATAGGTGAGTCAGTGATAAAGATAAGGATTTTTGGACGTAAATATCTAAATAACCGTTTGAGCTGTGTATATAAAATTTGGAGCACATTTTTATCTCGCTAGTCTCAATACATAAGCCAAATTTGACATGTTTCTGTGTAATAGTTTTTGAGTTATGAGGGGGTCAAAAGTGGCTCCAAATGGTTCGTGTTAAGATACACACGGTGCTGCTCGCCAATTCTGTTTGCTTTTGAACTTGGCTGATACGCTGCCGCGTATCCAGATGAAGTATTTAGACAAAATTGACCCTCATCTCACAACCAGCTCCGATGGGACTCGAACCCACGACCTTTCGCTTAAATTAATTATGAATATTAATATAAATTATAAAGATATTAAAATTTTTACTTTTTTGCATTTAACCGCCTCTGTGGTCTAGTGGTTCACACCACCGATTTCAGACCAAGAGGTCCCGGGTTCGATTCCCAGTGGGGGTACATATTGTATTCGGTTTGGTTGGTGGTAGGACTTGTTCTTAGTCCGCCTGGCTAGCTACCACCATCTTATCTAAGTCTGACGCCATAACAATGATGTTTTCAGCATTATTGTGTTCCGGCAGTTAGAGATAAGATAGCCAGTTCCTCAGTGATTGAGGATTCCGGGAGTAGTGCGCCAGCCATCTTCAGCCATATCACCACTTAACATCAGGTGTGATGAAGGCTAAGTGCTACCCCGTTGTGGATAAAAAAAAAATCACAATCCGATTTTTATTATTGAAAAATGGAAAATGAAGTATTTAGAAAAAATCGACCATCATCTCACAACCATCTCCGATGGAACTCGAACCCACGACCTTTCGCTTTCCGGGCGACTGCTCTAACCACTGAGCTACGGAGTCGTAATGATAAATGTGAAAGTGTGTGTTTGTTTGTTTGTTTGTCCTTCTTTCACGTCAAAACGGAGCATAGTACTTATAACCCGACCACCAGGGGGCGCAATCTTCATACATTCAAATGGGAACTAACGAGAAGCCAAAATATGCGAAAGTTGCTATGTTCTCCCTGTAGGTGCACACTTTGCACATAAATAGTTCACTAAAGTCAACGATAGATGGCTCCAAGTTAATACACCCACCCACAGTATAGAAAAGAAGAGAAAAATCCTTTTTTTCTTTACTATATTGTTGAAAGTTGATGGAAGAGTACAAACTTTAAAGAGTAGAGTTTTAGAGTTCTACAGACACTTTACTAGTGTACTTATGGAAAATAATGTCAAATAATCTAAATTATACTTTTGTTTGTTAAATTTGTTATTTGCTATGTTCTGTTTCGTAAAGATCCGTAATTCCGTTAGCAATTACATAGTTTCGTTGCTCGGAGTACCGCTTTTTGAGAAAAAGACTCGTTTGTGTTGAGTGTGATGTTAACTATATAGAATTCTTTGGTGATGTGCTGTGTTTGAAAAAAGACTTCTTTGAACATTGTTAATGCCTTTAGTGATGCATATTTGTTGTTTTATTGTTAATAAAGGGTGCAGTGTTAACCTATGTTTCATTTACACTAAGTTTCCTTATAAATAAATAATATATATACTGTGCCTATGTGTGTGTCTGTGTTTATATGCCTTTGTAATTTGCATATGTGTGTGTTTATACACCAAATGGAATGTGAGACTATAACTTCGATACAAAACTGCAAAACTGTCATCTCTTCCAGGTAATACTTCCATGTCTCTTCCATGGCCGCTTCCAAAGAGTATGTAATCACTGACGTCTGCGCGCGGTCAAAATCGAATACTAATCTTTTCCATAAGCTTAGCATAAATAATGTACTGTAACTAGCGCCAAAAATGCACCAGTCGCGCATGCGCATAATTTGTATGGAGACAGCCTGTCCAGTGTATAAATAATAGAGGTCAGTGGCTACGTAGTAATAATTATATAGTATTCTTTGCTACTGCCAAGGATCCTATATTAGTGCATTGTGCGGCAAAAGATACGAGTTTGTCCGGAAAGCTTTATCGCTTAATGAAACCAGAATCAAAACGCAAATGGAAATGCAATATCTGCTCAGGAACATAAAATACCTACAGCAACTTGGCAAAGCAAAACACCATACACTATTACGACTAGGAAAAATGTTTGTTGGAAATAGGAAAATGTGTTAAAAATGATATTTCTACGTCCACACCAAACACGAGCATAAAATAAGTTTCAATGTCAGTAGCTGATACACAAGGGCAAAGTAATATAACTGACCAAATAAAATATACTGAAACATTTGGTATTAATTTTATTATGAATAAGTACCTACTAATAATTTCTCTACAAAAAGTAATGATATCTCATCAAAAACATAAAATATGTGAAGTGAGAGCCAACTTCAATATTAGGAAATATGCCTTGGTTGTTGACTTCAACGACAAAAGATGTGAGATCTAAATGGGTGCCAAGTTTAACGCTCAGTCCTGAAAATTTAGTACATAAAATGTTTTATAACAACTCAAAATATAATTTCTTCTTATAACTTAGGATAATATATATCTCGCTTTAGCATAATTTTTCCGAGTATCGCCTTAAGCAAGGTAACCCATTGAATCGTGTCGTGACCCACCATCATAGTGATTACATGCTCTTTGCCCGCCATAAGTTCTTTTTCTATCCGATATTAATCCATACTAAATAACGACGTCGACATTCAACCTTTAAAGGTTTGGCGCTTTCAAACAAATTATTAGCAAAATAGGATATGATTCAATTGGTTCGACTGTACATATGTGGCGACATGTAGACAATGCGCACATAAATTACTAAGTGCGCCACCGAATAGAACGGAGAACTTACATCGCGCCCGCGAAGCTCATTCACCAAGTTCGCATATACAGGGCGTCCCAAAATTAACTCACATGGAGGGAAAGTACCTTAAATACTGAAGATATAAAATTTTACTGAAAGGAGACTTCATTTTTATTTTAAAAAGAAAACGAACTGCATTCACGGAATTTTGAATAATCACTTGTCTGAACTGGGAATCGAACCCGCTGAATGTAAAAAAAATATTTCTCTAATTTAATTGTACCGATCAAAAGACTCGATTATACCCAAGCATTTCTTCTAAATAACATAGCATCTTAAATAAAAGGAAGACTACGAAATTTAACATTTAATGTTGAATAACAAGTTTGTGCAGCGTTATGAATAGCCTTTTCTGTGACTGTCGTGCTCAATACAGACTTTAACATTTCAATGTAGGTATTACTAATGAGTGAAGATTGGAGCAATTATACCTAATTCCCTATCATAAGTGTTTGATAATGTGATAAGTAACACCACCTCGATTGGTTTTAAAAAGTTTAAATAATTTCGTGCGGGTTCGATTCTCGGTTTGGACATGCTATTATTTAAAAAAAAATGAATGCAGTTCTATTGTTATTTAAATAAAATAAAGTCCTATTTTAATAAAACTTTCTATCTACAGTATTTGGTGTGGTCTATGCCACCATGTGACATAGTCATTGGAAGCCCTGGGGGCGTCCCACGACTATGCCATATGTTGGAATAGACCGCACCAAAGTAACTATTCAAACATTTTTAAACCAATCGAGCTGGTGTTACTTAACACATTATAACTTTATCAAACACTTTATGATAATTGCTCCAATCTACATTAGTAATACATTGAAATGTTAAAGTTTTGAGCACGACAGTCACAGGAAAGGCTATCCATAACGCTGCACAAACTTGTTATTCAACATTAAATGTTAAATTTCGTAGTCTTCCTTTTATTTAAGATGCTATGTTATTAAGAAAAAATGATAAGGTATGATCGAGCCTTTCGATCGGTACAATCAAATTAGAGAAATATGTTTTTTTACATTCGGCGGGTTCGATTCCCAGTTCAGACAGTTGATTACTTAAAATTCTTTGAATGCAGTTCGTTTTCTTTTTAAAATAAAAATGAAGTCTCCTTTCAGTAAAATTTTATATCTTCAGTATTTAAGGTACTTTCCCTCCATGTGAGTTAATTTTGGGACGCCCTGTATATAGAACTTCCGACTATCATAATATCGGACTGCGCCACGCCCTTCCAGGGGCGTGGTCGCCTTAGATAAGCTGAATTACTTTCCAGTAACAGCTGTTTTCAGGCAGTGTTTAGTCGGTAAGAGTCCGACATAACCCTTACAGCCGGCTGTAATGGTATCCATGAGGATTCACTGCCTCCTTCCCTCGCAGTCCGGTAGGTTGCCGGATGAGCGATTGTTTTAATAGGAAACGGTCGGTCGTTCGACGCAAAAAAAAAACGTGTATGGGACATTTGTCCCCGGGCTAACAACACCCTAGCCCGGAAGGAAGACAGTCTTCCTTCACCAGTTGCGCCATTCCTACACATAAATCTATCTATGGTAATGGTTAGAGTGCAAAAATGGAAGTGATAAATACATTATTTCACAGCTCCAGATAGGCCGCCAGAACTTTCAACATGGAATTTCACCCTTTCCGACGCAACCAAAAAAAAAATACTTCAAATAAAAATATTCCGAAAACATATCTGTAATTTTCGACGACAAAAAGCCGCAACAATATTTTCGCGAACATTTTGAAATATTAACACGTTAAACCGTGCGGTTCCGCTCTGAAAGGGATGTTTTAATTATTGTGGAAGCTCTCGAATACTTTGTAAAAAACGTTTGTGTATTGAAAAAATATTAAATTACGAAATTCCTCAATTGCCGCGTTTTATTCATCCTACTAATAATCCTACTAATATTATAAATGTGAAAGTTTAGATGTTTGGATGTTTAGATGTTTGGATGTTTGTTACTCAATCACGCCAAAACGCCTGAACGGATTTGGCTGAAATTTGGGACACAGATACTTTGTAGCCTAGAGAGGAACATAGGCTGCTTTTTATCCCGGAAAAATATCACATTCCTGCGGGATAACGTCGTGTAGTCCACGCGGGCGATGCCGCGGGCGGAAAGCTAGTATATTATATGTGCTTCCAATATGTTTGCGAAAGCTAGAGTAGATGGCTTTACTGCTATTATGCGGAAACAGTGTGCATCTGCGCTGTCACGCATACGCAGCATCTTTATAAGTTTCCTTGGGGTATTCATTGATAGGTGGGAATTACCTCTTCTACAGGGTTGGGTGCAGATGCACACAACCTGATTAGCGTGTGTATGTTATGTTTTTAGTGTATTTCTGTGTATTTGTACTTTACTAACCCTAGTTTTAAGGTAGGCAATGCCTAAAATTGGCGTCTATTTTTTTTTGTCTCGCGGCCATCAACAAAATGTTTGAACATCAATTCTTGATAGTATAACAAACAATATTTGCCGAGACAGTATAGCTGTAAATTCAGTCTGAACCAAGTTAGAACCATTCGTCCGTATATAACATTTTTAAAAACCGCAAATGTAACTTTGTAATTCATACAAATACTATGAAAAACAAAGTTAAGTTCTAGCTAGTCTCACTCGGTTCGGACTGAGTTTACAGGTATACCTCCCGTAATGAAAGTTTCGGTTATTTTGCGCAAATAGAAGAGTAAAGTGCAATTTTTAAGTATTTTTTCATGGCCTCAAATATGAGCATTAAGTTATGGATCTCGATATTGCTAAATGTGGCCACTTTTGGCACTATTGAGATTCACGACTTATTGCTTAAGTTTGAGTTCTTAAAAGTTTAATTATAAAAGGCATTTT